>CM039135.1:30390295-30710940 GCA_022036555.1 Microstegium vimineum
GTGTAATCTCATCAAAGACACCACGTGGGAAAGAGCTGACAAAAGGAAGAAGGAGGACGACGCCGACAAGGATAGAGACAAAGAACCACCGGCACTAGGATTCCGAGTAGCTTCAGCAACGTACTCCATCTTCGGAGGTAGCGTGGTTATCGAAGGAGGAAGACGACGCTGCCAAGTCCGAAAGGACGTCTACTCAGTCACGGCCATAGGAAACAATACGGCCAACTCCCGATACCTCGACTGGTCGGAACAAACTGTCAGCTTCTCTGGGGAAGATGAGTGGATGGATTACAGATACCCAGGTTGATACCCACTCATCATCAATCCCACCATCACCACATGCCGTTTCAGGAATGTACTAATCGATGGTGGCAGCGCCCTCAACATACTCTTCACCGACACATTCCGCCAGCTCGACTATTCAAAGAAAGATCTCCTCCCGGCGAACTTCCCCTTCTGGGGGATCATACCAGACAAAGCATCCAAACCAGTAGGGCAGATCACCCTACTAGTACAGTTCAGAGACCAGGATCATTTCAGAGTAGAGAACATCAACTTCATCATCGACGACTTCGAAACAGCATACCACGCGATCCTTGGCCGCCCGGCACTCGCCAAGCTTATGGCAGTCCCACATTACACGTACATGGTGTTGAAGATCCCGACACAACAAGGCATCCTTAGTCTTCGCACCAACCTAAAGATAGCTTACGAATGCAAGCAACAGACCAACAGTACCCTCGGGAAGAATCGCGCCCAGGACACATACAACTCCAACTCCAACAACAAACACGCTGCAAAGAAACCAAGGGAGGCAGAACAAGCGACGACCGGCGCCGACCCCCTCCGCATCCATACATAGAAGCTGTCGATCCTAGGGGCGCTAGAAGTGAAAAAGTAATCATGCACTAGGTCTTTCTCGAATAAATGAATAAAGGTACCTTGTTTTTTCGCTCAAATCCCCACAACGCGCATACGACGTTCAACATCCAAGACAAAGAATTAAACACTCCCATAGTGTTCGACGACCTCTCCAAAACACTCCCATAGTGTTCGACGACCTCTCCAAAACACTCCCATAGTGTTCAACGACCTCTCCAAAACACTCCCATAGTGTTCGATGACCTCTCCAAAAAACGCACTACGGCGTTCTCTCCAAACAACCTCTCAAACGACGTCTCCCTATTAAACGGGAAATGTCGTTTGCGTCAAAAGTCATGAGGTTATGTGCCCAGAGTCTGTATACGACCACAACATAGTCGACGACTCTACAAGCAGCATGGCTTGCGCCCAGCGTCTGCAGAACAGACTCCACAGGCCCCAGTCACGCCACGATCGAGCCTCTCGGAAAAGGGTTCTGTCTCGGGCATCTCCCTAAGCGTGCATGAGTTGTTCGCACTCTGCATCGCGGGTTGTCAGCAGCCTACCCCCTTGGTAATCCTAACGGTACCTACGCGTGCAGAGGCTCTGGCACCACGATAAGGGCTGTAGGGAACCCAAGGCCGAACGATTCATCGCTACGGCTCACGACTTAGCGGGCGCGACAGGACATACAAGTGAACCGAAAGCTCACCGCCCGGATATACACAGCTTTGCAGTGTTCACTTACAAGTCCGAACCTTTTGTATCCAGGATACAAAATTACTGCTCTACAGCAGCAAACAAATCCACATCCTTAACAACGAGCTCCGCCAAACGGTTAGCTTCAGTCTCTAGACGATCCGCCGCCTCATCAGACGTCCCGAGCGCAAACCCAGTCGCCGCCCGACCAATATTAACCTTCGGGTAGTGCGACTGCAACATAGCAAGGCCATGAGCAGCCACACTCCTCGCCGCCGACGTCGTAAAGGACCGAAGCCTGACCCACAAGCCTTGAACCGTCGAGACCACACTCTCCGCGGTCGGGAGCTCAGCATGCTCAGGAATCAACACCCGGGCATCGACACACTCCACCATTGGGGCAACCTCCCGAGCCAATGACCAGAAGCCATCATAATAAGCATCCAACCTCGCCTATAAGCTGGGAACACAATAGACACTGGATAAGGCATCCATACAAGCCAAATGGCGGGTAAGTAACCAATACCTTCATGCATTGCCCGCATCTTGTAAGTCTCCTGCTCGGCAGCAACGGCCCTATCCTCCGCAAGGCGTCCCGCTTCACAAGCGCTAGCAAGCTCAAAAGAAGAACAGGTCACCACATGGCCACAAGACAAGTAGTCAAACCAAAGGAACGCCAAGGACTTACGGATGGAAATCTCCTCGACCTTCTCAACATGAGAACGAAGCTCCGTATTCTCACGCTCACGCTCCAGAACCTCACCCTCCAAAGCTTGCGAACGCTGATGCGCCGCGTCCAAACTATCTTGTAGCCCCACAAGCTGGCTCGAAACACGAGCAACCTCACCACGCAGTCGCTCATTTTCATCAGCCAACCTGGCAAGCTGATCGGCCACCATCTTCCACTCCTTCTCCGCCATGAAAAGCACCTGCGACCAGACAACATCGGTAAAGCAAAAGAGGGCGCGTCGACTAAGATGGACACAAGGAACACAATAGTTTCCTGCACCCGTCCAAGCAGATCATTTGCATCATTAACAAAGACCACCGCTTCTGCCTCAGCCTCACCGTCCTCAACTACAACGAAATCTTCACCATCACGACGAACGGTCCGGACCAGCCTCGGCCCAGAGTTACCCCCTATACGCGGAATCTCCTCCAGCAACTTAGCCTCCTCCGGCAGTGCTGCCGTCCTCCTCCGCTTCACCGGCTTCAGCATTGACACTACAGAAGGATCGACCTTCGGAGAAACCGTTAGAGGATCCTCCGCCAACAGCACCCCACGACCAGATGAATCAACAACCAGAGCACTCGCCACATCAGGTTTCTCCTGATACTCTGAAGGACCAGCCGATTATGAAGCATCACAAACTCCCGGAAGCGGAACACCACCAGAAGCTCCAGGTACATCAACATCAGGTCCAGATGTATCTTCATTGATTGGCGACCTGCCAAAGAGGCACACCGTAAGCAAACAGATGAAACCCCCAGCGACTCAGGCAAAACGGAGATGAAGCACTCACAAGCTCGACTTCCGGTGCGCCCTCGCAAAACGACGAGGCTCCCCATCAAAACCTTTAGAAACAACCGTCGACAAACGACCTATCGCCGGAACGGCATCCGAAATACCGACCCCAACATCCGCTGGAGCAGGCGAGACGACAACCGACGCCTTAGGCCGAGACACCTCGACGCCCGATTCAGAACCCCCTTCACCGTCAAGGATCACCGCCGACACATCATCCTCGCCACTCGAGCCTTCGTCGACCAACTAGAAATCGAGGACGACGAACGCGGAATGTTTTCCTTGATAACAAACTTACCGCCTGTACTAACCGACGGCTTCGACTTCTTCCGGGGCGAGGCAGCAGGGCGCTTTCCCAATGGGTCATCACACGCCCGGCGCCTCCCAGCAAGCGGCTCAGGAACTCCCCTTCGACGAGAAGAGTCACGACCATCCACCTTTCGCGACCTGGTCGCCCGCTTCGACGCAGGATCAACACCCACAAGCCACTCCTTGGATGGGACTCCAGAAAAGTAAACGACGCGATCCTGCCAATGCAACTACAATGCTTCATCAGAACGAGGACCAGCACACATGAAATGGATAGCTGATAGCAGAGAAAATAAGTACGCACCGCAGGAACAGGGACCCCAACACGAAATGGTTCCCTTGGATTCTTCATAGACGGATAACCAAGGTCAAGAATCAATGAAATCTGACCCCATGCTTCTTCCGGCGTAATGATCTTCAAGGTCTCATGAGTAGGGTCGTATGGACCGAAATAAAGGAATGCAGGTTGACTCCTATTCTTGTAGGGCTGACAACGCCTCGTGATAAAATTCCAGCCAACTGCAACCCCATCAAGCGTTGATCGATCGATCAGCCCAAGCAATTCCTTCACCTGTCTTATTGCTTCCAGCGGCGGATTGGCTGACCAGCTAGGCTGTGGCACGGGAATCTTTGAGGGGTCACCACGCGCATATGGTTCTTCCTGCGGGATATAGAACCAGCAGGATCTATAGTCCGCCACTTTGGAAGACAGAGGAGTGGCGAGATACGACTCCGCCATGCCCTCCCGGAGTTGAAGATAAACCGAACTAACAACCCAGGATGCGGTAGTTCCATTTCGCTTAAGGCGAAAGAAATAGCGAAACAACTCGAAATGGGGCTCAATTCCCAAATACGCCTCATAGAAATGAACAAAAATTGAGACATGCAGCACAGAGTTGGGATGAAGATTACATAACGAAATCTCGTAGAAGTCCAGAAGACCCCGAAGAAAAGGGTGAACAGGGACTCCAAAACCACGCCATAAGAAAGGCTCAAAGACCACAAGCTTACCGGTATTAGGCGTGGGAAATTCCTCCCCGGTCGCCGGCCTCCACTCAACAAGGGACCGATCCGGAAGAACGCCGACATCCACAAGAAGCTGGATGTCCGCCACCTTAAGGGTGCACTTGGACCAATCCCGAGCCCAACCCAAAAGCACATCCTCCAACCTCTCAGCAGACTCCCCTGTCTTCTCTTCGCCGACGAGCGAGTATTCAGTTTTTTCTTGGGCGCCATCGACGAACCACGGCGGAAGAGGTTAGGGTTTGTCGAAGAAGATGGAGGTGGAAGGAGAACAGAAGACACAAGATTGGAATGCGAATGTGGAAACCATCATCGCCGCTAAAAACACCCTTTATATCAAGCGACGCGTCCCTTGGAAACCCAGGGTTTTTGGGAAACTGCAACGGCCAAATACAAAACCGCCATGATGACCCCTCCTCTGCGCAGTAACTTGGGCCACTAACCGCGCATCAATCCGGCCCACAAACTTTCCTTACAAGTTTTTTATTCCGTAATTACTTACCAAAGTCCATATTCGCATGTTACGGAAAAAGATTTCCTAAAAACTACTAACACCACAATCCCATGGATTGAGCATACAATCTTGTTATGATTTCCTTTTTGGCAGGAACAGTAACAGAGCTTCAGCACACCAGTTAAATCTCACAGGACATCCGCTACAACGCCACTCAGGAACTTCACCGATGTGAAGCAACGACTCAACCACCTATTCGCAGACCCAACCAGGCTCGGGGACTCCGTCTAGGGATACACCAAGCAAGGCTCGAGGACTGCCTCCATAGCGAAGCAGCAACGACATCAAAAAGCAAAACACTCGGGGACTGCGAACAAAGCAACATGACCTTAATACAAGAACCTGACAAGCCTCTTGCATCAGGCTCGGGGACTACGGGTATTCGTAGTCGTTTCTACTAAACTCATATTCCAGCATTCTTCCTATAAATCCTGATGCAAGAACTTTACAAGTTTCTTACATCAGGCTCGGGGACCGCGGGTATTCGTAGTCGTTTTTTTGCAAAACTCATACTCTGCTCATTATTTACACTTGTTCATACATCTAGTATGTTTATAAAGCTCGGCACCATGTGCATACTTCACCTGCTACTAAGCTCGGGGACTAAGTGGATACACTTCACCTTGCGGGTCCTCATCTTCTCGACAAACCTCTGTTGTTTCCTGTTGTCTTATTGCAGAGCTTAAGGGTCCGTTTTGTAGGGATCCAAATTCTTATAGAAATGTTTTAGATCCATATTCTTCTAAGAAACGTTTCAGGTGATGAATCAGAAACACTTTTGTGGAATCGTTTGGCTGGTAGACTAGATTCAGATTCTAAAAATACATAAAAAATTATATAAATAAAATTATGTTTCGAACAAATCTATAAGTTTTTGTGGATGAAGAATAATCTAAATGCAACCCATGCTAATTTGTTGCACTAAAAATTATAAGTAAAAAAAACAGATTGCTAGTGCATGTGAGAGAGGAGAATCGGAAACCAACGAAACCAGCCCAAGTCGTTTCTCTCGCACAGGCAAAAAGTTAGAATCGGTAGAATCGTTCCGATCTAGAAACGTTTCTATATGTGTCCGTTTGGCTTGGATTCTGCTGATCCTGGTCAGAAACTGAAACGTTTCGGTTGGCCAAATGGACCCTAAGTGGGTACACTTCACCAAGGAACAAGTCGTTCAAAAGTTTTTTTTCTTCAGCACGTCACATCCTCTGACAGGCAGACGCAACATTCAACGAAGGCAATCTGCTCACACACCGGGCCACGACGTCCTCGACCAGCCCGACCTGGTCGGGATGCTTCTCCGACCACCGCCCGACCAGATAACCTGGTCGGGACCCTACAATGACGACCTCACGCGACGCCGACTAGGTGTACATCTCCGAAGAAGATGCTGCTGACTCGCCAGAAGGATATAACGTGCTCGGAGACTTATTGGGGATATTACCTCGGCATACCCCCAGGGACCTTATGGGCCTGCCGACCAGACGACGGCCCAGCCCACGAGGCCTTGCGGCACGCGACCAGCCCGTCGTGCTCGCCAAGGACTCCGAAGAAGCCTTGCTCGCCAAGAAGGATCCTAGAAGATAGGCTCGGATCCCTTACCTAAAGGGGCCGATCGTAATCTGCTAGGCTATGGAAACTGTAATCCTGCTCTCCGGCTATATAAGGCGGACAGGGACCCCCTCCAAAACGATCCTTCTACAATCACCTAGATCGCATCTATGGGTCTTATAACCTAATACTCATATCAATCCATCCACCAAAACACAGGACGTAGGGTATTACGGTGATTTGCTGGCCCGAACCTGTCTAAATCGCCGTGTCTATGCTCTCTGTGTTACGCTTGATCGCCGTCGTCACACCTCCGCCTACAATCTACTACCGTGGGGTACCCCTTAGGTAGACTGCGACGCGTATTTCATCGACACTCACAAAAAAGCAAAGCTTCATCAAATGATTTTGTTGATAATAGCAATAGCTAGCATATCTTTTGTACTTATAAATTACCCATATTTTTCATTAAATGAAGTAACAAAAATAAACATCTAAGAATGCATATAATTACCCTCCTATGGCATTACATAAATAACTTCAACAAATCCTATGTTGCTCTTATAAAAAATAAGTAAAATCCTATGTCTAAATTGACCACATATGTTATTATGAAATATAATATAAATAACTCCTAAATCTACATCTAAATTACTCACTATAACATTATTAAAATAATAATAACCAATTTGCAAAATAAATGTTGCCATCTTGAAAAACTCAGAGCAACCCCGTGCACATGTGTAGACTATCCACTTAAGCCATTATAATGTGTAAAAGAACTAAATCAAAGTATTTGTATGTAAAATGCTTGCTGTCATTTATATTGTGAAAGTTGTTTCCTTAAATGACTAACTCTAAGAGTAAAAGGACCTAGGATGTCACCTAGAGGGGAGTGAATAGGCATTTCTAAAAATTAACACTTTTAACAGCAAAAATGATTAGTGCGGGAGTTTCCAACTCCAAATCCAAGTGAAACAACCCCCTTTAGTGTTCCAACATAGTATACAAGAGATAGAGACCTTCATAGCTTGAGTAGTACCTCAACTAAATGCATGTACTTTCTTCTTCACCTTAGCTAGGCTCTTGGCCACCAAGCCTTCACTTGCCTTTCACTCTTTCTTAGTACCTTGAAGCCTTTCCTTGCTATTTTCACCATCTCAAGCCGTCAAGTCACATCTTGTGTTGAATCAACCATTTATTTGTATTGTATTGTTGCCTTTTTTCATTTAACTTCGGCAAGCTTCAAATATGAGACCATTACATAGGCAATCCCTCATGCCTCATTAATAAATTCTTCTCATGCTGGATTTCACATAGATTATGGAGATCCCACCATAAGTAATCCTTTGCATTAATTCCATTTGCGTTATTGTCTTGTGCTTGAACTAGATTGCTTATACAACAATACATCATTCCAGCTTTATATAATTTAATCAAATACCAGTGAGTTAATCAATTTCTTGTCCAATACTTAAAGAATATGTTAGATCTTTAATCGTGTTGTAATTCAATCATCCAAAACCCACTAAGGGGATTGATGCACTTTAAAAGAACATGTCTATAAAAATTATGGTTTAGCAATAAGGAAACATATTTTCTTAATGACTCAATTTCTAATAATAATAATAATCCATATTATACTATCAATACTCTATGAAGAAAACTATGACCGGTGGTACAAGTGTTACCACCACATCCATCAATGCAAGTCATGCGAGTTATGTGGCCATCCTAACAAGGAATGTTGTCATTCTTGTAAGAAATGTCTACATGCTACATGTCCACATGGTGCAATGAGGAGATATTGGATGTTTCCAATGCAACTATAAAGGTCCTGATTCATAAGTCAAGAAAGGGTTGTTGCCAATCATTGATCGTTGTCTGGTTGAGGTAATTATTGTTTTGTTCATGCCTATTTGGAGAACTTGGAGTCTTGGGAACAATGCCTTACAAGGACGAGGGAGGTTCTCGATTGATAATTCTGTAAAAATACAAAGAATATAAAATAACACCAATTGTAAATTGTGGTTAATGATAGTGGAGCTTAAGCTGGGCCAAAAGAGGGCATGACCATCCTCAATTTTGAATCTTCGTACGAAATCGCTTGATCTATGTCAACATATTTTTGAGAATGGAGGTGTCAAGATATATGATCTTTAATATTAATTGCTTGAGATAAAAAGGGGGTTTGACCAACTGCAATCCTTAAATGGACTTATGTTTAGAGGTACCCCTTTCATTCCAAATTATAAGATGCTTTGCCTTTTGTAGAAACATTGTTTTTACTATATATTTTGACATAGTGTATAGTTAAATGCATATCAAAAGCTAAGTATCCAGAACAAAACTTAAACGTCTTATGATTTTGAACATGTGGGACAACATAGAATATCTTAACTAAAAGGTGGGTTCGTTTGTTTGTTCGAATAGCATAATGTGATACTTCTCATCTACTCCCTCTATACCCATAAAATAGTTGTTTTGGACAGCGACACCGTCTCCAAAGCGTAGTTTTGGCTGCTTATTTTTTTTAAAATATTTATTAAAACATAATATATGTATATTTTTTATGATTTTCATATTTTCAAACGCAACAACTTAAAAGTTATCCATAATTTATATTCCCAACGCTTAACTTTAATCTTTTTAAAATGACTTATTTTATGAGTATGGAGGGAGTATGTATTTATTAGATTTCAACGATATTAATTGGCCTATGCACGGGGCACAATGCATGATATGGTTTTGGCAAGGTTTTCTAAAAGTTAATTTGAGATAGGTATTGGAACTAAAACACACACAAAAACATCGTGGGAATGTCCCAAATTATCCAACGTGTTTTTCGCACGGTAAGTTTAACTTGATTTGTAAAATTTACATGCAACATTTGTATTTCTAAATAAATGAAGTTATTAAGATTAAAGAACTTTCTAATAATATTAGTTATGTACTATAAATATTAATATTTTTTTAATATATATCTTATCAAAATTGTTTCTGGAACGGACGAATTGAAGGAGAGAGTAATAAGAAAACTAAAAAGATACGTACGAGAGCTGAATAGAAAGCACATCGACATGGTTCTATCATGAAGAATAGCATGCAATGTCGTCGTCGGGGTGCGGCGGTGTCCAATAGTGACGCGGAGAGGACTGAGGAGGTCCATATGCAGCTAGCTGGTAGCATGTGCCTTGGTAGATAGACGGATGGATGGATCAGACATGATCGGTGGAAGTAACGATAAGGATTCTTATACTCCGCGCGCATGCGAGATTAATTCCTGGTCCTCTGGGATGGATGGGAGGAAGAATCGTCTCAGACATGCATGACCGGCCGGGCCGGCGGCCAGGTTCCGATCATCCATGGGTTGCCCGTCGTTGCTGTTGCCGTTGCCATTGCCGGCAGGCATATGCGTGTCAGTCAGAGTTGTTTATTTAATACAGTATTACTCTAAGTCTCCGATCGACCCAGCAGAGCGAGGAGGAAGAAACGAGTACTTACGGAGCAGTAGTAGCTAGCTCTAGCCGCGCCATGCTGATTGACCGATGGATAGAACGTCCTAACTGTGCTCTAAATGCTTACGTACAGTAGATGTAGATTCTAGCTAGCAATGCAACCTACTGTGAACAGTGAGCAACCATGGGTGCCCGCCAATAATTTGTAGTACCACCACACATGCCAACCTTCCACGTAATATGATCAGGCATCACACATATATACTATATACACGGATCGAGGTCGAGCTGAGGAGTACTATTCTCTAGCTATATATAGCTCTCCATCATCGATGGCACATTAACGTGACGCACTCCCGTTCGTTCTCGTTCGTTGTTGGTGCCGCGCCATAGCTAGCCCCGCCGGTTAGCTAGGTAGGTAGATGCTCAGCAGTGACGACCGGCCAGGACACGACGGCGGTCACTGCAATATAGGAGTCGTAGGAGGCCGGACTACTCCTACTGCGCGCATGCATCATCGAGACAGCTTATTGGCGTACGGCGTCCGTTTACTCGCTCAGCTCATCCATCTTCCTTGAGGTTGTAGATAGATTATTATTCCCCGTCGCCGGCCGGCCGGCCGGCGCGCGGGCATCTTTAGCTGCATGATGCATGCATGCTAGCTGCGCTCTCTATAGCTAGCTAAGCTAGAGAGGAGAGTGCTGACGCGCGCGAGCAACGACCCACCATCCACGCAGCTACACACATGCGGCATCAGCACATCACCACCTAATAATCGTGGTCGCCATGCATGTGTGTTCGGGGATTATTGTCCATGCTGCATGGCATATATGGCAATGACATGCATGTGAGCGACAGATGCTAAGCTTCCATCATCCAAAAGCTAGACTGTCCCATTCCCATGCATATTATGCATGCACCATGTACTAGTGACGAGGAAGTCGTTGAGAGGTGAAGAGGAGCATATGCATATACCCACGAACACACGCACAAAGGTACGTGGCACATCGATCTCAAGCAAGCAGGCAACAAGTTATATATGCTGCATTCACGAATAATCTTTCAGTGGCCAGAAATGCAAGCCGGCCGGCCAATTATATATGCCTGCCGCCAGATTCCCCGATCCAACGACCCTCGACACGTAACGCACAACCAGAGACACTCATCACAAACGTGGTCTTGAAGCATCACACTAGTACAAAAGCTTATGCAGGCGGTTCGGAACGCATTTGTACAGACGTTTTCCCAAACCGCCGACGTTGAGGTCCATTTCCACTGGCAGGTGTTTGAGAACCGCTTGTAGAAAGCCATTTCCACATGTGGTTCTCTTAGTGAGTCATTTACACAGGCGGTTTACTAAGAAAACTGCATGTGGAAATGATTTTCCATTTTAAATTTTTGGTATTTATATATTATTATATTATTTTATATCTACATATATATTGTTATTGAAACTATTAAACCCTATTGGATGGTGTTCAAATATATAGCAACATGTAAATTAAATATCTCATACATACATTTCTTTTTTCAATGTAGCATGCTCACAATAAAGTTGCAAGTGTATGACACATTATATACATGAGTCTCACGCTCACGCACATAAAGTTACAGGTCTATATACATCAAGAGAGTTTGGACTTGTCCTCTAAAAACCGGACCGAGTAAGATTTAGGCTATAAACCTCTGTTAGCGCTTCGTACTCGGGCTTGGCTAATTCACTCTCATCATCATGATATTTCACTACACTTGAGATGACTTGTTTGATGAGGAAAAGGCACACGTCCTCAACTATGGCGTACAATGTCTTTTCGTTGATGGTCGTCGCCTTGGCTTTTTTCTTGGAAGGTTTCTTCTTAGACTCATCGTACAAAGGCTCTTTTGCTGCCTTCATCAGGGCCTCCATACCTTTCTCGAAGAACATTGATGGATCTTCTGCATGACGACGCAACATTGCCTCCAGGAATTCTGCATCTTCTGCAACCATATTATTTTGCATCACATCAGTTCCGACGTCTTCAATTCCTCCAGCGAAATCATGATCAGGACCATCTGTGACAGGTTGTTGTGTCTCGTGTACTAACTGAAACCCACCGTCAACAAACTTATCTGGACCATCGACGTCGATATTTGCACGGCTAATAGTTGTATAAGGCACATAGCTCTCCTCTCCATGTTTTGTCCAAATCAAGCAATCCTTCATAAATCCTCGACGGACAAGATGAGAAAGGATTTGTTGATGGTCATCAAATACAACAACATTCCTGTAGTCCATGCATGGACAATGTATGTGCGTCTTCTTTGTTCTCCAAGCATGGTTCTTAGCGGCATCAATAAACTTTTGAACCTCGGGTATGTATGATTCATCTAGCCTTGACAAATTATACATCCAGAATGACCTCTCCATCGATCAATACCTGACTTTCAAAAGGGAAATATTATATGTAACCATCTTAAATCAACCTGATCATTTGAAGAAATCCCTGACTCATCTGTGTAAATGAAGTTTATAGAGGATTTACCTCGGATTTAGAGTTTGATAGTTAGGGTTTAGGGTTTAGTTAGGGATTATTAGCTAGGGTAACTAGATTATTTAGCTAAGGATTTATGATTTACCTAGTGATTATTAACTAGGGTCTAGCTAGGGATTATTTAGCTAGTTATTAAAGTAAAAAATCTAAGTATCATAATTAAATTAAAACATAAGTGCATATAGTGGATGAAATAAATTGAGAAATAAAAAAGCATAACAAAAAACCTAAGTACAATAATTAAAAACACTATAAAAAACTACACTTCCCTTCAATCAAGTAAATATATATAGCATAAACTAAATTAAAAAGCAAACATGAAGATGGAGAGCAAACATCAAGTAAATATATATAGCATAAACTAAATTGAACACCTAGGTACTCTTCTCTCTCACTCATGGTGAAACCCTAGATCTAAAATGTGGCTCAAATTGAGCAAATATGAGCTAAATGAGGCAAATGAGACATAAACTAACCTTTTTTAACAGCCTCCTTCCAAGAAATGAAGATCAAAACCTCCCCCTTGTATTTTGAAAAATCTAGACCTCCAAAATCGCCTCGAATGGAAGGTGGCGGCTAGAACTGTAGTTGGTCGGGAGGAAGAAGAGAGTGGGGGGCAGGAGGGTGGTATATATAGGCAGAGTCTACCACTGGCGGTTGGCATAAGCCAAAGCCAACCGCCAGTGTAAATAGCACCATTTACACTGGCGGTTGGCTTATGCCAACCGCCTGTGGTGTATTATTATCACTGGCGGTTGGCATAAGCCAACCACTAGTGTAAATGGTGCTATTTACACTGGCGGTTATGCTAACCGCCAGTGGTAATAGTACACCACAGGCGGTTGGAAAGTTTGCCGGGGCCAAAACACACCACAGGCGGCGTGAAACCAAAACCGCCTGCGGTGTGTTTTGGAAGGCGCCAACAAAAACAGTTTTTCTACTAGTGTCATGTCAAAGCTAAGGGTTGAGAGAGAGCATCTTCAGCAATACTATGGTCCCTGTTTGTCACAACAGAAACTGTCATCACGTACTGCTTGTCTAAATAGATGACTCGTAATTTCCTTTTTGTTCTAGAGCTTTTATTGATTGTTCATTCAGCTATTTAGCTCACGAGTCAAGGTCCCAAATCTCTCTTAGGATCTATCTATTTGGCCTATAGTTTTTAGACTTTTGGCTCGAATGCTGCATTTTAACTTTTGGTTTTTTTAATTCTGTCTTAGCCTTTTGCTATTAACTTTTATAATATTTTTTAGCTTCTCAAGACATAAAAAGCCAGAAAATTAAAGCTTCTCTCAACGTGCTTTTTAGTTTATTTTCTTAGAAGCTAGCTTTCTACATTTTCAAAAGTCAATTCAACAACTGACATGTTTGTGTTTAACTTCTGGATTCTAGCTGACAGAAGCCAGCAGAAAGGTAAAATAAACATGACTTAGTACTCATTTGTAGGACCCGTGTGTTAGTGTGACAACATTTTAGGTTTTCCTCCTTTATTTATTTTTCTTCTTATTAAATTCTCTTCCCAGGAGAACACAACTCTCCCACTCATGTTGCTTTGCTCCCCTCCCCACATCGCTATGATTTCTCTCGCCTTCACCCCCACCTCTTGCTCCCCCTGTCTCTCACCAATCATGAACTTGTGTTGCTTGGAGCCGAAGCATCTCCTCTCACCCCGAGCCCACGTTTATCGGTGTTACAATATATGGGCATAGCCAAAAATATAGAAATCTAAAGACTCATTCATGTTAGCAAAAGAGGGAGAGTGGGAGCATTTAGTCCTAGCTTGCTTGGTAAAGTGAAGGTAACCATACTCAAATATAGAAATCCTCTTCACTTCATCAATTCTAGTGTGAGGAGGAGAAAAGAAGCCCACATGCGCATGCTCGGTTGCCTAGCCTATCCGAGCGCAAATGGCACGGGCACACGACACCTACATGAGAAGTGGTCCATCGAAAATTGTATCCTCGCCTTGCGGGTGGCATTTCCTCTTTTTATAGTTTTAGTTTTTAGTTACTTGGCCTTTACGTTTGTAAATAGGAGTCCTAAATGTTTTAGATCATGACTGCAACACAAGATCTCGTTGAACAGGCCTATAGAAACAGCATAACGGCTACACCAAAAATGCATCTAATTGAACTAGGGTCTTTGTCTCTTTTCACTACTGCCTCATCGTAGTCTCTCCATATCAAGCACATGTGTGCACCAATGATCGAGAGAAAAGGTCTACGGAACCCTCATCCTTGCGATCATCCACGGGGATAAAACGAATAAGGTTTTTTAGAAAGCGCTCTTCGCGCGACTGCTCCCAACTTTCATGGTAGATCGACTTCCATCCAAGTCACTCGGCGTATTCGTTGTTAACTGCTCCAAACTCGTCCTCCATCATTCATCAATGATTCTTACCACCATAAAAAACAATGTCTCAACCACGTACCAGAAACATCATCTCCCTTTGCATACGAAAGGTACACACCCCATGATTCAATATCATTGTTCAGGCTATTTAATCTAACTAGTATGTGAGCAATGCTCATAGTATATGTGTTCATGCAATTTAATTTAACTAGTATGACCGAGCACTACTCATACTAGTATCTGACCTTGTTATGATTTATGTTCTAGTTTTAATCTAAAAATTTCCTACTTTCTCGACAGTCGGCTCTGTTGATATTTGTTAACGCAAACAGAGAAATCACTTGGAAGTAATCCGCAAGCGCATGGATACCGGTGAGCACTTCACCCGGGAGATTATCCAGAGTATCGTAATTTATATTTCCACAGGGAGAAAGGGTGCGTCTGACTAACCAATCTATGCTATTAACCTTTTGTCTATTAACAAGGCGATCTAGATATGGGCGATTAAAGAAGATCACAACTGTAGTCTCGTTCTAGTCTAGATAAGATATGCGTTATTATTCTATTGGGGAGAACCGTCATGATAAGACACACCTCAGAGAATGCTTATCACGCGGCCTAAAAACCCTACCAGTCCTCCTAGCGGGATTGTGGGTTCCAAAGGTATCTACGGAATTGTCACTTTCCGAGCTACTACCACAGATCTAGCTAGACAGGGGATATCTATGAGTATCCTAGCCCAAACACCACGTTTACGCTAAAGATGATTACCCTACTCTCTATGCGAAGAGAATAAAGTAAACTCACATACCAAAGAATTAATAAACAGGAAACTTACTAGAATTAGAAGTCGAATTACCGAAGAAATCCTAGGAGCAAGCCTCGGGTTAGGAGTCTTGATCCCGTCGATACAAACTGAAGAAGAGACAGCGACAGGCCGGGCTTCCTCCAATCCACACCTCCACTCTAACTCTCTCAATCTAATCTCACATGTATGATAAGCCCTAGAGAATAGATCCATAAGGGATCCTCTCTGGCGAATCCTCTCTGGAAAATATGTAAATGAATAATGGATTGCTCTTTGCCAGGGGGTAGGGGTCCTCCTTATATAGCCCCTTCAAATGATCGTCAGCCGTCGGATCAAACCGACCTTAATGGATGGTGTAGATGTGATCTCAAAGGCGATGGAGAGAGGGTCCACAAGGCAGAGGGCCATTGGGCTTTGCCCTAGGGCGGCCGCCCCAGGGGGTAGGGCGGGCGCCCTGCCCCTGGGCCCGCTTGGCCTCTAGTTCCTTCCCGAGCCTTCTTGATCCTTCTAGAGTATTCTTTTTCATGCAGAGGTGTTATGTGTCTATGTAATCCTTACTTGTTGGCCTCTTTTGCTCTTTTGCAGTTGTCTCCCTGCAGAAACAGATAAACACCAAAACTCGTGGAATTCTGTCAGTTAAAACCCTATGTCTAGGTGGTGTGTTGCAAATATATCCTTTCTTCTGCTTAGTTGACACTTAGAATTGATACTTAAGAGGTGTCAACAAGCTCCCACATACTTAGTCTTTTACTCGTCCTCGAGAAAAGGATGGTAAAAACATAAGCTAAAGGTTTAGACATCAATAGTAAAAAGTTCCTTTTTATACCTATACTGCGGGAGTTCTCTATAGAGTTACCATAAAGCTATGAGTAATTGAGGAATAAAGTAGCTAGAAGTAGAGACCCTTCATCTATCAATCTTGTCACTTGGAGTTTTTGCATGTTTAGCTTACTTCTTTCCTCTGGTTCTCTCAGATCACTTATGAATCTCGAAAAATGTAGGTAGATGTGGCATACTTACCTTGCATGTATTACCTGGTCAAACCGGGATCCGAGGAGAATAATGCCATACTCTTAGATCAAGACTTGTAGATCAAATTTTATTATAATGTCATCTCTTGCTGGTGCATTGGTATTAGAGGAACCACGGGCTATCTTTGTATATATGTTTTTTTTTGAGTGGGTGCATGAAGTAACCCTAATTCTACTACGAGGTTGTCGGACTTTTTGCCCATTTTTATTTCCTCGAATTTATTTATTTTTGCATAGCCCATGCCTCTAATGCAACACTACTTCTGAAGAGAGAATCTTTTGTGTTGATAATGTATGAATGAAGCCTTGACCTTCGGAGTATGATAAAATTCTAAGAAGGATCCACACGATTCGAACAAACTCAATACAAAATAAGTAGCCTTTTGGCTTTGATTGGTAAGTGTAAAGCATATAGGAGATGGTAGTTATTTATTTTAAATAAATTCTCCAAGTGACAGAGATTATCAAGAATTAAGGTCTCATATTCTACCATCTTATATTCCACAACGACTTAAGCAACATGGAGACTCTAACTTAATTCCCAACATTAGCAGGACTCTTAGGAAACTTCATACAAAGAGTCTATTCCATGAAGATGTTTTAAGGAAACATTTTATCATTCTAATTTATCATGTTTAGAGCATTTATTTATGGAAACTCAGTGCACGAATTGAAGTTTAGAGATGTGCATGAAAAAATGTAACGTGCAGGGTGCAAACCTGACTGTGGTCGAAGGACGGAGCAGGAGGTGCTCAGCTCAGGGCGGGCACCCTGGGTAGTGGGGTGGCCACCCAGCTTGGGTGGCCCCTCGGCCTCTGCTTCGGCGTGTGTGGTTGTTGCTCTGTTTGTTTCCGAAATTTGTGCTCGTTGCGGTTGAATCTGTTCGTCTCATCATCGGGGTTCTCCCCCATACTTGTTTCCGGTTTTCTTCTGATAACAACACAGTGGAGACAAGCAAGATACAAATATATAGTAGAAATGATCTTTATTTATTATTTATTATGAGGCATGCATACAAAGGGAAAATGAAACAAACTAATTCTAGCTAATGGATCTAAACTATGCCTCATGAACTGCATAACTTGCTAAGGCATCTAGCGACGTTCTAAAAACTTCATCTTCTTCTTAAGCTCATCTACATCGCGCCTAAGGCCACCTACTGAGGTGTTCAGGTTCGTAACCTGCCTAGTGTAGAAGTCTAGCGAGCTTTGTAGATTGATGATCGTGTCATCTCTAGCATGGAAGTCTTTTTCTAAATCCGCTACAGTCTTGCGGCGTTTGGGAGGTGACGCGAAGGAGTTGAGGGAGTGCTTCGGGGCTTCCTGTGGTGGTACGAATTTGACTTTGGATGCCCGGATTCCCTCGAAGTAGGGACGTTCCTCCTCTGTGGTGTACTTGACATGGTTGAGCTCTCCATTTCGATGGGTCTTCACTCGTACGACCCTCTCCTTGGGTCGTGGCGGAAGAACCTTGGTGCCGGCAGGCACCTCGATGATGGCCTCGATCTTCTTTTGGCCCTTGAGCAAGAGCAGTTGTGGTGGTGCAATGAGTACAGGCTGCGCATAGAAAGATTTGCTATAGCGTTGCTGCTTTGGTGGAATGGTGGCTAGCAGGAGCTCATCGTGGACTAAGACTAACGCCTTGGAATCTGGATCTTCTTTGGGGAGTTGGTCGGGGATGGATCCGTAGGGGACCATCCTCCTATCGGCGTTGCTGTTGCTGGCCATTGGAGCAAAGAGATATAGCAAGCTTCTAAGCGAGAGCTAATGGAAAGATTGAATGATGATGATAGCTGACGTCAGGGGTTGTTTATATAGGGGTGGAAAACTGCCTCTAGAAGCATCTATGGAGCAAATCTCGCGGGAAAATGGTTGATAAGTGTTCTCCAAGGTTTATTGGATAAGAGAGGATAGAAGGTTCGGGAGTGCAAAAGGCGGCGGCGAGAGGTGACAGGGGTGGGCGGCCACCCTACACCCTAGGGTGCCCGCCCTGGCTATGTGGGCTCTACTGGGCTCCTTCTGGGCACTCGTTTCTAGAAGGTTCTCTATACCAAAAAAACATATGCATGGCCCAGAAATGTAAAGATAAAGTGATTAGGCCTTAAAATTCACTTAAAAGGTAAAAATTAATTATGTCCATGTATTCTAATTTTTCATTAGGCTCTAGAAATATTTTGAGACGTTGACCATTTACCTTGAATAATGTACCTTCATCATTTTGAAGTGTGATTGCTCCGTGGGATGATGAATTGATTACCTTATATGGTCCTTCCCATTTTAATCGTAGCTTTCCGTGTCCGAAGAGTTTCACCCTGGAATTAAAAAGTAATAGCTTATCTCCGGGTGTGAACTCCTTCTTGATCTTCATATCATGCCATCGTTTGACTCTTTCTTTGTAGATCTTTGAATTGTGATATGCTTTTTCTCTCCACTCCTCCAATTCTGATAATTGCATTTGTCGATTCTCTCCAGCGGCATCAAAGTCCATAGCCCAGTGTGGCTTGAACTCTAGTTCAACAGGTAGGTGACAAGTCTTCCCATATACGAGTTGATATGGAGACATTCCAATTGGAGTTTTGTATGCAGTCCGGTATACCCAGAGTGCATCGGGTAACTTGTCCTTCCATGTTGTTCCCATTTCATCCACTGTCTTCTAGAGAATATTTTTGATCTGTTTGTTTGAGGTTTCTTCTTGGCCACTTGTCTGAGGATGATAAGGTGTAGCGATGTTGTGGCGGATCCCATTCCTTGCTAGATACTGTTCAAATCGTTTGTCGATGAAATGTGATCCTCCATCACTTATCACTATTCTGGGGACTCCAAAACTTGGAAATATGGTCTCTTCAAACATCCTCTTTGAGTTCACATTGTCGGCATGTTTGCAAGGTAATGCTTCCACCCACTTGGAGACGTAGTCAACTGCCACCAAGATATACTCACATTTCTTTGATGGGGGAAGTGGTCCCATGTAGTCGATTCCCCAAACATCAAAGAGCTCTATTTGCAAATTGCTGGTGAGTGGCATGGCATCCTTTGAGTTTATGTTGCCGTGTCTCTGACATGGCCCGCATCTTCTCATAAATTCTCTGGTGTCTTCATACATTGTTGACCAATAGAATCCACACTGCCAAATTTTTGCATGTGTGCGGAATTCTCCATAATGACCTCCGTATGGTGATGAGTGGCATCTTTCAATGATCTTCATTCCTTCTTCAATAGTCACATATCTCCTGAGTAAGCCATCAGAGCATACTCGTAAGAGGTATGGCTCATCCATATGTGTGAACGACTCTCTTGAATAAGCTTTCTTTTGTTTCCTCCTGGTGGTATATATCCTGAAACCATAAAATTAACAATATCTGCATACCAGGGGTCGGATCTGTTGATTCCGTAGAGCATGTCATCCCAGAGTGAATCATCAATGGGTAGTTCCTGTGCATTCTCAAAATACATTCTAGACAAATGATCTGCAACAGGGTTATCTACTCCCCTTTTATCTTTTATTTCTATGTCAAACTCTTGGAGCGGCAGGATCCATCTTATTAAACGAGGTTTAGTATCCTTTTAGTGAGCAGACATTTTAATGCAGCGTGATCAGAATAAACAATTACTTTGGCTCCTACTAAATAAGATCTAAATTTGTCTATAGCGAAAACAACAGCCAGGAGCTCTTTTTCAGTGGTTGCATAACTAAGTTTAGGTCCTGTCAAAGTTTTACTAGCATAAGCTATTGCATGATGCTTCTTATCTTTAGTTTGTCCCAAAACTGCCCCCACAACATAATCACTAGCATCACACATAATTTCAAAAGGTAAAGACCAATCAGGGGGTTGAATGATTGGTGCAGAGATGAGCGCTGTTTTCAATAATTCAAAAGCTTTTAAACAAGCAACATCAAATATGAAAGGAGCATCCTTGGCTAGCAAAAGAGTTAGTGGTCTAGCAATAAATGAGAAATCTTTTATGAATCTTCGATAAAAACCAGCATGACCAAGAAAGCTTCTTATTCCTTTCACATTTATAGGCGGAGGTAACTGTTCAATTACTTCAATTTTAGCTTTGTCTACCTTAATGCCTCTTTCAGATATTAGGTGTCCTAACACTATTCCTTCCTTGACAATAAAATGACACTTTTTCCAATTAAGGACTAAATGTTTTTCATCACATCTTTGCAAAACTCTGTCTAGATTTTCAAGACAACTATCAAAGGTTTTTCCATAAAAAGAGAAATGATCCATGAAAACTTTCATAATAGCTTCAACCATATTAGAAAATATAGACATCATGCATCTTTGAAAAGAGGTTGGAGCATTACATAGCCCAAAAGACATTCTACGATAAGCATAAGTTCCATAGGGGCATGTAAAGGTGGTTTTGCTTTGGTCATCAGGATGGATCGGGATTTGGTGATACCTTGAATATCCATATAAGAAACAGAAGAAAGAGTGGTTGGCTAATCGCTCTAACATCTCATCTATACACATCCGCCATCCTGTGACGGTGCGTTGAGGAATCAGCTCATTCTTCTCATTTGTGACAACAGTCATGCCTCTCTTCTTAGGAACAACTTGCACTGGACTTACCCGCTCACTATGCGACACGGGGTATATAATCCCTGCATGCAGCAATTTTAAAACTTCCTTTTTAACTACCTCTCTCATCGCGTTGTGGAGTCTTTATTGGGGCTCTCGAGAAGGTGAAACAGAAGGATCTGTTGGAATGCGATGAGTGCAAATTAAAAGACTGATTCTGGTGAGATCTTGGAGTGAGTAACCAAAGGCTGAACGATGTCTTTTTAGAACAACCATCAAGCGTAGAGTTTGCTCCTGAGTGAGTTTATCACTTATGATTATAGGAGACTCTAGATCATTATTGAGGAAAGCATACGTAAGACCGGGTGGTAGAGGTTTAAGCTCTACAGGAGGTCTAGGCGTTTCTGCAAACTCATATAAGGGTTTAGGTTCAGAAGGGTCAACTTCTTCTTCTATGAAGAAAGGAGCATCTTCTTCTAAATCTGGTTCATTGAAAAGCTCTAGCGAAACAGTTTTTACTTCCTCCATAGGATCAGGTAAAAGATATGATTCAGTTTTACTGTTCAAAGAATGAGAGATTGTCATTGGGATTTGAAAACTCTTTCCAAAGGAAATGTTTAGTTTCCCATTTTGTCCTTCATAAAGAAGTCTTCTAAAAGGTTGTCCTAGCAAAAGGTCATGGTCCCATGTATCAAAGATATAAAAGTTCAAACGAACCATGACACCATCTACCATAATGGGTAAGACATGTAAAATTCCAAGACTAAGGACTATATGTCCGTCAAGATTATTCATGAACTTTGTTGTTGGGGTTAAAGTCACATTGCCCAATAATTCATGCGCAAGTGATTTAGACATGTTATTGACCCCCACAACAGGATTATAGAGAGCATCAAAATGATCTGAATTGAAAGCACAATGTATTGGAATAGAAGGTGAATCCAAGCGGATCACATCAGAGGAAAGCTCTGATTCTTCTAACCATTCGCTACTTATGATTGATATAAGCTCTCCCAAAATGCTTCTATCTGGCATTTGGTATATATGGTTGCTCAGGTGATGATTTCAGGGTTTTGAAATAGAAACATAGTTTGAAATGTTTCCGAAATCAGTGAAAAGATCAGGATCTATATCCAGCATGAAATCAGGTGGTGGAATTTCTTCCTTTTTTGGCTCAAAACTTGGGATAGCTGAAGTGGATGTTGGATCTGGCAAGATATTATCTTCAGCTTTGTGAGTTTCTTCATGGAGGGTATTATCTAACTCAGCATCTAGGATTCTATCTAAGGTCAAGTTTGCTTCTATTGATGGCACATGAAAGAAAGAACCTCCAGATGTGGTGTTTAGCAACTCTCTATCCTTTCTACGAAGACCTTTATAAAAATGTTGAAGAAGAACAGGGCCTTCGATGCTAAGGTGTGGTCTGGATTCTAAAAGCTCAAGAAAACGTTTCCAAGAGTAAGCCAAAGATTCATTATCTTCTTGTTTGAAGGTTAGAACCTTGACTCTAAGGTCGACGATTTGAGTGATGGGATAAAAGTCTAAATAGAAGTTGGAGCGCAAAACTCCCCAATCTCCTTGTTGTTGACTTACCTTCTGATTATACCATTGTTTAGCTCTTCCTTTTAAAGAAAAAGGAAAAAGCTTCCAACATAAAGTTTTATCAGAGATGCCTTCTATGCGAAGACAATCACATGTTTGCTTAAAATCTCGAATATAAAGGTAAGGATTTTCGTCTTCCTTTCCGGAAAAGGATAGGCTTTGAATCATTGCAATCAACCGCGGACTCAACCTAAAATCGGGAGTTTGGATAGGTTGTGATGACTCCCATGGTAATAGGTCGGTCTCCGTGGGTGCAGAAAATTGATAGATAGGTGTGGAATTTAGATTTTCCTTAAGGATAGAAAAGGTAAGAAATAAAGGAATTGAAAAGGATAAGAAAAGATAAAAGTATACATACAAGATAATAGCAAGATTCAAGGTTATCTCAGCAAACCGTCTTTCTCCCCGGCAACGGCGCCAGAAATGCTTGTTGATATTTGTTAACGCAAACAAAGAAATCACTTGGAAGTAATCCGCAAGTGCACGGATACCGGTGAGCACTTCACCCGGGAGATTATCCAGAGTATCGTAATTTATATTTCCACAGGGAGAAAGGGTGCATCTAAATAACCAATCTATGCTATTAACCTTTTGGCTATTAACAAGGCGATCTAGATATGGGCGATTAAAGAAGATCACGATTGTAGTCTCGTTCTAGTCTAGATAAGATATGTGTTATTATTCTATTGGGGAGAACCGAGTGATAAGAGACACCTCAGAGAATGCTTATCACACGGCCTATAAACTCCACCAGTCCTCCTAACGGGATTGTGGGTTCCAAAGGTATCTACGGAATTGTCACTTTCCGAGCTACTATCACAGATCCGGCTAGACAGGGGATATCTATGAGTATCCTAGCCCAAACACCACGTTTATGCTAAATATGATTACCCTACTCTCTACGCGAAGAGAATAAAGTAAACTCACAAACCAAAGAATTAATAAACAGGGAACTTACTAGAATTAGAAGTCGAATTATCGAAGAAATCCTAGGAGCAAGCTTCGGGTTAGGAGTCTTGATCTCGTCGATACAAACTGAAGAAGAGACACCGACAGGCCGGGCTTCCTCCAATCCACACCTCTACTTTAACTCTCTCAATCTAATCTCACATGTATGCTAAGCCCTAGAGAATAGATCCATAAGGGATCCTCTCTGGCGAATCCTCTCTGGAAAATATGTAAATGAATAATGGATTGCTCTTTGCCAGGGGGCAGGGGTCCTCCTTATATAGCCCCCTCAAATGATCGTTAGCCGTCGGATCAAACCCACCTTAATGGATGGTGTATATGTGATCTCAAAGGCAGTGGAGAGAGGGTCCACAAGGCAGAGGGCCATTGGGCTTTGCCCTAGGGCGGCCGCCCCAGGGGGTAGGGTGGGCGCCCTGCCCCTAGGCCCGCTTGGCCTCTGGTTCCTTCCCGAGCCTTCTTGACCCCTCTAGATTATTCTTTTTCATGCGGAGGTGTTATGTGTCTATGTAATCCTTACTTGTGGGCATCTTTTGTTGTTTTGCAGTTGTCTCCCTGCAGAAATAGATAAACACCAAAACTCATGGAATTCTATCAGTTAAAACCCTATGTCTAGGTGGTGTGTTTGCAAATATATCCTTTCTTCTGCTTAGTTGACACTTAGAATTGATACTTAAGAGGTGTCAACAGGCTCCTAAGGGCCAATCTCAATGGGAGGATCTCAAGATGGGGCTCCAACCAATGGAGGAACTAGTCAGGGATGTCCATAGGTGGTGTATCCAATCAGGCTAGGGCACGACCGGTCGAATCAAAAACATTTGTGACATGGTCGAGTAAGCAGGCACATTGAAGAAAGAGTATGATTTAAGAGCCCTCTTTATTTGGAGCCCTAAGAAAAGACATTATTGTACCACAATTTTTTCTCTATCACTATTTGAGAAATGGCCTTTCGTGGAAGGCCAAAAAGTATTAAGTCATGACATTAAATTGCAACTATCACTAAAGGGGGGTCTCGAACCTTTCCTCTCCATTTGTAATACAAATTGGAACCAATTCCATCCTTTAGTCCTAGCTCTAACAGACATCAAGGTGTGGCAGTGCGGTAGGATTTAGTCCCAGTTTGTATATCAAACCCAGACCTCCAGAGCAAATTTAAAAGGAAAATATATCTTGTCTAAGTTCGATGTATGGTGGAGTTTAGATGACAATGTACATAAGCTTGAAGTGGAAGGTCTTGAGTTTGAATCTCCACACTCGTACCTTTTTTATCCAATAAACACCTTGTATGGTCCCCTGTTTTCCAGAACCAAGACTGAAGGAGGATGGGAACCGTGACTATAGAAAGTCTATCGACTATTGTATCCTTAACACTACTACATAACAGACCTATCGTTGATTTCCCAAATCGGCTTTAGTCCCGGCAAAAAATTGCGCCCAGGACTAAAGAGGACTTTAGTCCCGGATGGTAACACCAACCGGGACTAAAAGTCCCCTCCCAACGGCTATGGGTGTCTGGTAGTGGCAGGAGGGACCTTTAGTCCCGGTTGGTGTTACAAACCGGGACACCTTTAGTCTCGGTTTATAACAAGAACCGGGATTAATAGCCCCCCCTATTTGAACTCTCCCTCCTCCCCCAGCCCGAGCCCGAACTCCATTTCTTCTCTTCCACCTCTCTGTTCTTCACTGTGTTCTTGTTGTTGTTCTTCTCACTTCAAGCCATTGATTCATTTGAGCACTTCTACACCGCCATCTATTTGTTGAAAGGTTACTATATTCATCCTCTCATGTTTTAGCATTCATCATATATATTATTTATTGGTGTATGTGTGTGTATTATATATGTGATTTTTCTTTAGGATGTCTATCTTTTTTTTTCATTTTTAATCTTCAATCACTTGATATATATATATAGTTTTCATTGCTACAATCATTTGAGTATCCAAAGTATACACATTTCATTGCTATTGTGTTTACCACATTTCATGGTTAATTAGGTATAGAAATAGAGATTTTAGTGTATTATTTAATTAAATTTGTGTAAAAAAATAGAGAAATATTTCGTGGTTAATTAGAGGAATATAATACTTTAGTTGTTTTATATTTCTTATTTAGAATTTAGTATTCTAGGTAGGTGCCTTTTATATTATTTAATTGCAAATTTGATGAACTTAGAGAAATATAAAATTTTAGTTGTTTTATTTTATTTATTTCGAATATGAGGATTTATGGTGGATTGTTCTTGATTTATATGCCACTTGAGCTCACAATATCTTGATAACTTTACATATTTAGATGAAAAAGGCACCTACCAAGAATACGTTAGTTGTATACATGGCACATTTGATGATTTTAGAGAAATGTAAATTTTAGTTGTTTTATTTTCTTTGTTTAGAATATGAGGAATTTATAATTTCTAGTTTGAAAAATGAGTATATAGAGAGTCATAGATGACAACTGCTTTGGGGTACTCGGTCTCTGATCAGGTTCCAAAGCGACTAAGGCCAGACCTCCCTCTCATTGCCTGTGGTGAGTGTATACAAAAGACTGTGAAAGAGTATCGAGTGGGGAAGGTGGATCCTAACAATGGTCAGATCTTCTATAAGTGTCCATATCACAATGTGAGTTATATATTTTGTCACATTTGATGGCTATGGTTAATTTGTACCTATTATATGTGATTATTTTGATTAAACTGCTTATTTTGTATTCTATTTTCAGTGGGATAGCACTGGATGCCATGACTGGTACTAGGAGGAAGAGTATGTTAAACACGTCGCGGAGGCTACGAAGGTTGATGAGGTAGTGAGCCAGCTCAAGAAGTCCGTCGATGTTGAGCAGACGAATGATGATATGTCTGCTTTAGTTGGGATTGGTGGGGAGATCATTATGCTACTGAAGTGCATTTTAGGTTTTTTGTGTATAGTGCTAGTGGTCATTGCATACGCTATCTCGAGGCTTTCATAGAGCATACAATAGTCTTTGTGTGACTCGGAAATGACACATGATGGTGTTCCATCTCATGTTATTTTAATGCAGACCTTTCGATATTTTTATAATATCATTTTTGACCAAAATGAGAAATTTAATTATGTTTTGGGTCATATAATGCAGACGATGACACGCCATTGGATGTACAATGTAGATTGCCGCTCCAAAGAGTTCATTGATGGCGTGCATTATTTCTTAAGAGTAGCTGAGGCAAACAAGCGGGGTGGTAATTTCATGTGTTGTTCATGCGCCTTGTGCAAGAATTTGAAGGAATATTGTAGCTCAAGGACTCTTCACTCGCACTTGTTGAAGTCTGGTTTCATGTCAAACTATATTTGTTGGATCAAGCATGGAGAAACAGGAATTATGATGGAAGAAGACGAAGAAGAGCAATTAGATCCTGACGACATTATTGCTCAATATGGTGACTTCAATGATACTGTTGTTGACACCATTTTTCAACATGTCAAATCGGCTAAGACTCGCGTTGCTCGGTGGCCGTTTTCTATCGGCATTGGAAGGTCATCGGTTAAGATTGCCGATGAGGATGAATACTGCCAATAAAGGTAAGGGTTGTTGCCGATGGAAGTTGAGCGATAAAGCAGGTTTGTTGCCGATAAGGGTTGATTGATAAAAGTAAGCTGCCAGTGAGAGTAAAACTGTTGCCAATTGGAGGAGATTACCGATAGGAAAATATTGCCAATGGGCACAGGACGACGTGGCGACTGACGTCAGCAGAAAATTGCCGATGACGATGGAAGAAGATTCCAGACTAGAAGTGTGCCGATGAAAGGGTTCATCGTGGAGGGGCTTGATATGGAAATTGGTGTTTTTATGCCAGTGTTATTTTATCGTTTGAGTCTGACTCTTGCACGAGTCATTTATTTCCTTAAAATTAGGAGTTTTTGTTTAGGGAAAGATTATTATTATTTGGGTCCGACTCCTGCGCGGGTCAGTTGTTTCCTTAAAATAGGATTTTTTTGTTTAGGAAAGGTACGAGTCGTGTCTGTCTACAACTCCTTTTGCTGGAGTATAAATATGTACGTAGAGGTCATAAGAAATATACAATCATATATCAAGCAAATCTATTATTTTTATCTATTTACGTTTCCAGCAATTTACCCTTTTATCGCATTAGTTCTAGTCTATCTACGAGTTCTTCAAGTCTCGACGGGCCGCATCTCCTCGATCTCTGTCAACCCTTGCAAGTTCCGCGTTTGAGCAACCTGAGCCTTGACGTCCGGGCGCATCGCTGTCATCTCGTTCAGCTCTACTCTAGTTATCCTGATCAAGTTTGAGCCTTGACATCCGGGCGTATCGTCGTTGTCTCGTTGAAATCTTGTTCTAGTTATCGTCCTTGTTGATTAACTGGTCAAATCGACTGGCACACCTTTGGACATCAAATTCGGGTATAATCCCGAGGTGTTCGCAGATCCTGACGCTTTTTGTGTCAACACCTCTTTTGGCACGCTCGGTGGGACCAATTATACATGTGCAATGGGTGATAATACCGACGTCAATCCTAGCAACGTCATAGAAGTCTCTGAAGCGAATCTGAGAGATGATCAGAGGCAGACTATGGAGCAGGCTATGGAGGATTATAAGCAGTTATATCTAAAGTCCTTCAGCCTAAGCAGGAGTGGCGAAGCTATCCAGAAGCAAGATCCGTCGTTGTCGCGGAAGGTCACGTTTGACGCCAATCCTGGTAAATTACAAGAGATGGTTAATTCTGCATTAAATCATGCATTAGTTAGCCATTCCTACGTGCTGTCCAATACAGTATACAATGCTGTTATGCAATCTTTCAAAGAAGGGCATGCACCCCAGTATGGTGGTCCGGCTTATCATCAACCTGGATCGGCATCTACCATAACCCCATCAGCGGCTCCCATGGTGTCTTCCCAACCTGTGGATTCGACTACCGATGCGGCTACACTGCCAAGATCGAGTCCTGCAAGTATTATCCGATGCGTCAGCAATGTTAGGACCCGCAACTAAGAGTCAGCCAACTCCTGTCAACTGGTGGGGACACGGTATGCCTCCAAATCCATCTGTTGATTCTAATCTGATCCAAGGTGATAGTACAGCGTGGAAGGGTCCTATAGCATCGGCAATGCCTTCGTAGCCGATGATCCCTATGACGCATTATACTACATCCTCCCCAGCTGTGCAACTGCCATCAGAAGATCTTCAGGTGGTGATACCCAAAGTGCCTCTTATGCCACCATCGGCAAATCCTTTACCGATGAAGCAAGGCCCCGCAAATACAAGTCAGCCTATAGTGGTGGCGAATCTTCAAGCTGGAGTACCGGCGTCTCAAGATGGTCAATTTGTTGATTACTCCAGAATGCAGGAGCAATAGGCTCCAGTTAGTCATCAGCCATCGGTGAATTATATGTCGATGACTTACAATCCTAGATGGACTTCTCCACCACCGATTCAACAACAGGTGGTGCAACCTGGGTATCAGTACCTAGAAAACGCTCAGAGTGGAGCATTGACGTATCAACCGATGAGTATGATGCCACAATATTTCCCAATAAGCGTTCAAAGTGGTCTATCGACTAATCAGCCGATGCATAATATTGAGCAAACTAACGTTGCGCCTGCACCAGCCACTCCGGCTTACTTACCACAGAGATATGAAGAAGCATATTAGCCTGCTCAGCCTATCAACATTTAGCCAATGCATCGGCAAGATCAGGATGCATATTAGGCCGATAAGATTGCCGAAGTGATGAAAGAACAATTCGGCATCAAGCTTAAGGTTAATACCTATTCTTATCGGACGCCATATCCTCCGGGATATGATTTGATTCCTCTCCCAAATCGGTACAAGGTACCAGATTTCAAAAAATTCTCAGGCCAAGATGATACATCCACGATGGAGCATATCAACCGCTTCATTATCCAGTGTGGGGAAGCAGATAGCCGAGATGAACTAAGGGTGGGATTATTCTCGTCATCATTGTCTGGATCGGCATTCACATGGTTCATTTCACTGCCTCCAAACTCTGTGATCACTTGTGCCGATTTGGAGAGGCAGTTTCATAAATACTTCTTCGCCGGCGTACATGAGAAGAAGATTACCGATTTGGTTAAGCTGAGGCAGCGTAATGACGAATCGGTAGAAAACTTCATCCAAAGGCTGCTAGTTGTGAAGAATAAGTGCTACAGCTTGGTGCTTGATGATCGACAATTGGTAGATTTGGCCTTCCAAGGATTGCTGCCGCATATCAAAGATAAATATGCATCTCAGGAGTTTGAAAGTTTAAGTCATCTTGTGCAGAGAATTGCCGATCAAGACGTTAAACCTTTCGAGCCTAGGAAGACTTGGAACAAGAAGGTGTCCTTTATTGGACAAGAAGAAGGTTCTGAGTCAGATGAAGAACTAAATATTGGCACTGCTGAATGGGTGAAAGATAAGATGCCACTATCTTGTCCGTTCGGCCAAAAAGAAGCTGAGAGGTTCTCCTTTGATATCACCAAGGGCGATAGGATGTTTGACCTATTGCTTCAAGAAGGGCGGATCAAGTTGGCGCCTAACCAGGTAATTCCATCGGCCGAAGAGCTCAGAAAAATCAGGTATTGCAAGTGGCACAATGCGACTTCGCACAGTACCAATGATCGCAAAGTATTTAGGCAGCAGTTGCAGTCAGAAAATTGAATCTACGCGAATTAAGTTTGAAAATTCTAAAGCCCAGAAGCCGATGAAGATCGATCAGCACCCGTTTCCAAATAACATGGTGGAAACTAGTGGAAAGACTAAGGCGTTCACATCGGAAGCTGCCAAGAAAAGCGCATTGGTAGACCCTGAACATCAAATAGCTGCACATGAAGTGACAGAGAGGAAGTTTGCCGATGATAGAAAAGGCAAGAGAGTTGCCAAAGATAGCAGTAGCGCCGGAAGGTCTTATGGCGTCGTGATCACGCATAGGCGGCCACAACAAGATTATCCGAAATCGTAGGAGGAACGATATCGGCGGCAGGAAGAAGAAAGGCACCAAGAGTGGCTTCGGCATAAAGATCATTGGAGGTATCCCTTCTTTGTTCATTGCTGGGAAGGAGGCATCAAACTACCCACTACTAATAATTGCCCTGAATGTAATGGGTACTACCCAGCCGATCGGTCAGAAAAGAAACCTTGTTTTGACGATCGAGCATCAAACTATAGCAGGCCGATTGGAGGAAAACGGTCAGCACGTGATCGGCTGGGGGGCAAACTCAGCGTGCATGACAGGCTTGGCAGGCGTGTTGGTCAAGAGGAGCATGAGGAGATGGCCAACACAAGAGTACCCGATGAGGAGATATTCTTTAGAGATCCAAACATAAGGCATGGTGCTGATACAAGCGGTGAAAAATAGTACCAGCCTGTATGGAAAACTAAGCTTCCTCAATGGTGCCCTAAAGGTCTGACAAAGACTCAGAAAAGAAGGATTCAGCGCGAACGCCAAGGAGATTTATATGACAGTGAAAATCCTTCAAGGGAAAAGTCTCCAGTCAAGTAGTGGAGGCCAAAGCGCAAGGATAGGGATCCATCGACAGAAATCAATATGGTCGTCATATTGCCGATGGAATTCATGGTACCTGTCGATGCTCAGGAAGAAGTTACTGAGATGGCACAGTTGGTGTTAGATCCGATGACAGCTGTCTTTGAGAAGCCTGCCGATGATGAAAGGCAGCACTTAAGAGCTCTGTTCATCAAAGGTAAAGTAGATGGGCAGCCCGTGACGAAGATGCTGGTGGACGGTGGGGCATCAATCAATATAATGCCATATGTCATGTTCACAAAACTTGGGAAAGGTGACCAAGACTTAGTCAAGACGGACATGAAACTTAAAGATTTTGAAGGCAATGTGTCGCCAGCTATGGGAGCCGTATGTGTTGAATTAAGCATCGGCAGTAAAACTTTGCCGACAACGTTTTTCGTGATCAGTGGCAAAGGCACCTACAACTTGGTCCTAGGAAGGGATTGGATCCATGCTAATTGCTGCATTCCTTCTACAATGCACCAAACCCTCGTGCAATGGGGTGGAGACAAGATTGAAGTCGTCCGGAGTGAAACTCCATCAATTGTTGCATCGGCAGAATCGGAAACTTATGAGCAAACCAGGTGCATATCAGGTGAAGCTTGGGACACGGAGTTCCTCAAAGTTGAGTGATTTATTAAAGAAATACAAAGATTGTTTTGCTTGGGATTATACAGAGATTCCTGGTTTGGACCGATCTATAGTTGAACATCGGTTACCTATTAAGTCTAATTTCCAACCTTATCAGCAACCAGCACGCCGATGCAACCCTATTATCTTACCCGACATTAAAGCTGAGATTACAAAGTTAATTGAAGCTGGATTTATTCGGCAATGCCGATATGCCGAATGGATTTCTAATGTGGTTCCTGTGTATAAGAAAAATGGAAAACTACGTGTTTGCATTGATTTCAGGAATCCCAATAAGGCTACGCCGATGGATGGTTATCCGATGCACGTTGCCGATCTGCTGGTTGATGCTGCTGTTGGACATCAAATCATTAGTTTCATGGATGGTAATGTTGGATATAATCAAATATTCATGGCTGAAGAAGACATCTCCAAGACTGCTTTTAGATGTCCAGGTCATGTCAGTTTATTTGAGTGGGTTGTAATGACTTTTGGCTTGAAGAATGCCGGTGCTACTTACCAGAGAGCAATGAATTTTATTTTTCATAAGTACATCAGCATGATAGTTGAAATCTATATTGATGATGTGGTGGTCAAGTCTGGAAATTTTGAGAATGCATCCTAGAATGCACAAGGAAACATGGCCGATTTACGAAGGATCCTGGAATGCACAAGGAAACATGGGTTAAAGATGCATCCTAATAAGTGTGCGTATGGGGTATCGGTAGGTCAATTTCTGGGTTTCATGGTACATCAGAGAGGTATAGAGATCGGCAGGAAATCTATTGATGCAATAAACAAAGTAGTTGCTCCTACCAATAAGACTGAGCTGCAATCTTTGATCGGCAAAATTAATTTTATCAGGAGATTCATATCCAACTTGTCTGGTAAAATTAAGTCCTTTAGCCCGTTGTTAAAGCTGAAAGTTGATCAAGAGTTTACATGGAAAGAGGAACAACAGTTAGCCTTGGAAGAGATCAAGAAATATTTGGTAAACCCTCCGGTCTTAGTTCCACCTCAACATGGGAAGCCTTTCAGGTTGTATTTGTCTGCCGGTGACGGCGTTATCGGATCAGCCTTAATCCAAGAATTTGAAGGGAAAGAACGTGTGATTTATTATTTGAGCAGAAGGTTGGTAGATGATGAAACCAAGTATTCGGCCATAGAAAGATTATGTTTATGCTTATATTTCTCTTGCATAAAATTAAGTCATTATTTAGTGTCAGTTGAATGCACTGTTATCTGCAAAGATGATGTGGTTAAGTATATGCTGTCGATGCCGATATTAAGTGGGAGAATCGGCAAATGGATTCTAGCACTTTCAGAATTTGATCTAAGGTATGAATCGGCTAAGGCAGTTAAAGGTCAGGTGATGGCCGATTTTGTTACTCAGCATTGCAATGTGATAAGCTCTGTAGAGATTGCTCCTTAGACTTTGTTCTTTGATGGGTCTACATGCAAAGAAGAGGCAGGTATCGGTGTTCTCTTAATTTCACCCCGAGGACAGAAATATGAAGTTTCGTTGCCGATTGTTGCTACGTTGACAAACAATCAGGCTGAGTATCAGGCTTTAATAAAAGGGTTAGAGTTACTCAGGGAAGTGCGTGCCGATGCCATCGAAGTCTTCGGCGACTCTATGTTGGTGATCAATCAATTAATTGGGGTATATGAATGCCGAAGTGAAGTGTTAATTGCACACCATGAGAGGTGTTTACAGTTATTAAAAGAATTCAAAGAATACCGCCTTGAGCATATTCCCAGGTTGCATAATGAAGAGGCTAATCGGTTAGCACAGAACGCTTCAGGGTATCAGCCAATTCAAGAAGTCATGACATCGGTGATGGTGGCCGATGACTGGAGAAAAGAAGTTTCCAATTACTTAAGAGATCTGTCTAAAAGGGTTGAAAGGCGTCTAAGGTTTCAAGCTACCAAGTATGTGCTCCTTGATGATGAATTATATTATCGGACAATCGATGGAGTTTTGCTCAGATGCCTTGCCAAAGAAGAGTCAGAAGAATTGATGGGTGAGATTCATGAAGGGGTATGTGGAGCGCATCAATCGACATTCAAGATGAAGTGGGTGATTAGATGGAATGGGTATTACTGGCCGACAATTATTGAGTATTGCTTCAAATACTTCAAGGGATGTCAAGATTGTCAGAAATTCGGTAATGTTCAGAGGGTACCTGCATCGGCAATGAATCCTATAATCAAGCCTTGGCCGTTTAGAGGATGGGCTATTGATCTCATCGGACAAATTTATCCGCCATCGAGTAAGGGGCATAAATTCATACTTGTTGCCACCGATTACTTTACGAAATGGGTTGAGGCTATTCCTTTGAAGAAGGTAACATCGGCTAATATGATAGACTTTGTAAAAGAGCATATTGTTTACCGATTTGGTATTCCTCAGACTATTACCACTGATCAAGGGACGATGTTTACATCGGAGGAGTTTGACGAATTTGCTACTGGTATGGGGTTTAAGGTTTTAAACTCTTCCCCTTATTATGCTCAAGCTAATGGTCAAGCCGAGGCAACAAACAAAGGAATTATCAAGCGCAAGATTGAAGAAAACCCTAGGAGGTGGCATGTGGTGTTGAATGAAGCTTTGTGGTCCTATCGGATGGCGTGTCACGGTGCAACTAAGGTTTTGCCATACCAGTTGGTATATGGACATGATGCTGTTCTACCCTAGGAAATTAAGACTGGTTCTAGACGGTTGTTTTCTCAAGATCAGTTGATAGCCGATGAATATGATACCCTTATGAAGGATGAGTTGGAAGATTTGGCGGATCATCGGCTGAGAGCTCTAATCAGCATCGAGGAGAACAAGAAAAGGGTTACCAGGTGGTACGACAAAAAGGTGAAGGTAAAAGAATTTGCCAATGGTGATCTGGTGTGGAAACTGATTTTACCGATTGGGACTAAGAGTTCAAAGTTTGGGAAGTGGTCTCCTAATTGGGAAGGTCCTTTTCGGATAAGTCAGTCTATTTGTGGAAACGCTTATATTTTGGAAACACTTGAAGGGGTTGCGTTTCCCAGAGCAATCAACAGTAAATATTTAAAGAAATATTATCCCAGTATCTGGGTAGATGCATAAAGCAATATAAGTATAAATGCTGATGATGGAAAGATCATATGAAACATCGGTAGAAAGCGTATTAACGTTATATTACATGCAAAATCAGTTGCCAAGTTCACAGTTGCCGACATAACAAATTACAACAGGGATTGAATGGATGTTATCGCACGCAGGCGAATTTGATCTGCTTCTTCTAACTCCCTGATGTCATCATCGGCAGATCCTTCGACTGGCTTGATCCTTCTTTTTAGCAGAATAGCTTGCCGAGCGTTTGCATCTCTTTCTTGTTGCAGAGCTTTGACAGCATCAGGCAGTTGAGCTTTCTTTTGGTTGGCCACATCTAGGGCTTCATCGACTTTCTTCAGTTCAGCCAGCAGTTCTTCCCTTCTTGCCGATAAGTGGGTGATTTCTTGCTCAAGATCAATGCTAGAGGCTTCTAAATGGCCAATGCCCTTGTGCTTTTCATCGGCAACTTGTTTGAACTGGAGCATTTCCTCTTCGAGCTTTGATTGAGCGGCTCTATCGGCATTACGACGTGAGGCCCGTTGGTATTTAAATTGTCAGCTCTCAAGGAATGCTGTTTGGAAGAGTGTTTCTTCGATATCGGCAGGCAGATGACCTTGAATCTCCTTGAAAGCCACTTTTTCTGCAATGGAATCTTGAACTAGGAGAGATGTGCTTTGTTGCAGTGAAAGTAGCAATGCTTCGAGCTTAGATTTGATGTCTGCCGATGTAGTGCTTGGAGCTGGAGCAGAGCTTTCTTCTTCGTTATCTTCATCGGGAACGATGATGACAAAAGAGAATAAGCTATCAGGGGAGTCTTGGGCCTGAAAAGAAGAAAATTAGAGTTTGCCGATCATAAGTTTATATTGCAAGCTTTATGGCAATCGGCTTACCATCTTAAAACGGATTTCTTGCCTCGGACTCGGGAAAGCAGTTGGCGCAGTAGTGTCTTGAATATCGGCAATGGTTGTTGATAAGCTTGCTCCTGTGGGAGGCATAGTCGATGCTGGTGCCGATGCTGTTGCCGGTGTTGTTGCGGATGGACTCTGCGAAGGCGGTGCTGTTTCCTGATCAGGAACTTCCACCGGTGCAAGTGTTGGTTCCTGTGGTGGTGCATCGGTGTGAGTGGGAGAAGATGGAGCCGGTGGCATAGGCGGAGCCGATGATGGAGCTGATGGTGCAGGTGAAGTTGGCGACGAGGCTGGAGCCGATGCCGTAGCTGGGGTTGGTGGCACAGATGGAGTAGCTAGCCTTAGGCGTTTCTTCTTCCTTGGGGCAACGCTTGGTGAACCAGCACGTTTCGGCTGCGAAGCTTGGGGGGCATCGGCAGCATGAGTCGGGGAGGTTTGTACATTTGGAGCAGCTGCCGATGAGCTCATTGCCTGTAAAAGATATTTGGTGCAAGTTAAATAAAGTGAATGTTGCCGATGAGAGTTTGTGATCGGTATAAATGTGAGAAGGACTTACTGCGAAAGCTTGCGCCAAGATGGTGGCAGCGGCCGATGGAGTAGCGGTGGTCCTAGCTGGTGTCGGCTTAGGCTTGAGGGTAACCTTAGGTACCCTTTGAGGTGTGAAGGCAGCCAACGAGGGAGCCTTGCTGCCGATTATCGATGTGGGATTCATCAAGCGTAGATTGAAGTGTTTGCCGCTCTTGCTCTTTCGGGGGATTGGATCATTGACCTGTTGGCAGAAAAGTTAGTACCGATGAATCCGGGAGAAAATAAGAGTGAATGAAGTCAAAAGTAAGACTTACTGCGTCATCGGGAACAACGTGCTCATCGTCAATGAAATGCCGATAGTAGTGTGATGATGCGGCGAACAGTTGATTTTTCCACTCTTGCCACCAAGATTTGTATGACTCGGTGATGAAGGATGTTGGTGCCCAAAAGGATAGGTCAATGTTTGATACATCGGCATGAGGGAGATTGACAATCTTGTTCCAATCCATGGCACTGGAGATGGTTTCTCTTGGTTTGATCACGTTGGAGTAGCTGAATTTGATCGGCAACTGACCAAACGCTAGTTGTCTTGCTACTGCCGATGGATAATAGAACTCATAAGATGGAGCATTCTTCCCGGTCCCGAAGATGTTAACTGGAATGGCTCGTGGAATAATGGTAGCTTTCATGATCATCTCATTCTGTGGTATATTTCCATCGGTAAGGTTGAAGGAGAGTGGGAATTGGTTGTCCTGGTCAACGTAAGGCCACCAAACCCGTTCTGCAGCAGGGATTCCACAGTAAAATCTCTGAAAGAACATTCCGAATTGACTTTCATTGGCATCGGTCCCTGGAAGCACTATTATGGCCTCTCCAAAATTGAGTGGAGGACGGGTTGCCGATTCATCATCGTCAAATTCATATTCCTCCGATATATCTCTTGGGAATTGTTGACTGAATAGGTCAAACTGGAGGACCTTATGTATGTGTGCATTCAGCCACATATTCACAAACCACCAGGGGCCTCCAAGGTTGCTGATGGGTTCACCTAGCAGTAGCTTTCTGGATACTTGGTGCAGAAGATGATATACAGAACCAAGGAGATATCGGCCAAGAGGGAATCCTTCATTGACCAAGAATTCTGCTGCAGGGAGATATGTGGTTGTGGGTCCGACTGTCCTGCCAGAGAAAATATACTTATCCAGCCACATGTTCAGGAAGATGGCGTGTTCTCTGGTCTACCGATCCGGTCTTCTGGTTTTCTTGGATGTATCTAGTCCAACCGCCGATGTTACGGGTGTTCACCCGATGTTCAGACTTCCTATGGAAGAGGGTGGAAGGATCGGCAGAAGAGACGTCAAGGCCGGTGAGCATATGTGCATCGGCAAGCGTAGGAGTGGCTAGTCCATGTCTGAATAGGAACGCGTTCATTGTATCAGACCAAAAATAAGATGCAGCGATCATCATGTTTTCATTCTTGGCCATGTCGGCAAGTGACAATTTGATGCACTGGTCTATATTACGTTCTGCCCAATAGACTTGTTGTGTTCTGGACGTGCTAAGGTACCAATTCTTTCAACCTTTAGTGGGTTTGGTCCATGAGCGGAAAGCATCCCTCCACAACCCTAGATTGAAACACTCGGATCTAAAGGGGATGTGGTTGGTCTCTGTATTGATGAGCGCAATAGGATCGGTATTCCCCATTGGGCCCAGGCAATGAAAGTGTGATTGATCGATATGGATTGCTATTTTGTTGCGCAGTTCCTAGATTTGGAAGATGAAAAGAAAGCAAAAGGGGAATTATGGAACAATGCAAAAAAGGAAATAGAGAGATGCAGAGCGAGGGAAGGAGGAATTACCTTAGGAACGTTGAAGTTGATCGCCATTGGAGCCAGAGGGATTCTTGTGGTTCGCGCCTTGATGAAGGAAGGAGACGCCGGTGAAATGAAGGAGTAAAAGTGAATGCGGGCTCGGGATGAAGAACAGATTGGATGGTGGTAACTTTTATAAGCCCGGTCGAGGGTATTTTGGAATTCTCTTTGCACTGAGCAGGAATATGGAAGAGTATGGTAATGGATTCGCGCGGCAATCGAGGGATTTTGAGGTTGGATTTGTGACTGTCCGCGCTACAGTTGCAGGGTTCTGTTGGTAACTTGCGATTTTTATGCACGGTAATCGAGGAGGTCATGCAAGTATCTTGGAGGAAAAGGTTACAGTAGAGAGAATTTCGGCGCGTAAAATATTTTGCACTCCGAAATTGGGGGCATGTGTTGACACCGTTTTTCAACATGTCAAATGGGCTAAGACTCGCGTTGATCGGTGGTCGTTTTCTATCGGCATTGGAAGGTCATCGGTTAAGATTGCCGATGAGGATGAATACTGCCAATAAAGGTAAGGGTTGTTGCCGATGGAAGCTGAGCGATAAAGCAGGTTTGTTGCCGATAAGGGTTGATTGATAAAAGTAAGTTGCCAGTGAGAGTAAAACTGTTGCCGATTAGAGGAGATTACCGATAGGAAAATATTGCCGATGGGCACAGGATGACGTGGCGGCTGACGTCAGCAGAAAATTACCGATGACAATGGAAGAAGATTGCAGACTAGAAGTGTGCCGATGAAAGGGTTCATCGTGGAGGGGCTTGATATGGAAACTGGTGTTTTTATGCCAGTGTTATTTTATCGTTTGAGTCTGACTCTTGCACAAGTCATTTATTTCCTTAAAAATAGGAGTTTTTGTTTAGGGAAAGATTATTGTTATTTGAGTCTGACTCCTGTGCGGGTCAGTTATTTCCTTAAAAATAGGAGTTTTTGTTTAGGAAAGGTACGAGTCGTGTCTGTCTACAACTCCTTTTGCTAGAGTATAAATATGTATGTACAGGTCGTAAGAAATATACAATCATATATCAAACAAATCTATTATTTTTATCTATTTACTTTTCCAACAATTTACCCTTTTATCGCATTAGTTCTAGTCTATCTACGAGTTCTTCAAGTCTCGACGGGCCGCATCTCCTCGATCTCTGTCAACCCTTGCAAGTTCCGCGTTTGAGCAACCTGAGCCTTGACGTCCGGGCGCATCGTTGTCGTCTTGTTCAGCTCTACTCTAGTTATCCTGATCAAGTTTGAGCCTTGACATCCGGGCGTATCGCCGTTGTCTCGTTCAAATCTTGTTCTAGTTATCGTCCTTGTCGATTAACTGGTCAAATCGACTGGCACACCTTTGGACATCAAATTCGGGTATAAGCCCGACGTGTTCGCAGATCCTGACGCTTTTTGTGTCAACAACTGTAATGGTGGAAGCAGAAGAAGAGGCAGGGGCAGAGGACACACTCTCTGAAGATGATGCTCTTGGTGATGTCATTCGTGATGCACAAAGAGATTGTGAAAGTGAAAAAGAGAAAGCTAAGTTTGACCGCATGCTAGAGGATCGCAAGAAACTATTATACCTGAGCGCCAAAGATGGGCAAAATAAGTTGGGTACAACACTGGAGTTGCTACAATAGAAGGCAAAAAATGGCATATCCGACAAGGCATTTGGACAATTACTCAAGATTCAAGAAAAGATACTTCCGAAGCCTAACGAATTGCATGCCACTACGTACGAAGAAAAACAGGTCGTGTGCCCTCTGGGATTAGAAATCCTGAAGATACATGCATGTCCTAATGACTGCATCCTGTACCGTGGCAAGGACTATGAGAATTTGGATGAATGCCCCGTATATAAAGCGTCGCGGTATAAGATCAGGCGAGATGACCCTAGCGATGTTGAGAGCAAAGAACGTCCTAGGAAAGAATCCCTGCCAAAGTTATGTGGTATGCTCCTATAATACCACACCTAAAACGTTTGTTAAGAAACAAGGACCATGCAAAGTTGTTGCGATGGCACAAAGAAGATCGTAAGGTAGACAACATGTTGAGACACTCTACTGATGGGTCCCAGTGGAGAGAAATTGATAGAGAATTCCTCGAGTTTGTAGAAGACGCAAGAAACTTAAGGTTCAGTTTGAGCACGGATGGTATGAATCCTTTTGGGGAGCAGAGCAGTAGTCATAGCACTTGGCCTATTACTCTATGTATCTACATCCTTCCTCCATGGTTATGCATGAAGCAGAAGTTCATTATGATGTCGGTGGTCATCCAAGGCCCGAGGCAACTTGGCAACGAGATCGATGTCTTCCTGAGGCCCTTAGTTGAGGAACTTCTGCTTTTATGGAGCAAACCAGGTGTACATGTGTGGGATGAGTACAAACAAGAACACTTTGACCTGTGAGCATTGTTGTTTGTAACAATCAATGATTGGCATGCCCTAAGTAATCTTTCAGGACAGACAAACAAGGGATATAATGCATGCACACACTATTTTGATGACCTTGACTATGTATATCTGAAAAAATGTCGAAAGGTCATGTACCTTGGCCATCGTCGTTTTCTTCCTAAGAATCACCAACTATGAAAGAAAGGCAAGCATTGTAAAGAAGAAGTGAAACGAACCAAGCCTCGCAACTGAACTAGAGAGGATGTACTTGATATGGTCAAGGATGTGCAAGTAGTCTTTGGAAAGGGACAAGGGTCCCTACCAGTTCCAAAAGATGTTGATGGACACGCACCCATGTGGAAGAAGAAGTCCATATTTTTAGAGCTACCATGTTGGCATGTCCTAGAGGTCTTCCATGCGATCGACGTGATGCACTTGACAAAGAATCTTTGTGTGCACCTGCTAGGATTCATGGGTGTGTATGGAAAAGCCAAGGATACACTTGAAGAACGACAGGATTTGCAAGATACGAAAGAACGAAACAACCTGCATCTAGATAAGATAGAAGATGGATGTCATTATTTAAAGCTTGCTAGCTACACTCTTAGCAAAGAAGAGAAGGAAAACATGTTTGAATGTATAAGCAGCATCAAGGTCCCATCTGGATTTTCATCCAATATAAAGAATATAATAAATGTGTCAGAGAAGAAATTCCTAAACTTAAAGTCTCATGAGTGCCACGTGCTTATGACGCAATTGCTTTCGGTTATGTTAAGAGGAATTCTACCTCCAGAAGGAAGCATCACCAAGGGCTACGGGACAGAGGAGGTCATTGTGTTATGTGTTGACTATATTCCCGACCTTGACCCGATTGGTGTTCCTGAATCAAGACACGAGGGGAGACTTAGTGGGAAAGGAACACTAGGGAAGAAAACATATATCGGTACGGGGGGATGATTATTTCAACAAAGCACACTACACAGTTCTTCAAAACTCCTCTATGGTGGACCCGTATGTCGAGGTACACAAGAAGTTCCTACAAGCCCAGTTTTCAGGGAAGAATGAAGCTTGGATTATGCGTGAACACATGAAAACTTTCAGCGGTTGGTTGCGAAAAGAATGTCAGGGTGATGACAGTATTGATGAGAAATTGTATTTGTTGGCTAGACAACCATCGTGGCACATCCTCACGTACAAAGGGTACGAGATAAATGGAAATACATTTTACACTGTAGCCCAAGATAAAAGGAGCATCAACCAAAACAGTGGTGTCCACATATATGCCACTGACCCAAATGGGAATAGGCAAACCTATTATGGCCGCATAGTTGAGATTTAGGAACTAGACTATGCACCTAATTTTAAAGTCCCTTTGTTTAAGTGCCAATGGGTGAAGATGACCGGAGCCGGGGTAACAATTGACAAGGATTATGGGATGACAACAGTGAACCTCAATACTATTGGGTACAAAGACGAACCATTCGCCCTTGCTGCTGATGTGAAACAGGTGTTCTATATAAGAGATATGTCTACAAAACCAAAGAAAGGAAAAAATGATGACAAATCAATCATCAATGAGCCCACACATCACATAGTTCTTTAGAGAAAAGAAACATTTTGGGAATTGAGGACAAGTCAGACATGTCAGGACTTTACGAAAGGGATGACTGAATTGCGTCATTCATTGTGACCAAAGAACCAAGCATCCTTCTAAATGCCGAGGACACTCCATGGTTACGACATGATCATAACCAAGGGACATATGTCAAGAAGAAGTTCACTACTGTGCCCGCTTAATGTAGCTAGTAGTGATGTCAAGTGACATGTGTACTAGTTATTTTTGCTAAGTTTGGTCAAATAATGAAGATCTACATTTGTATTTGGTCAATTTTTCATTTAGTGACTAATGTTTACTAATACTTATTTTGTATCTTAATGATTTTTCATAAAGTTTCTCATAAAATTTCATAAACTCTATGAGATTCATGATTTTGTGACTAATGTTTACTAACACTTCCTCAAATAGAAATATGAACTACATAAAAAAGATAGATATTGATGAGTTATAAAACTTTTTTATTCAAAAGTTTTTTAGATGAGGTCATTTAGTGTCTCATTAATAAATTCCTATTAAGGGTAAACTTATTTGTCGCACAATTTGGACAATGAATGATGAAAAACGAAAAGATTAATGATAAAATTGTTGGGAATATGCCCTAGAGGTAATCATAGAGATGATGTATTCCTTGTATCCATGACATGTTATGAATATCCATTAAAGACAACTTGTATCGATTAGCAATTATGTGAATTGCTTGTGAAACTCTTTTACTTGTATGGTTATTATAAAAGTTGTCCCTAATCGGAGTTCGTGCAAGAATGCACATGAATATTAGATCAGCACATTATTAGTTGATGACTATGTTTCACAAGTCATGGACCTGAGATGTCAAACTAATAATGTGGGCACATGTAGGACATGGTGCTGGACAAACCCGACATGAGATTGTCTCTATACACATCATGTACGTTATGACCTTAGACCTGAGATTGTCGTATGTACTCAAGATGTGAAATGACCTACCCTAGGACTACCAAACGCTACTCCGTGACTGGGTAGTTATAAAGGTAGCTTTCGGGTTTGTCAGGAAACATGCTGTGAGACATAGTCAATCAAGATGGAATTTTCCACTCTCCTTATGAGAGAGATATCACTGGATCACTCAAATGATTAGATCATGAAATGCATGGCCGTGCTTGGGTTAAGTGTTAACCCACGAGTTGAACCAAATATCATGAGGCAAAGGAATAACATGTATATTGTATTGTGGTGGTTCGTCTGATATGATCATAGCATATGCATAGGAGTTGATGCGCCTTGCTAGAGGCCGCTATCAACTATTGGTCGAGTAAGAGTACTTGGGACATGTCTATGTGTGCGTGAGCCCATAGGGTCGCACGCTTAAGGGGCTGGAAGCCTAATTCGGGTTGGACCCGAATTAGACTAGGTTTAGGGTTGCTAATGGGCCTCCAACGTGGGAGCTCATTAGGACACCTATATAAGCAAGGGGTGGGCGCGGGGCGAGATACTCACGTTCTTTGGCAGCCGTCGTCGCCCTCCCCACGCTCGCGCCTAGTACTCCTCGCGGACCTAGCAGTCCAGAGGCGTGACGCTTCTTCCCTACACGTGTGGGATTCCTCGGAGGTGTTGCATCTGGAGCATAAGGACGAACTGCGAGAAGATGACGTTGAGATGGACGACCTCGCAACTGCACGGCAGTGCTGCGACGTGCATGACTACATCAAGTCGCTCCCGCTGCACCTGCGCGTCTAGTGGTAACCCCGCGATCTATAACTAGCACTAGTTTCTTGTTTATGGGGTAGAAAAATTTTGTTTTCTGGCTAGCGTAGCAACCTCATAACCCTACAGTGGTATCAAATTCGTTAGTTGCCTCGTTATACATTCGGGTACGAGCATATGGTGATATGCACGGTTTAAGGTCAATCTCTGATCATGGTTCGTGATCTTGCCACGTTGGTATTGTAACGATCTACTCGTACCGGTCGGAATTCCGCCATCTGAGTTAAGTGATACATGTAAACCCAATTATGGTGAGTTGGAGACCAATAAGATTGGTCGAATTGAACCTAGGTCAAGTTCCAGGCGCATACGGTGCGCGGCGGCGACGGATTGGATCCGCCGTCGGAGGGGAATTTTGCAGAAAAGTGTTGTTCGGTAAAACGGCCATAACTTTTGCATACGACCTCGGAACGAGAAAAACCTTGAACCAAAATCGTGCGCCAGAAAATTTCGCATTCGTCAACGAAAGCCTTAGGCGGTTTTGGCGAAAATTAGATTTGCGAAAAACAGCTTGCAAAATTGAGTTTTCAGCATTTTAAGTTTAGACGTCGGAATCGGTTAACTCTGTTTTGCAGGTATTCGTGATTGGTATAGCCCTTATGTGTATGTGATGCATGTATGTAATTAATTCATGGTTTGCACGTCATGATTAAGACAATATGGCTGGAGCCACAGATATTGTCCATTCATATGTAATGGTCTGCGTGCCAATCTATGATGATCCTACGACTATGTAATTTTACTTCACTATGTTACGGTAGTGATAGATAGTCTTGGTGGACTCATCACGGAGGATGGCATACTTCTATCATGGAGATGGTGATCACCATGATGAACAGATTGATAGAGATGGAGATCTCCAAAGGAATAATGGGCTATACCAAGTCAAATTTGTGTTTATGTCGTTCTTACGATGTTCTACTTTCACGTGCGATAATGTTTTTGTCTACATATGCGGTAGTGAAGTAGAACAATCCCTCAACAATGTTTAAGTCATAATGCTTCCCCAAACCTTGCACTGTCACGTGTCTTGTACGATCGGTGGCGGGTCTATGAAATTAGGGTGCCACTGGTTTTCCTTGACTAGACAGGTTTGTGTCGGACACTTACAAGCAGAAGGTTTGGTTACTTGAACAAGGTTATCCTAACGGTTAGGGACCTTGGAGCATTAGTTGTTGGTAACACAAGCATAGAGATGCCACCCAACAACAAGAGTCATATGTGATATGATTAGCAAGGAGTTGCTTACCGATCTACCATGTCTCCTAGCGGTAATGCTAAAGCTCACTAGTAGACTTGTTAGTTGCGGGTCTTGAATCACTAAGTTTCAATAGAGGGATATTGATTTTAGTGGGAGTAGATTCTATTAAAAGTTTAATATGATTTACTCTGTCTTGGATACATTGTCTTAGTATTTTGCATTACTTTTGTTGTAGATGGCTCCCAGTAATCAACCATTTACTTTGCGTTTAATTCTTGAGAAAGATAAGTTGAATGGAACAAACTATGCGGATTGGATCTGCAATCTGAGAATTGTTCTCAGGGCTGAGAAAAAGGAAGATGTTCTAGACATCCCATTACCAGATGAGCCTGCTGATAATGCACCTGCTGCAGAGAAAACCGCTTACAAGAAAGCATGTGATGCTGATCTTGAAGTGGGTTGCCTTATGCTCGCTTGCATGGAGCCAGATCTCCAGATGCAATTTGATAATAATCATGCAGCGTACGATATGATCGTGGCACTTAATGAGAGTTGGCCACTGATTTCATACTTGCGTCTCTTCCGCCTAGCTATGGGTACTTCATTTCGAACTACCATATGCATGGGGCGGAGAAGGGCTTGAATGAATTGTGCGACATGCTTAAAACAGCAGAAGTTGATATCAAGAAAGGTGCTGGCAGTAGCCATGTGATGGCAGTCCAAAACAAGCCTAACTTTAAGAAGAGGGCTTGGAAGAAGAAGAAGGCGATGGCTAAAGATCAGATCTCTAAGCCAAACCCTCCTTCTGAGCCCAAGGCTGTTGGACAAGCTGCTGAAGCTAAATGCTTTCATTGTAATGGGAAAGGTCACTGGAAAAGGAACTACAAGTTGTACTTGGAATCCTTGAAGGATGGCGGTGGTAAAGGCACTCCCGCTGCTTGTACACTTGTTGTTTATGTTACAAACATTTTTCTCGCTGATTCTTATATTAATTCTTGGGTATTTGATACCGGATCGGTTGCTCATATTTGCAATACGATGCAGGGAATGATAAGAAGTAGAAGTGTGAAAAGGGGAGAACTTGATTTCCGCGTGGGTAACAATGCAAGAGTTGCTGCGTTGAGCGTTGGGACGATGCAACTTCACCTCCCGTCAGGATTTATCATGGAATTGAATAATTGTTATTTTGTTCCTAGTTTAAGTCGAAACATTGTGTCACCTTCATGTTTGATGAAGGATGGTTATTCATTTGCGAGTAAAGACAATGGTTGTGTGATCTCAAAGAATGACATGTTTGTGGCTTTTGCATCCATTGTGAATGGGTTGTTTATTTTAAATCTTGATGATGAACCTATCTGTAATATTAATGCTAAAAGGCCTCGGCTTAATGATTTAAGTCCTACTTATATGTGGCATTGTCGTTTAGGTCATATAAGTGAGAATCGCATGAAGAGGCTCCATTCAGATGGGCTTCTAACTTCGTTTGATTTTGAATCATACGAGACATGTGAGGCTTGCCTATTGGGTAAGATGACCAAGTTTCCTTTCACAGGTATTCCTGAGAGGGCAGCAGACTTATTGGAACTTGTACATACTGATGTATGTGGACCAATGAGTACGATAGCTAGAGGCGGATTTCAATACTTCATAACCTTCACTGATGATTTTAGTAGATATGGATATATCTACTTAATGAAACATAAGTCTGAAACATTTGAAAAGTTCAAAGAATTTCATAATGAAGTAGAGAATCAACGTGGCAAGAAAATTAAAGCCTTGCGATCTGATCGTGGAGGCGAATATTTGAGCCATGAGTTTAGCAATCATCTAAGGAGTTGTGGAATTGTTCCACAGCTTACGCCACCTGGAACGCCTCAGAGAAACGGCATGTCCGAGCGACATAATCGAACTTTGTTGGACATGGTTCGGTCTATGATGAGCCAGTCAGACCTACCACTCTCGTTTTGGGGATATGCTCTAGAAATAGCCGCTTTCACATTGAATAGGGTACCGTCTAAGTCCGTAGTTAAGACACCACATGAGATGTGGACTGGTAAGAGTCCTAGTTTGTCTTTTCTAAAGATTTGGGGTTGTGAAGTTTATGTCAAACGACTTATGTCAGATAAACTAACACCCAAGTCGGACAAATGCCTTTTCGTGGGATATCCAAAGGAAACTTTAGGGTATTACTTCTACAACCGATCAGAGGGCAAAGTGTTTGTTGCTCGGAACGGTGTATTCTTAGAGAAAGAGTTTCTCAATAAAGAGAAGAGTGGACAAAAGGTGTATCTTGAAGAAGTTCAAGATGAGCCAATAGGGGATAACTCTATGAGTGATGCTAATGTAGCAGAACAAGTTGAGATACCTGTGGCAAGAGAAACACCACCACTACCACGAAGGTCAGCAAGAATCCGTGAGGCACGTGGGGAAGTGCTGTTGTTAGATGATGACGAACCTGCGACATATGCGGAAGCAATGATGGACCCAAATTCCGAGGAATGGCAAAGTGCCATGAGATCCGAGATAGATTCCATGGGAGACAATCAAGTTTGGAACTTGGTTGACCCGCCTGATGGGGTTAAACCCATAGAGTGCAAATGGGTCTATAAAAAGAAAAAGGATATGGATGGAAACGTTCATGTCTATAAAGCTCGAATTGTTGCAAAGGGTTTTCGGCAAGTTCAAGGAGTTGACTATGACGAGACATTCTCGCCGGTAGCGATGCTTAAATCTATCCGGATCATTCTAGCAATTGTTGCTTATTTCAATTATGAGATTTGGCAGATGGATGTTAAAACAGCCTTTCTAAATGGAAATTTGGAAGAGGACGTGTATATGATATAGCCCGAAGGCTTTGTTGATCCTAAAAATGCTAGAAAAATATGCAAGTTAAAGAAATCCATTTATGGATTAAAGCAAGCATCTCGGAGTTGGAATATTCGTTTTGATGAAGTGATCAAAGGGTTTGGCTTTCGTCAGAATGAAGAAGAACCTTATGTTTACAAGAGGGAAAGTGGGAGCGCTGTTGTATTTCTAATCTTGTATGTGGATGACATACTATTGATTGGGAATGACATTCCTATGTTGCAATCAGTAAAGACTTCACTGAATAATAGTTTTTCTATGAAGGATTTAGGAGAAGCAACATACATTTTGGACATTAAGATCTATAGAGATAGATCAAAGAGGCTTATAGGATTAAGCCAAGATACATACATTGACAAGGTGTTGAAACGGTTCAACATGGAACAATCCAAGAGAGGGTTCTTGCCTATGTCACATGGTATGCGTTTTAGCGAGAAACAGTCTCCTATGACAGCTGATGAGCAGAAGCGCATGAGTAAGGTTTCATATGCTTCGGCCGTTGGTTCCATTATGTACACCATGATATGTACTCGCCCAGATGTCTCATATGCTCTAAGTGTTGCGAGCAGGTACCAAGCTAATCCAGGTGAGAGTCATTGGACGCTTGTTAAAAACATCCTTAAGTACTTGAGAAGGACTAAAGATGTGTTCCTAATCTATGGAGGTGAGTCGGAGCTCGTTGTAAATGGTTACACCGATGCCAGCTTCCAAACTGACGTGTATGATTCACAATCTCAATCAGGTTTTGTATTCACAATAAATGGTGGTGCTGTAAGCTAGAAGAGTTCCAAGCAGGAGACGGTAACCGATTCTACAACAGAAGCCAAGTACATTGCAGCTTCTGCCACTGCAAAGGAAGGTGTTTGGATCAGAAGGTTTCTCATCGAGCTTGGCATGGTTCCAAATACGTCTCGCCCATTGAATCTGTATTGTGATAACAATGGGGCGATAGCGCAGGCTAAGGAGCCTAGGAATCACCAAAAGAACAAACATGTACTGCGGAAGTTTCATCTCATTCGAGAGTTCGTCGGTCGAGATGAGATCAAGATGTGCAAAATACATACGGATTTGAATGTTGCAGATGCTTTGACAAAGGCTCTTCCATAGCCCAAGCATGAGGCGCACGTGAAAGCTATGGGTATTAGATATCTTTGAGATTAGCTCTAGTGCTAGTGGGAGACTGTTGGGAATATGCCCTAGAGGTAATCATAGAGATGATGTATTCCTTGTATCCATGACATGTTATGAATATCCATTAAAGACAACTTGTATCGATTAGCAATTATGTGAATTGCTTGTGAAACTCTTTTACTTGTATGGTTATTATAAAAGTTGTCCCTGATCGGAGTTCGTGCAAGAATGCACATGAATATTAGATCAGAACATTATTAGTTGATGACTATGTTTCACAAGTCATGGACATGAGATGTCAAACTAATAATGTGGGCACATGTAGGATATGGTGCTGGACAGACCCGACATGAGATTGTCTCTATACACATCGTGTACGTTATGTCCTTAGACCTAAGATTGTCGTATGTACTCAAGATGTGAAATGACCTACCCTAGGACTACCAAACGCTACTCCGTGACTGGGTAGTTATAAAGGTAGCTTTCGGGTTTGTCAGGAAACATGCTGTGAGACATAGTCAATCAAGATGGAATTTGCCACTCTCCTTATGAGAGAGATATCACTGGATCACTCAAATGATTAGATCGTGAAATGCATGGCCGTGCTTGGGTTAAGTGTTAACCCACGAGTTGAACCAAATATCATGAGGCAAAGGAATAACATGTATATTGTATTGTGGTGGTTCGTCTGATATGATCATAGCATATGCATAGGAGTTGACGCGCCTTGCTAGAGGCCGCTATCAACTATTGGTCGAGTAAGAGTACTTGGGACATGTCTATGTGTGCGTGAGCCCATAGGGTCGCACGCTTAAGGGGCTGGAAACCTAATTCGGGTTGGACCCGAATTAGACTAGGTTTAGGGTTGCTAATGGGCCTCCAACGTGGGAGCTCATTAGGACACCTATATAAGCAAGGGGTGGGCGCGGGGCGAGATACTCACGTTCTTTGGCAGCCGTCGTCGCCCTCCCCACGCTCGCGCCTAGTACTCCTCGCGGACTTAGCAGTCCAGAGGCGTGACGCTTCTTCCCTGCACGTGTGGGATTCCTCGGAGGCGTTGCATCTGGAGTACAAGGACGAACTGCGAGAAGGAGACGTTGAGATGGACGACCTCGCAACTACACGGCACTGCTGCGACTTGCACGACTACATCAAGTCGCTTCCGCTGCACCTGCGCGTCTAGTGGTAACCCCGTGATCTATAACTAGCACTAGTTCCTGGTTTATGGGGTAGAAAAATTTTGTTTTCTGGCTAGCGTAACAACTTCATAACCCTACAAAAATAATGCAGAAACTAATTTCCTATTGATAACCAAGCATTTTAGTTTTTTAATTGAATAATATACTTTTGCATTACCCAAATACTAATGGTTAGTTACATTTATATTTGATATTATATAAAAAGTAAAAGATTTTCTATTATTTTTTCCCGGTGTATAATAAAGCAAAAGGAAATGCAATGGTTATTTTTAAAAAAATTGTGCCATGTATTTAATTTATACTGCAATTAACAAGAGCTAGAGCAATTTATAAAGATAAAAAACTATATACAATACCAAAACCCTTAAATCTCGACACTGGAATTTGGTTTGGCGCCTAAACATGCCTTTAGCCCCGGTTGGTTATACCAACCGGGACTAAAGGTTACCTTCCTATATAAGGCTTGGCTCCCTCTTCCTCCCTCATAGCACACCGCTTTCTTCAACCGTGCGCCGAGACGTCGATCGAGCTTCAATTTTCCATCGCCGCCACCAACCTGCGCCACCGTCGGCTGCCACCTGCGCCACCGCCGGCCGCCACCTCCGCCTTTGCACCGGCCCCACATGGCCCCTCCTCGCCTTGCCTTGGCTCGCGCCCACACGGCCTGCTCGACGCCTCGGCTGGCGCTGCCGTCGTGCCCGCGCGCGCTATCCGGTCGCCTCTGCGCCCGAGCGCGCTCTCCAGCTCTTTGTGCGCCGCGCCCGTGCCTTGCATTATTGGCCCGCCGTCGGCCGCCGGTGGAATTGAGAAAGAAGCAGATAACGAGGAGAGAAAAAGAAGAAAGAAAGAAAGAAGAGAAAACGAAAGAAAGAAGAAGGAAGAAGAGGAAAGAAGGAGAGGAAGAAAGAAAGAGAAGAAGAAGGAGAGGAAGAAGAAGAACAAAATTAAAAAGAAAAAAAAATTAAATTGTGTGTAAAAAAATAGAAATAGATTTTAGTTTTATATTAGAGAGATTTTAGGGTATTATTCGATTTAATTTGTGCAAAAACAATTAGAGTGGTGATTGTTAGTAATATATTTTATTTGTAGGAAATTGATTTAGTTTTAGTATTATATTTTAGTTTTAGGAAATTGATTTATGTTAGTAATATATTTTAGTTTTAGGAAGTTGATTTAGTTTTAGTAATATATTTTAGTTTTAGGAAATTGATTTAGTTTTAGTAATGTATTATGTGTACCACATTTATGTGTTTCATATATGATTTGATATATGTAATATATATATATAGTGTATATATATATATATATATTGTTAAATGTAAAGGGCTTCTATTGTTATTTGATATATGATTTGATATATATATATATGTGTGTGTGTGTGTGTGTGGGTGGGTGGGTGTGTGTGTGTGTGTGTACCATAACCCCACATAAAGCCTAAACACTAGACCCTATGCATCTACCCTAAGTGTTACACACTTGTTTAGGGTTTACACACACACACTAAGTGTCTATCCTAAACCCTTTTATTACCCACACACACACTAAACCCTTTTATTACACACACACACTAAGTGTCTACCCTTTTGGTTACTCTAAATGTTACACACTTGTTTAGGGTTTACACACACACACTAAGTGTCTACCCTAAACCCCTAAGTGTTTAAACCCTATATATATACATCCTAAGTGTCTTCCCTAATCCCTAAACCCTATTGCACACACACACACACTAAGTGTCTACCCTAAACCCTAAACCCTTTTATTACACACACACTAAGTGTCTACCCTAAACCACTAAGTGTCTAAACCCTATATATATACATCCTAAGTGTCTTCCCTAAACCTTAAACCCTTTTATTACACACAAACTAAGTGTCTACCCTAAACCCTAAACTCTTTTATTACACACACACACTAAGTGTCTACCCCTAGTGCCTAACTCTAAGTGCATAAGTGTCTACCCCTAGTGCCTAACTCTAAGTGCACAAACCCTAAGTGTCTACCCTAAACTCTAAACCCTTTTATGATAGTTGCAGAAATGAACGACCCGAATGAGAACATGGAGGATTTCTTGTTTGACATGATCAATGACGGCACCAATCAAGTAGTAGATGGTGACACCAATCAAGTAGATGACGGAAGTCAGTACTTTGCCGAAGATGTTGAGCAAGAAAATATCGTGCAAGACAATATTGACGAGGTCTATGTCTACAATCTCTTGTGTATACATGAAAATCAAAATAATTACATTTGTAAAATTATATTTATAATTTTTGTGTTTCTACATACATAGCCGTCTGCATCAATGACAACTACGATGAAGAGTAGAAATGTACGAGGCCCGAAGAAGCCGCTGGAGGGTCGGTACATTATCTCGTAATTCGATGAGGAAATAGGGAGAGTACTTGGACCACATGCACATAGATTTGTCAACCACTGCGGTTACCTTATAAGGGACAGGCAATCAATGCTCATGAATGGCGGCAAAGGAAAGATGCTCCTCATGTTAGTTTTGTCTCTGATCGTGACAAGACACTAATTTGGCAAGATGTCCTTCAACATTTCTCGCTTGATATAGAATATGAAGCTTTGAAGGGGAGAGTTAGGGACTGGGCTATGAAGAAGATGGAAACACAATTCCAGGGCTGGAAGAAGAAATTGTACAACAAATTTATCAAGAAGAACCTTACTCCAGATTTCAACAATAAGGCCTACGTCAAGTTGAGGCCGTTTTGGGATGACTTTGTAGCCTTCAAGACATCCGAAGAGGGTGAAGCACGAGTGTTGACATTTCTTAACGACATCACCAAGAACAGAGTTCTTAGCAATGGTGTCAAAAATGCATGGTATGTAATTAACTTGTCTTTAGCAACTAGTCAGCTATCTTTTACCTTATACTCCTAAGCATGGAACTAGGTTGTCATCCCTAATTATAGAGTTAGGAATATTTAATAGTACTTATAAGTTATTCTATATTTTATGTATGACTAGGAAGAAATAAATAATGATAGATATGAAATGTCAAGAATAATGATTCTGCAAGCGGACAGATTAAATATACCATTGTAGCATTTTACCTAGAGTATTACCAGGTTGTCATTTATATTCTACCACTGGGAAGGTCTAGTTAAAACTGATAATCTAATGACATTTGTTTAAAGATCATCAATACCATGAGGGCCACAAGTCAACAATTCTTTATGGAGATCTTCCTCCTCGCGGCTTGGGAGCTCTAGAAGGTCAGGAATCGCCAGATCTTTGATGGAGTCCCCGCATCCTTTCAAGGCTGGCTCCTAAATTTCAGAAGAGAGGCCTTGTTACAATCCCACCGTGTCCATGAGCCTGATAGAATTTCCTTTGTTAGTTGGCTCAATACTTTGTAATCTTTTATCTGTCTTCGGTGCCCCCCTTCTCCCTCTGGTCTGGTCTAGGTCTAGTTTGTATTCCCTCCCCCCCCCTCTCTCCTCCCTCTCCCTCGACTTGGTCTGTGGTTTCGTTTGCTTTGGTTTATTAATTCTAAAACCGTGGGGAACTCCCCCACGGTATTTTTGTTAAAAAAATCATATGAAATGAATGAAGTGAGTTAAATATCAATAATCTCTACTCTTAAACAGGGGTAAGTCACATGATAAATATATATAAATGGTAAGGATAAATTGATCAGTCATTATCATAATAATAAATAAGTATAAAGCTATCTAGAGCATTCTAGTCACTACACAAGTGTCGTCTAATACAAGTAATAAAGAAATAATATCCTAAGTATTCTAGCTACCGTCAAAGCTACGCTAGTTAGAGCAAGTACATCTAGTAATCATTGTTAAGTAATACTACCAATATTCCCAAACATAATGGGCCATGAATAGGATGAATTGAGTTTAGAAACCTCAGATATAACAAGATATCCTCAACCTGATAATTCCTCCCTACCAAACCACTGTACGGGGGAAGGCCTACAAAGGACTCAATGGATCTGTCATGTCCATGATCTACCTCATGACCCGGCACAACTGGGGGTATCCGCAGATAAGCAAAGTATCTAAGCACCATGCCTACATATTGCCTACCACTCGCCATACGATCGAATAGACGAGCGCTATACGAACATATGCATGAACTCAATAGCAAACTAACTATACTAGATATATTAATGTAGACAATGAACAAAGTAAACAAGAACATATTAATGAAGAATAGTGTTGCCTATAAATATCATACAACTTCAGATAAACACTAAAAGAGAATAAGTGAATAAGAATTGTATCAGACTCCAATCTCTTGACAACGTCGGGAGTCCAAGATCGAATTTTGACTTCCTCTGCTCTTGAATCTAACTAGGCTATGCTATGAACTAGGAAGTGCTCTAGATGAACTAGGGTTTATGGCTCTGGATGACTAGATCTCTATGACTTCAACTGAATGGATCTGAATGATCTGAGAATGATCAAGGATTCTCAGGGATGCCTCCAGGGGGATATGCCCTCCTATTTATAGTCCGGTGGGATGCACGACAACCGTTGGATCAAACCGACTTCACGTAGGGCTGAGATGACTTCTTATAGGTGGTAGAGGAAGCTTCCAGAAGATGGCGGGCAGCGGCCCCAGGGGGTGGCTGGCCGGCCCCACACCTGGCCGGTCGGCCCCACATGGTGGGGTCCAGGACCCATCTTCGTTCCAGTGTTTACGGGATCCTTCTTGAGTAGAATGGCAGGTGTTTCTCCACGGGATTTATTCGATATCTTCTCTGATTTGCTTTCCTTTATTCTCTTTTCTGGAATAGTCCCTAGAAAATAATGAAACACCAAAACTCGTGGAAATTGTTAATTAAAGTTGAAAGTGCAACCAAGCCCTAAGTGGGTTTTGGTGACTTGACAACATATTTAGAGGACTAATGAGACTCTTCAAGTATGACAAGCAGGTTCAAAGAAAGGAGGTTGATGAACAGGTTGGTGGACCCCTCCAATTACAAAGGTGCATGGCAACAAGCTCAATGGATGTTTAATTCATTTTATACTTTGAAATTGAGTTAGGTATGTCGTACTATTAAGAGGGATTCAACATGCATGCCAACAAGTGAACCAAATGCTATATCTATCCATACATCATACACCTCCACATACATAGTAGGCAAAATAGCCAGCTATTCCATCCTCCATTCTTTGTTGTCTTTGCCAGGCCAGCAGTGTCGGACAATCTAGCACTGCCGCGACTTGAAATATGCCCGTTGGCAGTGAGGGGGTATAACCTTATCTCCTCACTCCCCCCAATGGCTACCTTGACCATTCACTTAGAATCATTTCGTGCAACAGCTAGAGAAGCTCTCTTCTTGCTCTCCCATTCTCCCTTGGTGCTCAAGCTCTCTCCCCATTGATTTCCACTCAAATATTTGAGAGATTGAGCCTCCAAGCTTGAGAAGAAGCTTCTCCCTCGCATCTTCAACTCCTACAAGCATTTGGTTTGCATGGTGGCTGACGGTTTGAGTTCTTTACTCTTGGAGCTTTGCTCCTAGCCAGCTAGGCGTCGCCCTTGAGTTTGCCTCCTTTGTGTGGCAGCCTAGGGAGGTTTGTAACACCCCATATTGCTAATACATATCCCCTCATCTCAAGAGTTCATTCTCTTGACTTGAGACCGAGGAAAGAGCTAGCCTTTGTGGTGAGCTTGAGCCTTGTGTGACACACCTCAACAACGTGGACATAGGCAAGCCTTGGTGGCGAGCTAAACCACGGGTCAAATCTTGTGTCACCTTGTGTTTGTCTCTTTACTTTGATATACATTGCTCTCAAGGTGTTTTCTAGGGTTTTAACCCGATCTACTCGGTGGGTGTGTTGCTAGCATTTTCAAGTGGTGCTAGAGGTTCCTTACACCTAGTGCAATCAACCACTTTGTTGCTACCATTTTCCGTTGCATACAACTTAGTGCACAAGTAACTAGTGTGCTGCTAAGTCCATTGGATGGTGATGAGTACAACAAAGTGATGGGCTTGGAAGTTGCCAAGGAAATATGGGACACCTTGCACCTTGCACATGAGGGTGTGAGCAAAGTAAGGCAATCCAAGATTGATCTATTGATGGCCAAGCTCAACTAGTTTGTGATCAATGAAGGTGAAGGGCCACAAGAAATGTTTGATAGATTGATGACTATGGTTGGAAAGATAAGAGAACTTGGTGGTGAAGAGGTCAATGATCACAAGGTTTTCAAGATCATGCTTGAAGCCTATTCTCTAAGAAATGAGATCGTGGTGACATTGATTAAAGACAAGAAGAGATTTCAGTACTTCACACCAAGTGATGTGCTTGGAAGGATTATGACCTTTGACTTGCAAATACAAGAAGCTCTTGAGAGGAAGAAGCTTGGTGAGATGCAAGCAAGGTTGGAAGGGATGAAGATCAAGGATGTGGCTCTCAAGGCAACAAGAGCACAAGAAAATCAGCCCCTAGCTGTCCTAAAAACAGCAAGCAAGTTTCTTCAAGCAAAGCTCAATCAACCAAAGCCATCAAGCATGAAGCCGAAGCTACAACATCAAGCGATGATGAAAGTGAAGATGGGCAAGCTGAAAACATAGATGACATGACTCTATTCATGAGAAGATTCAACAAGGGCCTAAAGAAGAATGGGTGCAAGCTAATGAAGAGAAGGTTCCCAAACAAGAAATCAAGAACTTGCTTCAATTGTGGTAGCACCAAGCACTTCATTGCCGATTGCCCAAATGAAAAGAAAGATAACAAGTTTGGCAAAGGAAAGAGAGAAGAAAAAGGTGACTACAAGAAAGTCAAGAGATATGTGGGTGAAGCACACATTGGGCATGAGTGGGACTCAACAACCGAGAGCACAAGTGAAGATGAAGAGATGACAACAATTGCAGTTCACAAGCCATCCACTTCACCAAGGCTCTTCAACAACATGTCTGATGATGATGAATGCTCCCCTCACATTTGTCTCATGGAAAAGGGTGAGAAGGTACAACCAAAACCGAAACCCATAACTCCTTCCCCCAATGACATCTCTAGTAGTGATTCTAGTGATTACTCTAGTGATGATTGCTCTAGTGATGAAGAAATAAATTAAATAACTAAAAACATGGATAATAAGACCAAAATCTTCATTGCTAACCTAATGGATGAATTAGAGGCAACAAAGGCTGAGTTAGCATCTAAAGAAAAGACTCTTATCAAACAAGAGGATCTCTACATTGCTAGCAAGGAAGCTCTTGCATTAGAGAGGAGTGAGGTGAGCTCTTTGACCAAGGCTTTGTCCAAGGAACAAGAGGCTCATGGTCTCACTAAGGAGTGTGGTGACCTCAAGCAAAAGCATTGTGGCTTAGTTGAAAAGCATCAAGAGCTTGAGGCACAATACAACCTTCTTTGGGAGGGAAACTCACATCTCCCTAAAGCAAATGAAGCCTCTTCTCCATCCACTAGTCAAGGATGTGGAAAGTGCTATAATATTGATTTCAATGATCTTTCCACCAACCTTTCCAACATGGAGTCCATGAAGAAAGAGATAGCAAGGCTCAACAATGTCATCTCAACTTCTAGCAAAAATGATAAAGACAAAGTTGAGCCAAAGAAAATCCAATACAAGGATGGAATGCATCCATCAATCAAGGATGGGCTTGGACACACTGAAGGAGGTAAAACCAATGCAAGAAAAATAGTGAAAGGCATTGAGTGTGTCAAGTTTGAGAAGAAGGGAAGCATTGGTGCAGATAAGCCTGCACAGACCGCGGCAGTGCCGGGCTCTAGGGAAGGCTACCAGTGCTTCACCTGATCTAGCTCAAGCTCATGCTAAGAGGGTGCCCAGGCAAAAGCATGTTTCTCAGAAACCCAAGGACTCAATTTGGATAAGGGTGTGGAAGTCTTTATCACAATTGTGTGAGATGGGCTACAATTGTCTCTTTACGGATAAGGGTGTGGAAGTCTTTAAGAGGGAGTATTCCTCTATTGCCTTTATGGGTCATTTGAAGGGCAAGCTTTACCTAGTTGATTTCAACAAAAGTAAGGCTAAGCTTGAGACTTGCTTAGTGGCAAAATCTAGCATGGTTTGGCTATGGCATCGCCGACTAGCTCATGTTGGGATGAGGAACTTGGCCAAACTCCTAAAAGATGAACATATTCTTGGACTAACAAATGTTCATTTTGAGACGGATAGAATTTGTAGTGCTTGCCAAGCCGGAAAGCAAGTAGGAGCACCTCACCCACCAAAGAGCATTGTCTCCACCAAGCAACCATTGGAGCTAATACATATGGATCTCTTTGGACTGGTGGCCAACATAAGCATTGGAGGTAACAAAACATGGTCTAGTTATTTTTGATGATTTTACTCATTTCACTTGGGTGTTCTTCATGTATGATAAGGCACAAGTGCAAGATAAGGTGACAACCTTCATTAGAAGAGCACAAAGAGAATTCGGTTTCCAAATCAAGAAAGTTCGTAGTGACAATGGAACCGAGTTCAAGAACACTCAAGTGGAGGAGTTCCTTGATGATGAGGGCATCAAGCATGAATTTTCAGTTCCATACACCCCTCAACAAAATGGTGTAGTAGAGAGGAAGAACCGGATACTAATTGACATGGCAAGGACAATGCTAGATGAGTACAAGACTTTGGATATATTTTGGGCCGAAGCCGTCAACATTGCTTGCCATGCCATCAACCGGCTCTATCTACACAAAATCTTGAAGAAGACTTCATATGAGCTGTTAACCGGTAACAAACCAAAGGTGTCATACTTTAGAGTTTTTGGGTGCAAGTGTTTCATACTTAACAAAAAGCCCAAAACCTCTAAGTTTGCACCTAAAGTTTATGAAGGTTTTCTTCTTGGTTATGGATCAAATGAGCATGCCTATCGTGCATTCAACAAGACCTTAGAGAAAATTGAAATCGCGATAGATGTAACATTTGATGAATCTAATGGCTCTCAGGTAGAGCAAATTGATCAAGTGATTGTAGGTAATGAGGAACCACCATGTGAAGCAATCAAGAATTTGGCCATTGGTGACATTAGACCACAAGAATGCAAGGCCACAGAGGTGGAACCTCAAAGTGTTGAAGCTACTGCTCCTAAAATTGAAGAAGATGGAGCAGCAGTGCTCCCTGGTCCAGCATCTGTGCCAGACCGTGACACTGCCGCTCCCCACAGAGAGGCAGCACCAAGCTGTTCACCTGCAACTCCAAGGAACCTACAACCTATATTTGAAGAGTATGAGTATGAGAACCAAGCATACCAACAAGAAGCCACAAAGTACCCAAGATTGAGGCAAACAATTCAAAGAGATCATCCCGTTGATAATATACTTGGGAGTCTTCGAAAGGGGGTAACTACTCGTTCACATTTGGCAATTTTGTCAATTTTATTCTTTTGTCTCCTCTTTGGAACCTCTCAAGGTTGAGCAAGCTCTAGATGATCCGGATTGGGTGATGGCTATGCAAGAAGAGCTAAATAGCTTTGAAAGGAATCAAGTTTGGTCCTTGGTGGAAAGACTAAATACCAATGTGATTGGAACCAAATGGGTCTTTCGCAACAAGCAAGATGAGCAAGGCGTGGTGACAAGGAACAAGGCAAGATTGGTTGCTCAAGGTTTCACTCAAGTAGAGGGCTTGGACTTTGAAGAAACTTATGCACCGGTGACTAGGCTTGAAGCAATCCGAATGCTTTTGGCCTATGCTGCCCATCATGATTTCAAGCTTCAACAAATGGATGTGAAGAGTGCATTTCTCAATGGCCCTATCCAAGAGTTGGTCTATGTTGAGCAGCCACCGGGATTTGAAGATCCTAAGTTCCCACATCATGTCTTCAAGCTCCATAAGGCACTCTATGGGCTTAAGCAAACACCAAGAGCATGGTATGAATGTCTTAAGGAATTCTTGATCAAACAAGGCTTTGAAATAGGAAAAGCGGGTCCTACTCTCTTCACTCATAAGATTAATGATGATATCTTTGTGTACCAAATATATGTCGATGACATAATATTTGGTAGTACTAACCAATCCTTTTGTTATGAGTTTAGTAGGATCATGACTAAGAGATTTGAGATGTCTATGATGGGTAAGCTAAAGTTCTTCCTCGGTTTTCAAATCAAGCAACTCAAGGAAGATACTTTCTTATGCCAAACCAAGTACACCCATGATATGTTGAGAAAATTTGACATGGTCAATGCAAAGCCAATCAAGACTCCCATGCCAACCAATGGACATATTGATCTTGATGAAGGAGGGAAATCTGTGGACATAAAGGTATATCGCTCCATGATCGGCTCTCTCCTTTACTTATGTGCATCTAGGCCGGATATAATGCTTAGTGTGTGCATGTGTGCTAGATTTCAAGCTAACTCGAAAGAGTGCCACTTAGTGGCTGTTAAGAGAATTTTGAGATATCTAGTTTTCACTCCTAACCTTGGCTTATGGTATCCTAAGGGCTCTAAGTTCGATCTGCTTGGGTATTCGGATTCCGATTACGCCGGTTGCAAAGTAGACCGAAAATACACTTCGGGGCGTGTCAATTCCTTGGATGGTCCCTAGTGTCTTTGAGCTCTAAGAAGCAAAATTGTGTAGCCCTTTCCACTGCCGAGGCCGAGTATGTTGCAGCCAGCGCATGTTGTGCTCAACTACTTTGGATGAGGCAAACCTTAAAAGATTTCAGATGTCAATTCACCAAGATACCTCTCTTGTGTGATAACGAGAGTGCCATCAAACTTCCAAATAACACAGTTAGTGACTCTAGAACCAAACACATAGACATCCGTCATCACTTCTTGAGAGACCACGAATTAAAAGGAGATATCGCAATTTGCCATGTGAGCACCGAAAAGCAACTAGCCGATGTCTTCACTAAGCCTCTCGATGAGACAAGGTTTTGTGCTTTGCGTAGTGAGCTAAATATACTTGATTCTCATAACGTGGTTTGAACTATAGCACATATTTGTTTGTCCACCTAGCGACATAGGCAAAACCTTGAAAATTTCAATTAAGTGTTTCAAAACCAATTTCAAAAGAAACTTGAATGTGTTGGTCATAGTATGTACTGTTGATTTGCTTACTGACCAACATATGGCAAGGAGTAGGTGTATACAATGCATAAATATATAGTATGAAAGTGGCATAGCTCCTCACTGCCCTGGTAGTCCGGCAGTGCCGGCCCCTAGCACGGAAGTGTCTCGGGTGCGCGGCAGTGCCGGGCCTAGCCGCGACAGTGTCGCGACTTAACTGCACCGAGCAGTCGGGTCCGGATTCAATCTCTCGAGCCTCTCTTTATTTCCTCACCCAAGCCCAAGGGGACTCCATCCCAAGTAGTTCTCCCCCAACAGAACCTCTTTCCCTCTCCTCTCTCTTCTCCAAGGCAACCAAGGGAGCCCAGAGGTCCCTCTCCTCTTCCCAATGGTGCCGCCCTTCGAAGGTGCTGCCATTGGAGGAGGTGTGGAGGATCTTCCTCTCTGCATCAATCTCTATTCAAGCTAGCCCTTCTTCATCTTCATCCCTCTCTTTCAAAGGTAATAACTTGAAACCCTATGTTGGATCGATCTATGCAATGTACGGATTTTGAGATGGGATTTAGGTTGTTAGTGGTTGCATTATGTATGGTGATATATCTCCAGTAGCTAGATTTGATCAAAACCAAGATTCAATGGTGGATTGAGAAAGCATGCATAGGTGCTGTCTGCACCAGTGCGGCAGTGCCGAGCCAAAGGCCGGCAGTGTCGTGCACTGGGCAACAACACTGCTGCATTTGCTCTCTCAATGGACTATTGACTCTCGTTTTTTATTGAATCTCACCATTAGAGCTTCCAGTCACTATTATAAGTGCAACAACTTAGCCTTCTCTCTTTTAAATGCATAGATGGATGCCGGTGGATCGAGTGGTGTGAAGGGAAAGGGGCCAAGGACAAAGGCCCGTGCTACAAGAGGAGGCAGAGGAGGAGTTGATGATGGCCTGAATCCAAGGCAAAGGATCAGGCAAGAGAGTGAGTTGCAGATGGCAGGAAGAACCATCAGGGAAGGTGCTTGCCCTGGGACACCTCTAGACCTAGGTCTCTTTGATGGGTCCTATCTTATTCCTCATGCTGAGGAGGTGTTTGTCAGGGAGCCTTAGGACACCCGTGCCAGAGAAAGGGTGAGCTATCAAAACCAGTACCGCTATGTCCAAGAGCAAAGGGCAATCAATCCTTATGATGTGTCAAAGGACATGGGAGTGGATTACAGGTTTTGGAATGTCTTTCACTCAGATTTCTATTACTCTGTTCTCTTTAATGCAAAGAAGCCCAAGATCATCAAAATGAAGTATGTTGATTAGGAGCATCTCGAGAACAAGAGGGATCTAGTGTTTGATAGGGTGATTGATCAGTGTAAGAAGCAGGCATGTATGACTGGATGGATTTCTGGAATGACTGGAATACTGAGATCATCCATCAGTTCTTTGCTACTTACTATCTTGACAGAGAGAACCATGTGATGCATTGGATGACAGAGGGCATGCACTACAAGCTAGATTATGTAACTTTTGCCCGTCTCCTTGGCTTTGGAGAAGATGATAGAGAGTGCTCTAATGTTCATGATGAGAGATGGTTGACCAATGAAGAAATCTCTCCTCTCTACATCAAGCCTGAGGAGGCAGATGATCTTGTGAAGGGGTTAAGGAGTAAGTATTATATTCTTAACAACCTCTTCAGGATCACTCTCTATCCCAAGGTGGGATCTGCATAAAATCTTTATGGTTCTTCAAAGAATGTGCTCAGGAGGATGAGAGTTGGTGCACCACCCTTTTCAGTGTCACGCTTCATTTCCGATCAGCTATTCATTGCAGCTGATGATGCTAGGAAGGGGATTCCCTATGCACCGTACCTCATGTTCATCATTGAGAGGGTGACTGGCCAGACCTATAACAAGGTCACCTTCCATGAGCCCTACAGAGGTGAGAAGACAGTTCACTCCATAGTTCAGGAGGTGGTTCCTCCTAGGACCAGGGCAGCAACAGCTTCAGATTGCCCTGAATCCTCCACAGCAGTAGCAGTAGCTAGCAGAGGCAAGAGGAAGGGAAAGTTTGGTAGACTTTTGAGGAAGATCTTCATTGGCATTTTCTATGCCAATGAGACTGGATACAAGGCCAGACTTGAGATCAGAGAGCTCAGACAGGAGTAGGGGCTCATACAGCTATCTCCACCTTTTCCTCCACCAGACCTCAGTGAGGAGTCCAGTTTTGGCTTTGATGAGGAGGAGGAGATTCAAGAGGAGCAGCCACCGAGACGCAGTGGTCGTGCTAGAGCTCCCAGTGTTCACTTCACAGGCTCTCCGGACGACAATGACAATGACGATGATGACCATATGGATGAGGACAGAGACTAGTTTGTTCTCTTTGCTATGTTTTTCCCATCTTTTTGGTGACTTGTTGCCAAAGGGGGAGAATTACTAAGTGAAGGGGGTACAACATCTTCGACGGTCATGGTCACAGATTCATGGAGGAGTAGCAGCTGTTGGCAGTGATTCTATCTTAGTTAGTTTAGCTTGTGAGATGAGAGAGCAACAACAAAAACTACTTTATTGTAATATTGTAACTTTAGTACTTGATTTGTGTTATTTGTGGACATGTACTCTCTCATATTTATCATGCTTGACTCTGTGTGTCTTTAGTTTATCTTCATATTGTGTTGTGTGGTCGTGCTCGAGCTTCCGTAGCTTTGCTGTTGGCAGCCAGGCCGGCAGTGTCGGGCTCAGGCGCGGCAGTGTCGCGCTGCTGTCAATAGCAAGCACTCTAATCTGTTGGAGACAGGTTTGTATAATCACGTATATATTTGTGACACTTGTTTCAGCACCCCACAACATCCTTGGATGTAGGGGGGCCCTATTTCACTCCAATGTGTGAATTTTGGCTTTTCAAGCCAAATTGGAAATTCAAATTCCTATTCACACATTTAGGAGGAGCTCCTACACCCATGACTTGCATTGTCTCAGTTTATTACTTCACTTTTGTAAGCTCTAGGTGTGTTGTCATCAATCACCAAAAAGGGGGAGATTGAAAGTGCAATCAATCCCTAAGTAGGTTTTGGTGACATGACAAAATATTTGGAGGACTAATGAGACTCTTCAAGTATGACAAGCAGGTTGATGAACAGGTTGCCGGACCCCTCCAATTACAAAAGTGCTTGGCAACAATCTCAATGGATGTTTAATTCATTTTATACTTTGAAATTGAGTTAGGTATGTCGTACTATTAAGAGGGATTCAACACGCATGCCATCAAGTGAACCAAATTCTATATCTATCCATACATCATACACCTCCACATACATAGTAGGCAAAATAGCTAGCTATTCCATGATCCATTCTTTGCTGTCTTTGCCAGGCCCGCAGTGTCGGGATTCAGATCGGCAATGTCGGGCAGTCCGGCACTACTGCGCCTCTAGGTCGGCACTGTCGTGACTTGAAATCTGCCCGTTGGCAGTGAGGGGTATAACCTTATATCCTCACTCCCCCCAACGGCTACCTTGACCATTAGCTTAGAATCATTTCGTGCAACAGCTAGAGAAGCTCTCTTCTTGCTCTCCCATTCTCCCTTGGTGCTCAAGCTCTCTCCCCATTGATTTCCACTCAAATCTTTGAGAGATTGAGCCTCCAAGCTTGAGAAGAAGCTTCTCCCTCGGATCTTCAACTCCTACAAGCATTTGGTTTGCGTGGTGGCCGACAGTTTGAGTTCTTTACTCTTGGAGCTTTGCTCCTAGCCGGCTAGGCGTCGCCCTTGAGCTTGTCTCCTTCGTGTGGCATCCTATGGAGGTTTGTAACACCCCATATTGCTAATACATATCCCCTCATCTCAAGAGTTCATTTTCTTGACTTAAGACCGAGGAAAGAGCTAGCCTTTGTGGTGAGCTTGAGCCTTGTGTGGCGCACCTCAACAACGTGGACGTAGGCAAGCCTTGGTGGCGAGCTGAACCATGGGTCAAATCTTGTGTCACCTTGTGTTTGTCTCTTTACTTTGATATACATTGCTCTCAAGGTGTTTTCTAGGGTTTGGACCTGATCTACTCGGTGGGTGTGTTGCTACCACTTTCAAGTGGTGTTAGAGGTTCCTTACACCTCTAGGAAGGTTTTGATTCAAGCACTTTTTCCATTCTAATTATATATTTTGAATTGTGCTTAGCTCTGCCCAGGTGACCAGCACTACCACCCCTGAGAGGAGCAGTGTCGGGCACCCACGACAATGCCAGGCTAAAAGCCGGCAGTGTCGCGCTTGTCTGACAGAAGCTGTTAAGTTTGATTTTAAGCAGGCCTATTCACTCCCCCTCTAGGCTAATCAGGTCCTTACAAAATCCCTATATTTCTAGATATTATATTTGATTGATCTATTTATTTAAATTATAATTGCTTAAAAAGTTGACGCTAAGGACCATCAACAACGAGCGAGAAAGAACTAACAGAATGCCCGAGAAAAGCAATACCACCATCACTTGAGATCAGGTGGCTACATGAGTGTCCTTCCTAAGTGGGAAAAACAGAATAGGAGCTTGTAGGTATGGGAATCAAACCAGAATTAGTTACCTGGTCTGAGCGCGGTAAGTGGTGGTTTTTTGATCACGGGGGAGGCCTTAACCTTGAGATCGGGAAATTAACGTATGACAAAGGACTCCAAGAAGCAGCACGAAGACTAGTTCACGCTCAATCTTTGAGGGAAGGAGTATGGTCACCAGATAGAGATAGGGATGAGCTGACATATGCCCTACAGACTGCCGAACACGGTGGGCGAACAAGAGGTTATGGCGTGGTGTCGTGGAAGCATGCCTTCCCTCAAGACAAAGATACATATAAAAGCCGCTAGAGAAAGAAGAAAGAGGAGGAATTTATGAAATATAGCATGGAGCAAATGCTTAATGAAGCACGCGAAGCAGCTATTCAAACTAAAGAGAGAGAAGAAAAACTTGAAGCGAGAATGAGCGAGGAAATCAAAAGGCAAGTGGATTTAGCAATGAGTTCCATCCGAATGCGAAGTACTGCATCAGTACTGGAAGTCAACATCAGCCCCTCTGCTCAGTTGAAAAGCAATTGTGCTTCCACGGAAGTGCCTCAGTCTGGTGATGTTGCAAAGCTACGCTTCCCCGTGGATGACATCATAGAACCGAATACAACATGTGAGCTGCACATTCTAGAGGGGGATACCACAATCATGGTGGCTATCAGTGTTGTATCTCATATCGACCCTATGAAGACACCAAGATGACATGGGGCAATAATACCGCCTGGATATGCTCGCGTCTCGGTGGATAGAGTTGAAAAAGGTCATAGCAATGTTCAGCTTGACATTGAAGGAGGTGATGGGGAGAAGACTTTAGGAGAAGCGGAGAATACATTTATTTGTTGGCGCAAGCGCTATATCATTATTCCTGAGGCACCACCTCGTATTCTACCACCGCCGCCACCTCCTCCTCATCCTAGGTGCAAATGAAAGTGAATCATACCTAGCTCTTTTTCACTAACTTTGTATTGGCTTAAATAGCGATACTTTATTCACTCGTTATTTTCACTGCAGGACCTCACCCAGAGACCGAAGTCCAATTCACCATTCATCACCTACTGGTCATAGTGTTGCGAGGGATGATGATGGTGGAATGCAAGACACGGCTTCCTCCCCAGAACCTCCAAGGTGATCTCCATCTCCGAAACCGCCCCATCGCCTCCACGACGGTCCCTAACACCGACACCGGCCGCCCCATCGCCAAAGAAGAGGCTTGCTACAAAAGCAAAGGTGTCGGCCCCACCGCAAGCAAAGAGGCAAGCTACAAGGAAAGCTAAGATTCCTCAGAAACTTTCATATGAGAAGACTGACGAAGAACTAGACGCTTCAGTAAAGGTCGATGTGGAAGCACAATTCAAGAAAATGAAAGACGACCGTGAAGCAAAGAAAGAAGCTAAAAAGTCGTTCTTCTTAGGTCGTTCAGCTCTAAGGCAAGAGGTGGATGCTCGGTAGAGAAAGCTACGTGATGCTCAGAAGAGTTCTCCACTATCGGACTATGACCGCACTCTCCACAAGGAAATTGACGAGGCAAAGAATAAAGAGAGAAGAGCACGGAAGGGTGTTCCACAGCTCGGGGAACAATCGAAGCAATCAGTGCCCCCGCTAGTTGTTGGGAATCAATATGGTTCAAACATGAGCGTCCTAGAAGAGATAAGTGGAAGACTCAATTATGATGGTATGGAAGGTTGGTTGTCATAAGCTGGTCTAACCGCGGCCCAAATGCTAGAAGAAGCAATCATAAAAAATGCAACTGTAGTTGATGAGTGGGAGAGAAATTATGTACGTGGTAGAAGTTTGTACAACCTTGCGACCCTCACGGAACTTGGTACACAAATGTGCTCGTTAAACGAGTGGTACAAGGAGGCATGTAGCAAAAGCACAGATGACTGAATTTACGTCAAAATTAGAGATGAACATTACTTCTGGGCGATGACATTATATATATTCCGTTTAGTGAGCTCCACCAACTATGCCATATGGACGCTCTAGACAAATCTCTAATCAGCTGCTACTGTCTATAAGTGATCATTTCTTTTAGTAATCTCACTATAGCATATGTATATGTATAGTAACTAACTATCCTAAAACATATACAGATTCTTGATGTTATACCTCAAACGTAAAAAAACACAGAGATTGGTTTCATTGATCCATCAATCATATTCTCGGATCCAAACACTCCCCACTATCAATGGATACCTCAAACGGAGAGGAATCTTTGGAGGTTCTTGATCAACCAAAAGAACAGAAGATATATATTCTTCCCTACAACTTTGGGTGAGTGTTGTTATCGTTTGCACAATTTGTATTACTTACTCAATTCAGCATAAAGATATATATGTTGACTCTATAAACATATGCAATTTTCACTGGATACTCATAGTCTTCTATATGTACAGAAGTCAATTGGTAATCTATGACTCATTGAGAAAACCACTGGGAGATTAACAATACATGATAGACATTATCAACGGGTAACTTTGATCTTTAAATATGGATACATGCTCTTTAACTACACTGCAATAGTTAATTAATTAATGATCCAATTATTGAGCAGGGTTTCGGCTTGGTTCATTGAGAAACATCGTTAGGATCTGGAAGTGGCACTAAAGGGTCCTATCCTGCTAAGTGTAAGTTCTACTAGCTCTCATAATTGGTTACCTTAGCATGCTTTAACATATGCATATGATAACGATAGTAATCTTTTCATATCTTACAGTGGGTTCTAAGGCAGACACCAGACAATAATCTGTGTGGATACTATGTTTGTGAGTTACTCATGGTGTATGCAAAAAGAACTCTTACAGAGACACTAAAAGTATGTAATATGTATATATAATAAATCCATTTTATTTATTTGTTGCTATTAAATAAATCTAACACTTGTTTCTTTATAATGCAAATTGAAGACTGAATGGTTGAGGAGACAAGTGTTGGATAACGTCCGCCTCAAAGGAATTCAAGAGACACTTGCTGGATTTCTTCATGAAAAAGTGCTCAAACCCAAAGGCGAGTTCTATTTCGACCCAGCTGAACCATTGAAGTCAAATCAAGACGAACATCTGTATGACATTTAAGTGCCGAGAACGGTTGTGTCCTAAGACAAATGTGAATGGATAATGATGTAAATTTTATGTGTCTGTGTGTATATATATATAACTACTATTTAGTAGCCTGACTGTTAAATACTATTTAGCACCCCACTGCAGCATTTTATTCCGGTGAGTCTAGCAGTAATAATTTATTACTCATGTATGGATTTTTATTACTACTGGCCTCACCGAAATAAAATACTACATTGGAGTAAATTATTGCTGCTGGGTTCACTAGGAATAAAATACTGTAGTGAAGTGCTAAATAATATTCAACAACCAGGTTGCTAAATAGTGGGGTCCTATATATATATAATTAATACTTATGTATATATATAATTAATTAATACTTAGTATATATATATATATAATTAATACTTATGTATATATATAGCTCCATAATATATTTATATATAAGTTTCATAGTTTATTTGTGTGATTAATGCTTGAAACTAACTTATAAGTGCGCGAATATATGTATTAGCAGCGAAGAATACACATTTGAATACCTAATCTAATTATAAACCCAAAATAAGAAAAACCAAAATCAGTAAAAAAAAGGATCTAACCAATCGGGACTAAGGGGTGCTTCGCCGTGGCCTCCCTAGTGCACCCTTTAGCCCCGGTTGATATTAGTATTACCAACCGGAGCGGTCGATAAGGGCCTTTAGCCCTGGTGCCTAAACCGGGACTAAGGATTCAGGACTAAATGTCTCACCTTTAGTCCCGGTTCTCAGGTCCGGGACTAAAGGTGAGACATTTAGTCCCGAATCCTTAGTCCCGGTTCAGACACCAGGGCTAAAGGCCCTTACCGACCGGGGTTAAAGCCGGTTCGTGTAGCAGTGTAAAGTTAGAGTAAACGGTCTATTTAGAGAGGTATTGTTTGACATGGCTCTACCTTGCTAGTGAAGACATTTGTTTTTGCTCCAGCTTCATGAGCAACTCTTGTAGAGGAGTTGGAGCTATGTCGATGAACTATCTGGCAAAGCAACTCAACATATGGAGCTAGCTCCTTAAAACATGCTCTCATAGAATCCTACGTACAGTAGGGCCTACTGGAGGAACTTGGAGCTCAGTGAAGATATTACTTTCAGCTCCATGTCAAATATATCCCCTATTAAGAGCACGTTTTAAGGAGCCTCTCAGCCGAAGTTGTTTTATTTTACTCCGTTTGAATAAAACAACCCCTAAAGCTAGTGGAGAAGTTGTGCTAAACCAAGCAAGAATCTAGATATGTTTTGAAGGTCTAAATATATGCACATTACAATATACATGAATACTTTATATATATTTATACTGCTTGCAGTGGCTCTGTGTACATGAGCTAGGTGGCTGCTCCACAGCTAGCCACAGTGTGCAGAACCTACAGCTTGAATGTGCCCGAGTAACTTGCAGGGCTTAACTATCCCTGTTTAGGTGAAAAGAACCCAAAGATTATTCAGGGCGCCATGTGGTCGCAGTGGTTAACGACGAGAAGAGAGATTGCTTCGTGTTCGCCGAATCCGGCCTGTGCGTATCTCGTCTCCCGGTGTGTGATTCCGATCTCGCTCTATCGTTCCTCGCTCCAGAGATCTGTACCAAACAATGCTGTGCATGCAGCTAGCAGAGAAACAACAAAAAAGGTTACGCACTAACAAATTAAAATGTAGGACCTGCACGCAAGCCGTTTAATGCCCAATTACACCGACCAAACCGTGAGCCTAATTAATACTAACCTGTACTACTATATATAGTCTAGTGTATGTGTGCTAGCTAGAAGAACCTGCTAACTCGATCTATATATCCGATGTTGAGGTACACATATAGATAGCTTTTTGTCAATGCAAGCATGCTTAACTTTCGTTTCTCTTATTTTATGTCACATGCTGCGTTGTACTACCATCCATGTGTAGTAATTCTAAGGCGAAAAGGCATGCATGAACAGCCAATTATGCAACTCTCTAGCTAAACACAGAATTGTGCAACAAGCTAGGTGCCGCGCGCGCGATCATCGATCGCGGACAAACAAGTACCGAGGTACGAGTACAGAGTACTTGACCCATACGCTAGGGCTGACGGATGTACTGTAGTAGGTAAAGAAAAATGTCGTGTACACAAAATAAAGGAAACTAGAGCGAAAAAGAAAAGTTCCTATGGGGCGTGACGTACGTGTCGCTGACAAAGGTCGTCCAACAGTGGTCAATGAACCGTGTGCGTGCTTGCCACCGTACCACTGGGTCGCATATATACACGTACGTACATACATATACGTACATACAAACTCCAAGCCTTTGCCCTTTCCGTACGTGTCGATCGTCCCTGCCACGAGCCGACGCACATCGTTTAATTTGCGTCCAAGGAATATCGACCGATCGAGCGACGGCCGGTGGTCTCTCTCTCTCTCTCCGCATGTGGATCACTGGCCGAGAGCGCACGGTCGTCGTCGCATGCGTACACATGCATGTACGTCCCGTTTGGCCCGGCCGGCCGGCCGGCCGTTTGGACGACGTGCGCTGTACGTACACCGGCCGGTGCATCGACACGACGACACGGCCTCTAGTGTGCGCGATGCGAATGCACGTACAGGTAAATAGTTGGTCGCAGGCTATACACTACTCCGAGCTACAGTACTCCGCTACAGGAACAGAAGAGCAGGCGGTGTCGGCACCCTCGGTTGGGTGGACAGGACGACGACAGTGCGTGGCGCTCGGCCGTTGTCCTGCCGTCGCTGTTGCAAGTGTCACCAGCAGACATGCATGTACTGCTGCTCGATCGATCGTACTAGCTAGCCACTACGAGTATACTACTGCACTAGTACTCCGTAGTACTAGTGCCAGCTAGGAAGAATAGTAGTACAGTACGATCGAGTCGAGCAGCCTGGGGACCGGGCGGCCGGCGGTGGTGTACGTGGAGGCAATGCATGGGCATGGCAGCAGTAGTGTCGCGGTCTGTTCGCTGCATGCATGTCGGCAATCCGCATGCATGGGCGACCAGCCGGAGCCGGGGGCAGGCAGGGCACATATATACTGTGGCACTACTATACCGCCGCATGGCATGTACACAATGGGGACGGCCGGTCTTCGACCGTGGACCGTCGACGGCGCATGCAGCTAGCTTAGCCCCGCCCGCCCCCCACGAGCGGTCGGAGGACAGAGACAGACAGGCTAGCTAGGAGACAAGCAGGGCCGGCCGGGCATGCAGTGCAGAGATCTGCATCGCGCAGCGAACAAGGGCCGGGCGGGCGTGGTGGCAGCATGCGATGCGGCAGGCCAGGCCAGCAGTGAGGGGAAGCGGCCACGGGGTGTCGTGTCCGCGCGCCCACAGGAGTGCCGCAACGACCACGATGCGACTGGGACGAGGGGAGCGGGAGCGAAGAGCCGTCGTCACGAGATGGGGGCAGGGGCGGGGGCACGGGCACGGGCGGGGCCGCGTGGGGCGGGGTGGCACGGCGCACACGCGTCCGCGCGCCCGGATGGCCCGCGCGGCCGCTAGGCTAGCTATGGAACACGTACCGTCCCCGGCCGCCGACCGGATTCGCTGTACCTGCGTGCACCGTTGCGCAAGCCTCGCCCGCCCGCGGCTGAGCAAGGTAACCCGCCGGCGCCGGCCGTAACCCCCTGGTTGCATCGCCTTCAGCGTGACTGCTGATGTGCTGCGTCGCACGCACAGACCGTTACAGCGCGGAAAATGAAAGGCAGACAGACACATATATATATATATATATATATATATATATGTATGGTAATAACGACGGATGCTGGTTCCTGCAGGCAACACACGCGGGCCACCTGGCCTGGCCCCGCCACCGGTGCCAATACAAGCGCTGGCCGGGGCACCGGTGGTGGTCGTTGTAGGAAGCAGCCAGAGCCCATAGCCCGGGGCCTCTCGGCGACCCAGAGGCCGCCAGGCCGGGATGGACGGCCGGTCCCGCTCCCGTGGCTTGCCGGGACCCGTCCCATGGACGCCGAGCCGGGGACACCACCGCGGGCCCCACGCCCACTGATTCGCGTCGCGGTCTACTGGTCTAGGAGGCTGGGCGCCCCCAACTATAAATAGCGGCCGCCCTCCCCGCGTCCTCTACACACACCCTCCTGCTCTCCTCGCACACCTTCTTCCACCTTCTGCTCTGCTCTCCCAGGGACCGAGAGAGAACAGAGTCGCTAGTAGCTCCCTTCCCACCCGACCCCAAGGCTTCCTTCCATTCGATCGATCGGATCAAGTAGCGGCTTGCTTGATCATCAGGAGGGAGAGAGAGAGAGCTCGATCTACTGCTACTACGTACCTAGCTAGATGACGAAGCAGGAGTGGTGGTGCCGGTGCCTGAGGCGGCCGTGGCGGTGCCGCCCAACTCGGCGCCGCCGCTGTTCCAGTACCCGCCGCCGCGGGCCGCGCCTGGCGTCGCCGTGCGCAACAAGTACCTGCAGATGGGCGCCAGCGCCGGCGCCGGGCGCATCGGCGGATGGGTGGAGTCCATGCGCGCGTCCTCGCCCACGCACGCCAAGGCGGCCGCCGCGCTCGCCGCGGGCGTCGACGAGGAGCGTTACGCCGCGTGGATGGTGCGTTGCGTGCGAGTCCGCCGGCCCCTGCTGGCTGCATTATTTATTCATTATTGCTCTGCAATTCAACGTGCCTTTCCCATCCATGTCCGTCCTCTGTTGGGCATGCGTACTGAACCGAAATGTCCTCTGTTTCAGACGAAGCACCGTCGGGCTGGCCATGTGACCAGGGTGGTCGACGTCAGGTGAGCGGTCGTGCGACACGACCCGACCGTCACGACGACCCGTACGCCCCTACATGTCCGACACGGTAAATATACTGCCCTCCCTGCCGGAGACTCACCTCACTCCCCTGCTTCATGCACATGCTCCTGGCTGTCCTCTGATCACCGCTTTGAATTGTGTTCTCCGGGGCAGATGCGGCGGGCGGTGCGGAGCGTCGCCAAGCACTTCCCGACGGCGATCGTGAGCGGGCGGTGCCGCGACAAGGTGCGCGCTCATTATTAGCTACTCTCTCCATCCCAAATTGTAAGTCATTCCAATAATTTTGGAGAGTTAAAATTTCTCAAGTATCAAACTTATATAACAATATAATAATATTTATAATGTCAAATAAGTTTCATTAGATTCGTTATCAATTATATTTTCATAATATACCTATTTCATGTTATAAATCTTTATAGTTTTGTCTATAATTCCTGATCAAACTTGAGATACTTTGACTCTTCAAGATTCTTGAAATTACTTACAATTTGGAACAATTTGGGATGGAGGTAGTACTATTTAATGCATGATGAATCGATGGTGGATGTCGATGACAGACAGTCACTGACGACGAGTCGGGGGTGCAGGTTTTCGAGTTCGTGAAGCTGGCTGAGCTGTACTACGCCGGCAGCCACGGCATGGACATCAAGGGACCCGCGAAAGGGTCCCGGCACACCAAGGCCGTCAAGGTACCCATCCAACCAATCCAATCTTTGTTCTTGCCACTTCCGCCCCCCTCCGAGCCCGAAAGAGGGGAAGAAGATACTTATCTTTTGCTCTGCCCTCTGTGTGGCTCACAGGCCAAAGGCGTTCTCTTTCAGCCGGCCAGCCAGTTCCTGCCCATGATAGAGCAGGTAACAACACTGTGATCCATGCCCATGGCGACCTGCTGGCAACTGCAATGCTCAATTTCGTTAATAAGTTTCTGGCTGGTGATTGGATGGATAATCAGGTGCACGATTCTCTGGTGGAAAAGACCAAGTGCATACCTGGAGCCAAGGTGGAGAACAACAAGTTTTGTGTGTCTGTCCACTTCAGATGCGTCGATGAGAAGGTATCTATCTCTTCATTCATTCACATATATATTCATTACTATATATGTTTTTAATTACCATCATCGATCATGCATCTGATCCGATCCTCTATCGACGATCCTTGCATCGTCATCAGAGCTGGAGCTCATTGGCTGACACTGTGAAGTCGGTGCTCAAGGAGTACCCGAAGCTGAAGCTGACGCAGGGGCGGATGGTGTTCGAGGTCCGCCCCACCATCAAGTGGGACAAGGGCAAGGCCCTTGAGTTCCTCCTCCAGTCCCTCGGGTTCGCCGACTGCACCGACGTGCTCCCCGTGTACATCGGCGACGACCGCACCGACGAGGACGCCTTCAAGGTGCTCCGCAAGCGCGGCCGTCAGGGCGTGGGCATCCTGGTGTCCAAGCACCCCAAGGACACCTCCGCCTCCTACTCGCTGCAGGATCCCGCCGAGGCAAGTCCCGTCTCCGTCTTCGTCTCGGTCTCCGTCTCCGTCTCCGTCTCATTCCCGGTGCCGGGCCCTGCGGTCGGTGTCCAAACAATTGAGGCCCGCCCGCGGCCGGGTTAACCGTCCGCTTCTGCCGCCACTTGCCCGCCGCGACGCTGACACCTCTCTCTCTCTCTACATATTCTTCTTGTTCGTGACGTGCAGGTGATGGAGTTCCTGCTGCGGCTTGTCGAGTGGGAGCGCCTCTCCAAGGCCCGCCCCAAGTGGTGATGATATGATGATCCACGACGATGACAGCCCGACGCGACGGCCACCCGGTGCCGGCGGCGGCGATCATATATGAGGAGCGAGATAATTAATTAGTATATACGTAGTATACTATATATATGCTCCATATAATTAATTAAGTTAGCAGTCGATCGATTAATTAGAGGAATCGGATCGGATCGGATCGGAGGGACGCCGCGCGCGTCCGTCAGCGTGGTGTCGTACGTCGTTGTTAACCCACTCCTCCTACTCTTACTGAGCTGAGCTGAGACGAGTGAGTGTTCACTGTGCAGTGCACGGAACAGTCATGTGCGTCCACGGCGCCTCCCTTGTTTTTTCCGGGAGCCGCGTGCCCTGTCTGTGCTCGCCGGCCGGGGACCAACCCTTTGTGCGCGCGCAGCAAGGTGGAGGATGTACATGCTGCTGCTGTGTACGTAGTGTATGTATGTATGTACCTATATATATATTCTCCAACCATGAACCATGCATCATGGCTGCTGAATTCTGAGACTTGTGTACAATATATAGCAACTGTCCATGTTATGTACTACACGTATGGAATCATCTCTATAAAACAACAAGCTCTTGCTTTTCTCAATACAATTATACAGTGTCGTCCATGCATGTCCCTTGATGTTTAAATTTGGTACATAGTACATTTCTAATTTCTACAAAGTTTCAGTTGAACGAATGTCTAGAAGGACCGTTACAACCCCTGAAGAAAGCCACACAACACAAACGGCCTATAAACAGCTAAACGTAGGTAGGTGGTGGCCTGGACCTTGCACCGCTTTATTTTTGGCTGCAGCTACTGGGCACCCGTCGCATTCGGCCACTCCCATTTCCCATCCAGGTCCAGGATGCATGTAGTAGTACACTACATATGATATGTCCCTGTTGGACCACTCCCATACATGCTATCGCTAATGGCTATGCTACCCGCTTGTGTGCAATGTATGTTATCTGCTCAAAAGGCTTCCTGAAAGTCGCCTGCTTTCTTGTCAGCATTTGTTTGTTTTTTTTTTCTTTCAGAGCGCCCTGAGAGGGCGTGATCTGTCCGTTTGGCTAAGATATGATTCCTAAAAAGGATATTCTAGAAACTAGTCAAGGCAGTAGGGCTCTGATCCTCGCCAAAGGAGATTTCGACAGGCTATGGATGCACAAGTACGTGTGGAAACCCCCACAAGTCATGTACTCCCTTAGTCCCACAAAGGATGTGGTTATGAGAAGCGTGTCAGTCAAATTTTCTCAATTTTGATTAAGTTTGTAGAAAATACGTACAACATTTATATCTTCAAATAAATTTATTAAAAAACTAGACTTAAAGATCTTTCCAATGATACTAATTACTTAGTATAATTATTTATATATTTTAATTTATAATTACCGGCATTTTCAAAATGTTGACTTCTCGAGAAACGAGAATGACATCTATTTAGGGACGGAGGGGGTATAAGCTACTTTGCCAACAACTACTTGTCGCGGTAACTTGTTGCACAGTCCCTCTTTCCAAATTAAATTATAGTAATAAGGCGCGCATGTACTATTTAGAGTACAGTTTCCATGTTTTGTGCTCGTCAAGGGCAACTTTACCCGTATAGCACCTCTGGTGGTGCTTAGCTCCGCCACGTCAGGTGGTGCTTGCTTGTTCTATTTTGCTTCAATATATAAAGTCTACTTGCCTATATGACAATGAGCTAACTCCTAGTACCTTGTTAGGTCAAATAATGATGACACAATGTATCCAAGTTGAAATCTCTGAACCTTGATCACTAAAAAGTACAATTATAGAGACGTGTTCAGTGTACACACATTGCATCAGCAACGGCTGTGCAGTCAAATTACATTTATGATTACTTTTATCTATAAGAAAATAGAGACAGTATAGTTTTCGAGACTTTCTACTTCAAAATACGTCTTAAATTATTAATCAATAAGAAAATTAGATCCGGTTTGTAACACCCCTGGTGTTTAAGCACTTAATTAAAACTTGATCATGTCATCATATGCATTAAGCATCTTTCATTTGTTTGAAAATCTGGATATGCATTGAACTAAAATGAGTTTACTTGCTTATGTTTGATCCATGGTGTGATTGTAGGGTCATCTTTTTAAATTCCAAAATTGAAATTTGAATCCAAACCCTAATTTCCCAGAGGGGGTGGATTAAATCCTAATCATGATTTTCAAAATCTATAAAGAATTTGCATATGGTTGTTTAAGAAATGTGATAGATCTTGTTTGAATTGCATTTGTTGTGTTTACAGTTTTTCAAGTGTTGTTCAAGTTTTAGAGTTTTTGAAAAGGGGTAAATCATTTTTAAAAGGTTTTTAAAATTTCCAAAAATGCATTTTCTTTTCTAGGCCGATTTTAAAAGTGTGCATGTTGACAAAGTTGTAGATCATGAAATTTTGAGCAACTTTGGTATTCAAACTTTTACATGAAAACCCTTGGAAGCTTGAGCAAATTGCAAATTAGTACCAAGGCAGTTCAGGCATTTCATCAAGCAGTTGCATGGCGGCGTGGAGCTCGACGCTGACACCTGGCCGACCACCTGCCGAGCTCGCCGTGCGACTCCTGGCCTCGACGCACGTCCTGTCGAGTGCGTGGAAACGCCACGGTCCCATTCACGCCTTCAAAACGGGACGACATCCACTCCTTGCCCTCTTTCCAAGCTCGCGCAGCCGTCTGCTCTGCTCCGCCGCGAGTTCGTTTCGCGTCGACGAGCTAGCGCGGGTCCTCCAGTCACTGTCAATCCACCCAACCACCACCAATGTCTTCGCAATAGTCTCGCACATCTTCCTCGTGAGCTGGTTGAAGCCACCGAGCCTCTAATCGCTCGACGCAACCTCGTCTTCCTCCGCTTCGGCGAGAGCACCGCCGCTCTGGTCAGCTATCCGCCGGGCTACACAGGGGCCGTTTTGTTCGTTCTTATCGTGTTTCTTACTCCTTGTTCCTCGCTGACTCCATCGCTCTTCTCCGTTTTGCAAATGGTGGACCGTAGCTCCGGGAACGTCGACGTTGCCATTCGGTTCATTGTTCCCAGCCAGCACGACCTTCGTCGCCAACACCTTCTGCTTCATCTCCGGTCAAGTTCGCGCGAGCTTCGTGACCGGGTAAGCACCTAGAACTATCTGCGCGCTCGGTTGTCCTTGAATCGAGTCGCTGAGCTCTGACCACGACGCGTCGCCGCGGTTCATGGCCGCCGCAACGGTGCGCTCGTCGGTAGGTCGCTATAGTTGGTCTTTTTCGAGTCCGAGTCTTGCGCTAGCTTCGTCTAGCCGTCGTGAGTGTAGCTATGGTGTTGGTTGTTCGAGCGCGTGCGTAGTTTGGCCGGCGCACTCGCGCAGATCTCCGCCGTCCGCCATGGTCGTCGACGAGGTCGTTGCGCTTAGCTCTTGGTTTGTTTTTCTTGCGCTTCACGTTGTTTGAGGGCCGCTGAGTTCGTTGGTGTGCTTGGTTTCTCCGGCACATGCTTGTACTCGCCGGCGTGTGTGCGACCGAACGTGGGTTGCCGCCATCGCCGCCGGTGAGGAGCTCGCGAGGGTTAAGTTTGGGTGTGTCATACCTCGTTGTGTTCGGGATGAAGTGCTGAGTCCAGCGCACGAGTCGGTTGAGCGTTCGGACCACCGCCGGTGACGCGCCGCCGTGTTTTGTGGTCGTCGGCGCCGTTGCTCTGCGTCTGAGTCGCTGACAGGCGGGACCCAGCCGTCAGCGAGTAAATCAAAGGGTTTTTCCTTTTTCTTGTTTGAACAGTAGCAACTTTTGTTATTTTCATATGTTTATTTCTGTGCATAATTAAATTTTGTAAAAATTTGTGTATGCTCTCCGTGATGTGTAGTATTTAATAAAAATATAATATGTTCATGTTCAGTACATTTTTAATCCTGTAAAAATGCTCAAAGTAATTGAAAAATGACTTTTCTATGATTTTTCATGCTCTGTGTATTGTTCGAAAAATTCTGAGAAGTTTTGTGTAACCTTTATACACTGACATCTTGTTGTACAAAAAGTTTGGGAATTTTTTGATGAACCATTGAACATGGCTTTTTGTTTAATTAATAATAAAATGATTAGCAACCCTAATGACTTTAGGTTTTGAGTGATTTTGGATTGTTTATGGTTAATGGTCAACTGTCCAGTGACAACCACAGTATGGACATGTATGATGTATTGTTGTTTGCTCAGTTCTTTTGGACATAATTATTAAACTTAGTAATTACTTTAGTCAATTTGTAAGTAAATTACTTTATGCTTTAGTTTAACTTTTCCTTCATGAAGGAAAGTTATACTCAAGATGTTTAATCTATTTTTTTTCATCTTTTAAGGGTTGTTTGTGTGTTGCAAATAATCATGTCTATCCTTTCAAGCATCATCTAAGCATATCATTATATCGTGTAGATTGTTCGTTGGTTGGGTTGGATAATCTCTCTTGTAAAGGGGATTTTTCTCTTGTTGAATCTGAGCCCGAGTTTGTGTATCCCTCCAACCAAGACAAGCCCCGGTGCATTCAAGCCCTACCTTGTATTTAAAATGTTTTATTTAAATACACTTATGGTTATTATTGCATTGTTCTTACTTTATTAAGTTCCTACTTGATGCATAGCCTTCTCCTTGTGTTAATTATACCTTATACCTTGACACTTGTTTAAAGATGAAAACTTTTGCCAAAAATGCTTAGTATGCTTAGAGTTTTGTATTAGGTGATTCCCGGTCACTTACACATAGCGTATTGCTTCGACAAATGGTTATGCTCTTTTGAGAAAGGAATGTTGTTGGAAGTAATAATTCATGGCCCGACGGATACGGTGTTGGAGAGCCATCAGCGGTGTCTGGTGAGAGGGTTCTTTCCACCTGTGTCGTTAGGGCCTTGCCATTGTAAAACGCTGGGGGTTGTGACTTTGGAGTACTTATCATATACCTTTTGGGAAGCTGGACTCTGGCTAATCCAGTCTAAAGGACGGTTAACCCGCACTGGGAGTGGAGAGATGGCAAGAGTAGTGTGTACCCTCTAAGTTAGCGAACTGGATGGAGGTGTACTGTGCTCTCGGGTGGCGGGAACCCCGTTCTCGGATGGAGGATCCAGGGAAAAGTAGTCATATGTGTGCTTTAAGCGGCTGTATATGTCATGTGATAGGGAAGCCCAGCTGGGATAAACCGGTTTGAATCGTCGTGTTCCTCGGATATGGAAACATAACCCCGCCTTTTTCATCGTAGTTAATGAAACTTAAATTGGATACTTGTTGGTTCCTTTCATGGATGGTTATTACCTTGCTATCAATCATAAATTTTGATTGGTACTTGAGTAATCTTCTAAACGAATTAAATGAATTTCAATTCTTTTTATAAATGCTCATTTATGCAAAATACTTGATTCTTGCAAACCACACCTTAAACCCTATGACTTGCATACCTTTTGTCCACCAAATATTTTCTTTTGTCGGATAAGTCTTGTTGAGTACCCCGTACTCAGGGTTTGTTAACCCCTGTTGCAGATGAGGGTCCCGGTCCGGTCTGTGTGGCTTCGTGCTGCATGACCGTTGTTTCAGTTGATGAGGATGAAGAGTAGTTGTCTTTGCTTGACTCTTGGGCAATAGTACCTCGGTTGTTTGTATATACTCTATCAGCGGCTTGATACTATGTTATCTTATGACACTTAAGTTATGTTTCAAAACTTATGATTTATAATATGACTTTAAATTCCGCTACTTTGATGTAAATTAAATTATTGTATTACTTCTGCAATGTTTGTGATGAGGAAGATCCTGTTCGGAAAGAGGTGAATGACCCGCTGTAAAGTGGTGACACATGACGGACTAATTAAGAATTGAATCATTTGTTTGGGATTAAGTTGGATGGACTATTAATTCTGACAAGTGGACTCTTTCTTAAAAGGTTCTGTCACACGGTTCGAGCTAGAGCCGAAGGAGCTACCGCAAACCGTAGCTTCCTCCTGGCTCCTAAGAAAAAAAAACAGCTATAAATAACATTACTGCAGTACAAGGTATTTGAGAAGCTCGAACCACGACAAACAACCCTACCGAACACCAAAACACGCTCTTAGGAATTTGTTTGATATATTCATCTATGATTCATTGGTTGGCTGTGGGGTAGTGACGTGCTACAGTACAAGGTGTAGGAGGTGCTAAAGCCAAAAAAAAAATGCCCCCACGCTCTTAGGAATTTGTTTGATGTAGGTTGAGGTGACGGACATCATTTATTTGTGCACATATGCTAGAATCAGTCGCATGAGATTTCAGGCGATGGGCAAATACGTTGTATGCTGTATTTTGTTGTTTAGCTGTTAGCTCACACTAGTACACAGACTTACTATAGCGGCGGTTAAAAACGTATTTCTACAGGCGTTTTTCGTAACCGCCTGCGTGAAAGGCCAATAGAAATGGACGATTTCTACATGCGGTTTCTATAGAACCGCTTGTGAAACAGGCGGTTCACTTAAGAGAACCGCCTGTGAAAATTTATTTCCATAGGCGGTTTGTGTAAGTGAGCCGCCTGTGGAAACAGATTTCCACATGCGGTTTGTTTAAGTCAGCCGCATGTGGAAATAGTTCCCACCCTACCAAATTTTTAAATTTTTAAATTTAAATCAGACCCTATATTTTACCCTAAACCTATTCGATGATGTTCAATTATACCCATATAGTATTTAATTATTTCATACAAGTGGTTTCATGCTCATAAACATAAAGTCACACTTATTTACAACATCAAAGTTTCATGCTCACAAACATAAAGTAAATGTATTTACAACAAAATTCTCACTAGTGCTCTAGTGCTCACAAACACTATATATATATACATCAAAGTTTTCACTAGGGCTCTAATTAATAACCATCTCACTAAGTTGTAGACCACTGATCTCTGTGAGCTGTCTATACTTTGGGTCACTTAAGGTGGCCGACTAGTCGTGATAATTCCCCTCGTGAGGAATGACATCTCTCATGATGAATGAGCACAAGTCCTCAACTATGGCATACAAAGTACGTTCGCTCATGTTCTTCGCCTTTGGTTGATTAGCAGCTTCCTGAGAGGAAAGTTTATAAATATTAATATATACACTTGACAATACATTTGTAAATTTAATGTGAGAACTAAAATCATGACTATTACTTATATTACCTTAGAAGGGTTCCTGCTGTATCGTCCGTTCTGCCTCATGAACTCGCACACATAGAATCCACATAGGACCGATCTAGGTGGTTTCTTGTGGCACTATATAACAAGAAAGTGGTCATGTATATACTTACAACATCATGTATGATATGTATTCATAACTTTTCATACGTACCGGCCATTGATGATATATGTTCAATGGCTACGTTGAATTGTTGCACTTTCCTTTTTTCAATTTGTAATACCTATATGTCCTATAATCTCGAATAGAATCACCATGTTATTCTCAAACTCTCTCATCAATAAAAGTATGCAAGCATATCTCAACTTACAGTTCCAAGTGGTTCAAGAACTTTGCATAGCTCGTAGTCGGATAATCTGCGGAGTCTAATACCAACACCCTTCCTTGCCTAGGATAAATGACAAAGCAGATCCAGTGGTCTCTGCATGAAGCAAATTTGTGATGCAAGTGTGTATTAAAATTATTAATTTGAACTATGCAAACTCACACTTACCCAAAGTTATATGGGACCATTATGCATTTTCTGTCTTGATATATAAGCAATGAGGTTGCCAGGTAGTAGGAGTATTTCGGTTTCAAACCTTTTCTTCAGCTTCTTTTTCATGTCCTCTCGTTCTTTACCTTCTAACCCCTTTAAATCTTTATCGTCCTCTCCGATTCTGAAGTTGTGCCGGTTCTCACATATTTTTATTGGGTTCATATACGCAACCCTTTCATTTTCCCTATGACGAGGATCGTTACCGTAACACATGACCTGCTCCTCATATTGCATTTTGCAAGGCGCACGTTCATGTAAGATATGGAATTAGAATGGATACAACTCACAAATAAAAACACATGCATATTTATTCGTATGAGTAACACTTACACTGCAAACAACGTTATGAGTTGTACGTCGAGTCTATTGAGGTTCATCATCAACCACATGTCCTCGAATGTAATAATGCATGTTTGTCTTTCACATGCAAATACAGGTGGTGGTATAGACACGTTGATGGTGTCAATGCCAACAGAAGCTGCTCTCATGTACCAATCATGCAGCCTTTTTATACCACTAGGGATCTTGATCAATTTATCCCACCGTAGTAGTGGCCTCCCCGAGTGATAACAATCAGGAACATGTTCGTAAATATTCCTTTATTGGCTTCCTGATATTTACACTAATTACCTCAGGATTTTTGGCTGACTTCTCGTGTTCATCCAAGTCAAGGGTACGAGTAGTGCGTTGACGTCCAATTTCCTGCCAAAAATCTGCCCACACCAGCATTATTCTTTTTCTTTGGCTCCCAGGGGATATCAATTTGAGTATTGGAAATTTCTTCTTTGGCTGCGGTGGAGTCACCTTTGTTTGTTCTGGGTCCTTTGGTTCAGGTGCTGGGCAAGGTGGAGAACTGAATGATGGATCCTTTGGTTCAGGAGGAGCCATGATCGGTGATGGTGGAAGAGATTGGGCAGGTGGTGATGGTGGGTCTGGAAGAGTTTGGGCAGGTGGTGATGGTGGGTCTAGAAGAGACTGGTCGGGTGTGACGGTGGGTCTGGAAGAGATTGTGAAGGACCTAACGACCCCTGAGTGAGTGGCAGGGCTTCAGAGGATCGTGTTGGCGGCTCATTCAATTGGACATCTCGCCGAGGCCAAAGGATGAAGTTCTTGATAGCATGTCCGAGTCTCTCAATGCCCTTGGGACCAGCAATGTCTAGCATGTCATCTTCGTATCCTTGGACGACTGTCACCACTTCAACCTTGCAGTAGTCCTCTGGAATGTCATCACCATGATACTTGCGTCCTGGGATCACAAATCCTGTGCCTACTACCCTTGTACGATTATTAGAAATACCATATCTTATGACGAGGGAGCAAGGCGTGGGCATATCAATGTCGTCAACTGCATAGTGAGTCTTGTTTCCCGTTGACGCAACACTGCTTGGAATTGTTCCTGGACTGTGTGTCATCGCAAGCTGTTGTGATGTTGGGACTAGCTGCATCTCGAGACCTTGACCTGTCGTATGTTGTTGACTGGAGACCGCACTAGCCAATCTTTGCATCAACTCAGGAGGAGGATTGGCCAACATTTCAGACATCATCTCTTGGGAAGTATTTTTTTGTCTCTTCCTTAAAGTACGAAGCCATCTCTTCCTTGTATCGATCACGCTTCCTGTACTCACCTTGCCACTCTGCTCTGAATCCTTGTTTCCATCCTTCTTTGAAGATATTCCTCAAACACGACCAGGATGCTCGGGGTTACCCAAGCCGGCAGTTAGGATGTCCTTGTCTCTTCGCGGATTAAATAATCCTTTCTCATGTTCTGCTGCTACCGCTAATATGCTCTTAAGTGCTTCATCGGTAGCTGGGTGTTCAAAGGACATACCGGTCTCGATTTGCATTGGTTTCCGAGCCATTATCCAGTTTGCGGTCCTTTCTCCTAGTTTCTTGGGTAACACTGGCAACCCTGCTGCCTTCTTGGTAGCCTCTTCTTCCCTCCATTTTGGAATCTGTCATTGGTAACCACCAGAGCCTAAGTGGTGGGGGTACTTGTTCTTTTTGCGAGTGCAGAATTGGATTCGCTCCGAGCTAAGAACTCTGCTTCTTGCCTCTGCTCTAGGAAAACCGCCCACTGACCGGTCGAAATCTTGTACTTTTTTGTCAGGTCTGAGCCAGTCTTTACCCACTTGGTATTCAAGTCGCACCTCCAGTTGCGGAATATGACCGCACATTGCTTCAGTGCAAACTCCTTTACCAGTGCTTCTGAGCCCCAAGAAAAATAAACCTTGTCAACATCTTGGCCCAAAGCATGTTCCTAACATCGATTGACACATTTTTCCAATGTTGGATTGTGACGTCAAGATTGTCCCTAACTACGAAACCATGTGCGTTTTGAAACTTAGCTACGATGGCCACAGGAGCGAGGGGCTGTCCTTTTGGGCTCACTTCTGAGATTCTATATGTCTCATCTGGCCACCTATTCATTCCCACCTCGTTTCCGGTCACTCATCTTCCTTTTCCTTGAACTATTGGTGGTGGTGGTGGTCTCGGTCGTTTCTGGTGCATGTTCTTGTACCATTTCATCTTGAGTTAATATTTCTCTGAACTCAGATAACACCTCCTATTCGTGTCAAAACATACACTCATCAGATTACGAAGGCTAATCCATTGTGGCAGGCTAATCCTAAAATTAGGTACAACCATGACATCCTATATGCAAAAATTACCTCATCTACTTCTGGATTGTAATCAGGGTCACGTTCATATTCACGATGGGCCATCCTCTCTATGCGAGGATCAGTGCCAGCGCTTGGTGATTCGTATTCAGGAGTAGATTCTCGGGACCCTGTTGCTTGGGACCCTGTTGCTTGCTCCACGGGATGGGACCCCATTGCTTGCTCTGTAGGATTGGACCCCGGTGCTTGCTCCATAGGGTGGGACCCCGGTTCTTGCTCTGTGGGGTGGGACCCCGTTGCTTGCTCCGTGGGGTGGGACCCCGTTGCTTGCTCCATAGGATTGGACCCCGCTACTTGCTCCGTGGGGTCAGACCCCGTTGCTTGGTCCTTGGGTGGAGAACTCATCGTAAAATTCTATACAATTATATTTATATAATTAGTATATGCATATATGCCTTTTGCGAAAAACTATACAAGTACTCTACTATTCATAAATAAGCATAGAATTAGTCTACTCTACTCTACTATTCATAAACAAGTATACTAAAATTGATTATACAAGCATTTAATTCATGGCAATATAGCTTACAAGTATTTGCTTTTACAAGTACACTACACTACTCTACTCTACTCTACTCTACTCTAACTCTACTCTACTCTACTCGAACATATAAGTACACTACACTACACTAGTCTACTCTACTCTACTCTACTCTACTCTACTCTACTCGAACATATAGGTACTCATGGCAATATTTAAAAGTATATATATATAAGCATTTAATTCATTGCAATATTTGCAAGTATTTCAAAAAAAGAAAAAGGGCACTTGGCCCCTCTCTATCTTCCTCTCCTCCTCTCCCCTTTGCCCTGCTCGGCCCAGCAGTGGTGGCCCAATAGTGGTGGCCCAGCAGTGGCCCTCTCACAGCTACGTGGGCCCACCCTGTTAGCCCCCTTTTGAACCTCCAGCCATCCCGCCGCCAGCACCACAGCCAAGCCCCGCCAGCACCACCGCAGCACCACCAGTGCTGCCACCAGCCCCACCGCACCACCACCAGCGCCACCCCCAACCCCACCGCACACACCAGCGCCGCCCCACTGCATCTCCCCAGCCCCGGCGCCCCGCCACCGACCGCCGCACCGTCCGCCACCGTGACTGCGCCAACCAGTCCGGCGCCCCGCCCCACCACTAGCGCCGCCACCGCATCTACCCAGCCCCAGCGCACCACCAGCCATCTCCACCGCCACCGCCCGGCCTCCTTGCCCCAGCCCCGGCCACCGCCGCCACCGAACCGTCGAGCGCGCGCGAACCGCCGCGCACAGAGAGAGAAGAAGAGGACTGCCCGAAATGCTTACCGAGTGTAGAGACGAAGCTCGGCGGCAGTGCGCTCGACGGCTCAGCGGCGGGGAGAGGGCGGCATGGCGACGAAGGCGGCAGCATGGAAAATTTTGGCAGCCTCACGACGTTGTTTGAATTTTTCGGGCGCCTGGGACTTAGAAAATTTCGGGCACCCGAGCGCGGGCTATATAATGGTCGGATTTCTACAGGTGGTTCCTACTGTTAACCGCCTGTAGAAATGGTTTCTACATGCGGTTCCTACTGTTAGCCACCTGTAGAAATCATTTCCACATGCAGTTGGTAGTAGAACCGCCTGTAGAAATCTGATTTCTACAGGCGGCCGACGGTACAAACTGCTAGTTGAAAGGTTTCAATGTGGTTTCTTTTTTTGTTTATGTATTGTTTATATATTGTTTTGGTTTATGTATTTTTTTTATATTGTTTATATTTAAAGTTGTGTAAAGGTTGTATAATTTCTATATAATAGTTTCTATTTAGGGTTAGGGTTTATTAAGGTTTTAGGGTTAAGAGTTTAGGTTTATTAAGATTTCTATTTAGCTATAGGGGTTAGGTAAGTTAGGGTTTAGGGTTAGTTAAGCAAGGGTCTATTGTTTAGGGTTTATTTGGTGTTAGTTAATCTAGGGTTCTATATAGGGTTTAGGGTGGTACTGAATCATACAAGATAGACTATATATATAGAAAATGATAGCATAAAGGTGCAATAAGCATAAAGTCTCACATTTACAAACAATGAATGGTAGACATTGTAAGGTACACATTGTACCACAAATGGATTACATGACAAATATAAACTAGGCTGCTATTGTTTTCCTTGTCCCATCTTGGCGAACCCAGGGCAATGAATTTCGTGGGATGCTTCGCTCAACATTCCTTATCTTCACTGGATGTCTACAAAGAGAGACATATTTCTAAACTGTTGAAATCCTCGGATCAGATACACCATCAACTCCGATAGCTGTTGCTTTCCAGGAAAAACTACATGCTTTGGCTGGTTCATACTTTTCTTATCATTAGGAGAAAGGATTGTTCAGCATAGAAAACATGTGCAGCACGGTTGGCCATTATCCACGGGTCATCTTTGTAGGCTACCTTACATAGATCAAGAACTCTGACCCCATAGTTGTCCACTGTGACATGTTTTTCTTCAACCCATTCACATTTATATACGGGATTTGGAATGTACTATAGTCTAGTTCCCATATCTCAACAATGATGCCAAAGTATGTAATAATCTCACCTGTCGTAGAGTCAATGCCTCGCATCGAACACCACTGTTTTGTCCATGCTCTTTATGTCCTTGTACTTGGTACAGAATGTGAATCCATTAATATCATAGGTTTTCATGTAGTGACCTGGCGTGAGGGTCCATATGCCAACCCTTTGATGGTCTGTTCCTCAATTGTTTCCCCACGTGGAATATCCTTCTCCCTTAGCCATGTGTTGAACCGAGTCTTGTGTTCCTTCATTACCCAATCATCTGTGTGCCCAGGATTATGTTCCCAAGTTCATTTAAGTGTTCCTCGATCAAAGGCTCCATTATCGAGAGCTGATGCAGTATACTGTGATGTGCCTCGAGGACTATGTTGTAATCTTTTGGGATGAATGATTTTCGTCCCATCCTCCCACTTCCATACAGCCTACCCTCATGTCGTGACGGAGGAAACCTATTGCAACTTGATCTTTTAGGACACTATTGCAGAATGGACCTCCGGACTCAATGGCCTCTTCGGTTAAATACCCCTCAACTATAGACGTATCTAGGCGAGCACGAGTTGAAACATAACCATTTAGTATTGCCATGAAATGCTCATAAGTCCACATTTCATGCAAGTACATAGGACCCAATGCCTCAATTTGAGGAACCAAGTGCACAACGAGGTGCACCATGATATCGAAGAATGCTGGGGGGAAACACATCTCAAACTGTGACACTGTCTCCACTAAAAATTCCTGAAGAGTCGCTAACTCATCACGTCAATCACCTTTTTGAGATCTTGTTGAAAATGAAGCACAGACGTGTTACTAGCCATCTTTACGAAAAAGGATTTATAGCCCTTGATGACAATCGGAAGGAAAGTAGTAAGCATGACATGACAATCATGTGACTTGTAGTTGGTGAGTGTAAGGTCTTTCATTGACACGATACTCCTATGCTAGAGAAAAATCCAGATGGGACTTTCAACTTCCTCAACCACACACACATCGCATGTTTCTCATCCATGTTGAGGTTGTAGCTTGCTACCGGAAGATGGTACTTCCCATTTTCTTGAAGAATAGGATGAAGTTCTTTTTTAATGTCTAATGTACCATGTCCTTACGTGAATTGAGTCCTTCCTTTGTGTTGCTCTTCATGTCTAGCAATGTGCCAATTAGACTTTCAAACACGTTCTTCTGAACGTGCATACCATCGATCGCATGTCGTACATCTAACTCTTCCAGTATGGTAAATACTCAAAGAAAATAGACATATTCTTGAATGTAGCCCCTGGAGTTGGTTTGACATTCTTTCTTGGTTTTCCGTCTTTTGTCTTTTTTCCCGAAAACAAATTTGATTTTGCTAACTATTTGGAAAACTCTTTGGCCTTTACTGTTACTGATGGTGCAATAGAGTGTAGTTCATCGTTATTGTCGAAGTACTTAGCCATAATTTTTAAGGCGGTACCTATGTCCTTTCGATAAGAAGCGTCTGTGTCTCATGTACAATATCTACTTAGATGCATCGAGGGACACGTAAGCGGTTTCATCTATGCAGAATACATAACCAACCTTTCCCTTGAACTGCCCTGATAATGTCAAGAGAGCAGGGTAATCGTTGATCATAACAAAAATAATTGCTCTCCAGCGTGAAAGATTCTTTGCAGTACTTGTCCCACATTTGAACACCTGTTTCCCACAACATCTTCATGTCTTCCATTAAGGGCTCGAAGAAAACATCCATGTCCACTCCAAGTTGTGTAGGTCCAGAGATAAGGATGGTTAGCATGAGGTACTTTCGCTTTTGCATCAACCATTGGGGAAGGTTGTAGATGGTGAGGATCACCGGCCATGTGCTATGCGTGCTGCTCCTCTCAGCAAATGGATTCATTCCATCAGTACTCAGTGCAAATCTAACATTTCTTGTTTCCTTTGCAAAGTCTTCATGGTTGTTATTGAAATCTCTCCACTGCGTGCCATCAGCCGGATGACGAAGCTTCCCATCATTTTTTGTGCTCATTTGAAACATGCCAGGTTCATAAGTTTGGCATCCTCTGGGTTAGCGAACAAACACCTCAATCGATCAACCACAGAAGGTACCACATCACTAAAGCAGGAATCTTTTTCTGGCATAATAGTCTACTTCATCTTTTCCTTTGCTTGGGGGGGGGTTTTGTTGCTGTCTGTTGGTTTTCTTTCTCTTATTTCCTTTACATTTAGAGACAACACATTCTTCTTCTCCGAAAGTCTTTATTCGTCTTGTACCTACTTGCACTGTAGTTTGGACAGCTGATTTTGGCCCCTTATACTTGTCACCTCGATATGGGATACAATGATTTCTACATGCGGGATCCTCTCAACACCCATAGTGAGCGGACTGATTAACTTCTTGCATAGTACGTGTTAGTCGGAACATGTGTTCTCCTTTGGGAAGCATGTCTGCGATAAAACACAAAACGCATCAAAGCCAGCATCATACAAACCATATCTAGCTTTGAACACCAAAAACTTAAGCACGGACCGCAGTGTCGTGAACTTTTGGGTACAACCCTTAGACTCATCATACAAAGGCTCTTTTGTTGCATTCATCAGGGAATCCATACCTTTCATGAAGAACATTGAAGGGTCATCTAAATGACGATGCAACGGTGCCTCTAACAATTCTGCATCTTCCGCAGCCATATCTGGCGGGACCTCATCACATTCATTTGCTCCATCAACACCATGATCAGGAAGAGGTTGTTGTTCTTGTGTATGAACGGGAACTCGTCAACAAGCATATGTAGATCAACATCAATATCTGCAGTGTTTGCCGTTGTATAATGCGCAAAACTACCCTCTCCATGTTTTGCCCCAAATCAAGTAATCCTTCATAAATCCCCGACAGACTAGATGAGAAAGGATTGTTTGAGTGTCATCAAATACAACAACATTTTTGCAGTCTATGCATGGACAATGTAATGTGCTTTATCTTTGTTCTCCGAGCATGGTTCTTAGCCGCGTCAACAAACTTATGCACTTCTGATAATATGGTGGATCTAGTCTTGACAACTCATACATCCATAATGACCGCTCCATCGTACTTGTACAGAAATATAATGAATTAATTGTATGCTAAAAGTTGAAACCATATGCCTAGCTCCAAAAAGTTACTCAAACTGAGCAAAAAATGAATAAAAGGATGCAAGAGAGAGATAAACTAACCTTTGCTAGCACCTCCTTCCAAAAAAATGAATATCAAACCCTCTCCAATTGTATTCAATGGTATTGACTGCAAGCTAGAAGAGTTATCGGGGAGGAAGAACGGATATGACTAAGTATAAGGGTTTATCAGAAGGTTTTAATTTTTAAACTACATTTGTCTCACCACACAAACAAACAATTCATGAAACAATTTGACAAATAAAGAAAATACACTAAATAATTAACCTACTTTATTAGAGAACTAACAAAAAAATATATATTTGCTCTCTACATATGAACACACTTCATGAACACAAAAAAACAATTAATGGAACAATTTATGCAAATAAATAAAAAAATACTAAGTAAATGGACCTATATTGCTCCTACATGGACATACCATTCATAAACTATAGCCATATACATATAACTAAAAAAATCTTGGATAAACTAAATTGACAACAAAACATGAGTAGGGAGAGTGGAGAGGCATCAGCTAACCATCTTAAGCATAAACATTTCACAAAAATCTTGCCCATAACCTAGCTACCCTTTCTCTCTCACTCATGGTGAAACCCTAGATCCAAAAAGGGACTCGAATTGAGCAAGGAATGGACCAAATGAGGCAAGAGATGCATAAACTAACCTTTCTTAGCAACCTCCTTCTAAAAATGAAGATCAAAACCTCTCCCCCTTTTATTGAAGAAATATGGACCTCCAAAATGGCCTCCCCAAAGAAAGTTAGTTGCGAGCTACAGGATTCCGGGAGGAAGAAGGGTATATAAAAGCTACAGGAACCAACACTGACGGTTTTACCTAAAATAAATCGCCTGTGGAAATAGATCATTTCCACATGCGGTTCAGCTAAGTCAACCGCCGGTGTAAATCGATTTACAGGGCGGTTGACTTAGCTGAACCGCTTGTGGCAGGGGGTTATTTTTGGTAAACCGCAAGTGTAAAGCATTTACACTGGTGGTTCGTAGCTCGGACCGTACGAATATTTTGCACTGGCGCATGTTAACTCAAACCGTCAGTACAAATAAAAGGCCACCGCATGCTTAGAGCTGCTTCGTACTAGTGTGAGGAAAGCAACAAAGTGAAGCATGTTTAGATAGCCACCAACGTCGCCTGATCTTTTGAGAAAAAAATAGGCATCTGTAAAATAGCAATTCCCTTATCTATGATAACCTTTGAATCAGTGGCGCGGCTACACAGTCCAAAATAAATTTTAAATTATGTTTAAAAGAAAAAGAAAGATGAATGTCAAATATCTATTGAAATGTGTTGCTACTGATTCAAAAATGGACAATGGAAGCATCAGAGGCTTACTCTGCATCCCTGAACATTATGCATACCTTCTTCCCTTCCCTGTCCAAAAAAATTTAAAAAATAAATTACTCCTTTCAGAATCAAAATAGAGTCGCTTTAGACACTCCAAAATATAACTTTGTTACTTGTTTTTTATAAAAATATTTATCAAAAAATGATATAAGTATATTTTGTATATTTCTAAACTCAACAGTTTCAAAGTTATTCATGATTTATATTTCAATGATTGATTCAATCCTTGTCCAAAATGACTTAACTCTTGTGTCAGGAGACGGTTGTCGGATACCTAATTTAACGATAGACTTTCAAAGACAAATCAACGAACTAAAAGCCCATCGACGATCATCCGAGAAAGGATGAAAGGCCCATCGAGGGTAAATCATCGCAGACCCCACGAAGAGGGGGCGCGTGACTGGCGAACCCCCCCGGGCCCCGGGGTAGAAAGATGTGCCCACGGGCAGACGCGGTTCCTCTTGCCCGACGCGGGAAGCGAGGCGGCTCCGCGACGCACAGAAACGTGGAGGACATCAGGGGTAGGGGAATGACCTATTTCCCCCCCATCTAGAAGGCGGCAGCCACCAATCCTTAGCCGCTGACGGTGCATCCTTCATAGGATAAGGCCGAAGGTACGGTACCACGTAGAACCGTACACCCCGTAAATCCGGCGCGCAGGATAACACTCTGACCCCCCGCTCGGACGAGACACGTCGAGTTCCCCAATCAGGACGGGACTGAGCGGGACTCCTGAATGGGTAAGAATCATGCCCTTCACGAAGCAGCAACAACCTCTCAAAAAATCGCCGGGCCCCTACATGAACCTTCAAACAGGAGTACGTCGGGTACATAGGCCCACGGAGTAACGGAGCCCATTGGCCATGCCGAAAGGAATCTGCCGTATACTAAAAGAATTATAAGAAGGGTACAACCTTGTACTCGCCAACAGTACAGGGGACGCCATGCCTCTACGTCGCTAGGGGTTCAACCGGACCCCACCCCCCTCATTCTCCAGCGGTGCAATGAAGGGCCGACACGACACCCCTCCTCCGACCAAGTACGAAGGTGTTGACCCCAAAAAGCGTCCGATCTGCGAACATCTCGGGCTTATACCCGAACTCGGTATGCAAAGGTGTGCCAGTCGATTTGACCAGTTTAATCGACAAGGATGATAACTAGCACAAACTTGAACGAGACGACAGCGATGCCCCCGGGAAACGTCAAAGCCAATTTGATCAAAACGCGGAACTTGCGAAGTAGATGGAGATCTTGAGATGCAGCCCGTCGAGATCGTAAGAACTCGAAAGATAAACTAAAACAATGCAAAAAAGTAGATGCTGGAAAAGTAATAAAAAGTAATAGATATATTTGATTGTATTGGATATTCTTACACCGCCCCTGGGAAACATATTTATACTCCGTAAAAGGAGTTGTACATGGACACGACTCATACCTAAACAAAACTCCTATTTTAAGGAAATAAAACGACTCGTACAAGAGTCAGACTCAAACTATAAAAATAATACTCGTATAAAATCACCAGCTTCCTTATCTATCCTCTTCACGATGATACTTTCCATCGGCAAACTCATTCAAAACCCATACATTCCTTCTATTATTATCAGCATCTTCCTTCTGACGTCAGCTACATCATCTTGCATCCATCGACGACATTTCCAAACGGTAATACTTCCTTGTTCCCATCGGCAATGCCTCCAATCGTCATTCCTTCAATCATTTGCTTCCATCGAAATCCCTCCTTATCGACAAACATATCTTTGTCGATTTCTTCTACCTCCATCGGTACTTGATCGGTGGTATCCTGATGCCGATGAGGAACAACATTCACCTTTTTGCCGATCAACGCACTTAGTTCAATATTGACCCGTACAAAAAAAACGGTGTCAACAGAAAGCAATAGGAATATAGTATTATAAGTGTCCAACATCCTTCCTAAGGAAGGAAAGGATAAGGCACGACCTCCTATGTAGATACTCCTCGACGCATGCTTGTAACTCCCCTGAGCTCCTTTGCGCCTATAAAAGGCGGATAGGGGGACGACGCAAAACAGAGCATGACACATCGAAGAACACAGCTAGCAGATAGCACACTCACTCATCGAATCATCCAGAGACCTGGGGCTCATACCCCTCTCTCGACCCAGCTTGTAAACCCCCTCCAAGCAGAGATAAGGAACACGAGCAGCTCCACACTGGACGTAGGGATATCTTGCCCGAACCAGTATAATCGTCTTGTCTCTTTGTCTCATCATTCGGAACCGGACATGTGTACAAATTTACTCGTTGGTAGTTTCTAAACACCGACAGTTGGCGCGCTAGGTAGGGGGCATCATGTGTCGTGACGCTTAGTGGTTCCGAATGGCCACCTCCGACTCCGGCAACCCTGGCTCTCCTTCATACCGCTTCGGAAGCCTGGAGTTCGCCTGCTTCCCAGACGGCACCATCACCCGCGTGCTGTCTTCGCTGGACCAGGTCGTCGACACCCTGGCACGGTCGGACGAAGACCACCCTGTTCCCTACAGGGACGCACCAGTTGAGGCCCTGAGGCCGCAAGGGCCTCGGGTCAACCTTACCAGACATGGCGAAGAAGCCCCCTGGAACAACGACAAATGACTCCACCCGCTCAAAGCGTTCATGAGCGGCATGGGGAACTCTGACGACGACGACCGCGAAACCGATCACATGGCCGAGCACGACGTGTTACGTTTCGTGCGCTCCCAGTACGACTGTCTCCTGGACTCGGACCCCAGCTCCGATGGCGACGAAACGCCCCAGATGACGACCGCCTCAAGGCCGCCACCTTGACAGAAAGGGTCCACTAGGATGCCAAGGGATGCGTCGACAACCTCCTCTCTGGCTTCGACGCGAAGAGAGAGCCCGCTTCACGGTGAATGACGTACTACACCTCGGATGAACAATCCTCCGAGGACAGTAACCGCCCGCTCCTCCATAGGCGCAGGCCACGTCAGCGCGCCGAGGGTCGAAGGGCGTCATGACCCTCTCCGGTCCGTACGCAGAGACAGACACTCGCTTACGTCGATGCCGCCATCCAAATCGAGGGTGGTGCGCCGATAGAAGAGGTGTCCCTGTAACATACCCATTCGGCCTTGTCAGCGCTGCTTCCATCCTCGAGCAGCTCATCGCCCTGAAGATGACCGACAACCCCCAAGGACGAATTCGTGGGAGCCATCAATTCGTTTTATGACCTCCTGACCGGGAGAAGGGCCTGCCTCTCTTGGGCACCGACAGCACGGGGACTGAGCATGTCACCCTCGAGGTTAGCGAGGCCCCCTCACGAGAATGTTTTATGTGCGACGGAAGGGAGGCCACCCCCGAGGGAGCCATGCGCGACCTCGACGAGGATGGCAACGAAATCCTCCCTGAAAACCGATAGGTTCTCACACTGCCACACTTCAACCTTGACGCCATGCGCGCCCGGCAGGACGAGCTCGACGATGAGCGCACCCTCCTCGAGCAGCAGCTGCACCCAGGGCCGGTAGTCGATCCCCAAGCCCGAGCTCGGGACGTACAACGCCGCATAGTCGAGGATGACATGTCTCCGCCGACCTTCCCAAGAGCGCAGCAGAACATAGCGGCCGCCACAATGCTCATGAGACAGTTCCCCGAGCCTACAATGCCCGAGGAAAATAAGCTTAGAGGGGAGCTACGTTTCCTCCTTGACCGTGTGACAGCCCAGCAGGCGGAGAGTTCACCACGACAGAGAAGAGGGGCTCTCTCCAGCGCTCCAAACACACAAACCCGAGAACTCCGTTCGCCAGAGACCAAGGCCAACCCCCACAAGGGACCAGGAACTGATCAGGCGGTGTCCCGGCCACGGAGCACGCTTTGAGAGCGACGACCACGGGCAGAGTGACAGTGACGACGGCGACAGGCGATGCAGGCGACACCCGCGCAGGGGCGGACGACACGACCCCGACGAGGAATGGGACTCTAGCCCGGAGCCCACCGGACCACGGTGTTTTTTCCGCACGCATACACGCCGCACGAATTCCGTCTCACTTCTGACCGCCAACCTACATCTAGAAGTACACGGGCTCACGAATCCTGGCCTCTGGCTGGAAGACTACCGATTTGCGTGCGAGGCGGGCGAGGTGAACAACGAGAATTTCATAATTAGTCACCTGCCGCTCTACCTCTCGGACATGGCACGCATATGGCTGGAACACCTCTCGAAAGGGAAGATCCAGAACTGGACGGACCTGAAGGAGTCCTTTGTTGGAAACTTTCAAGGGACCTGCATCCGTCCTGGGAACTCTTGGGACCTCAAGAACTGTAAGCAAAAGTGAGGAGAAACCCTTCGAGAGTACATCCGTCGCTTTTCTCAACAGTGCAATGAGCTCCCGGACATAGCTGACGGCGACGTCGTCACAACATTCCTGTCCGGGACGACTTGCGAATGCATGGTTCACAAACTAGGGCGCAAAAAGCCCAAGATGACGAAGGAACTTCTCAACATCGCCACAAACCATGCCTCGGTCGAAGAGGCAGTTGACGCCGTCTTCCAGGGCACAACGAGCCGCAGCAAGCGCGACGAGGCAGAGGCTGAGGAGCCCTCGACTCGTCCACACAAGAACGGACATAACCGGCAACGGTATGATTCGTCGCTCGTCGTAGCAACAGAGAAAGGTGAGGAGCAACAGGATGCACCACTTAACGATCACTTCAAGAGGATGCTGGAATGGACTTGTCCGAACCACGCGACCCCTGTCAAGCACCTCCTCATGGACTGCCACCTTAAGAAGAAGTTTCTTGGTGGCGGCGCATAGAAGAAAAGGTGGGCGAAGAAGAAAGAGGACGACGGAGAGGACGGCGGTGCAAAGAATGACAGCTACATCCCGGTGGACGAAACCTTGATGATCTTCGGCGGCCCAACGTCATGCAGCTCCATGTGTCAACAGAAGGTCACCCGCCGAGAGGTATACGCAACCATTCCCGCTGTTCCCTCCTTCCTAGAGTGGTTTAAGTCCCCTATTACTTTCAACCATAATGATCATCCTGACTATGTACCGTATCCTGGGCGATATCCGTTAGTTATTGATCACATCGTTGGCACGAAACACCTCACTAAAGTCCTCATGGATGGCGGAGTGGACTCAACATCCTTTATGCTGAGACTCTCGACGCGATGAGAATACCACGATCACGTCTGCGACCCTCGGGGGCTCCATTTTTCGGGGTAATCCCAAGCAAAAAGGCAGACCCCATTGGTCAGATTGATCTGCCTATCACTTTCGGTGGGCCAAACAACTTTCGCAAGGAAACATTGACCTTCAAAGTTGTCGGCTTCAGGGGAACGTACCACGCCATACTTTGGCGGCCATGCTATGCAAAATTTATGGCCGTCCCGAACTACACCTATCTAAAGCTAAAGATGCCAGGCCTAAGGGGCGTCATCACAGTGGGCACGGCGCCCCGACGCGCATACGAGTGCGACGTTGAGTGCTTCACGTACGCGTCGGTGCTCGTGGCCTCGAAGCAACTCGCAGCCGAGATGGCGGCCGAGGCTAGTGCATGACGGGATGAGGCCCCAAACACCAAGAAGGTTGGATCTTTTGAACCTACAGGGTCCACAAAAACGGTCGTGCTCGACACCCGGGACGGGGAGGAAACGACCGTGCGCGTCAGCACCTCCCTTTCTCCTAAATAGGAAAGCGAGCTCATCGACTACCTCCGTGCGAACCTCGATGTATTCGCATGGAGGCCCTCAGATATGTAGGGCATACCCAGGGACGTCGCCGAGCACTCCTTGCATATCAAGCCGGGTTTGTCGACGAAATACGCGTCGCAGTCTACCTAAGGGGTACCCCAGGATAGTAGATTGTAGGCGAAGGTGTGGCGACGACGATCAAGCGTAACACATAGAGCGTAGACACGGTGATTTAGACAGGTTTGGGCCGGCATATGACCGTAATACCTATGTCCTGTGTTTTGGTGGATGGATCTATGTGTGTATTAGGTTACAAGACCCGTAGATGTGATCTAGGGGATTGTGGAGGGATCGTTTTGGAGGGGGTCCCTGCCCGCCTTTTATAGCCGGGGAGCAGGGTTACAATTTTCATATCCTAACAGATTACGATCGGTCCCTTTTGGCAAGGGATCCGAACCTATCTTCTAGGATTCTTCTTGGAGAGCAAGGCTTCCTCGGAGTCCTTGGCGAGCACGACGGGCTGGTCACGTGCCCCAAGGCCTCGTGGGCTGGGCCGTTGTCTGGTGGGCAGGCCCATAAGGTCCCTGGGGATATGCCGAGGTAATATCCCCAACAAGTCCCCGACCACGTTATGTCCTTCTAGAGAGTCAGCGACATCTTCTTTGGAGGTGTACACCTGGTCGACGTCACGTGAGGTCGTCATTGTAGGGTCCCGACCAGGTTATCTGGTCGAGCAGTGGTCGGATCGGAGAAGCCTCCCAACCAGGTCGGACTGGTAGAGGACGTCGTGGCCCAGTGTGCGAGCAGATTGCCTTCGGGGGATGTTGTGGCTGCTCATCGGGAGGATATGGCGCGCTGAAGAAGAAAAAACTTTTGGTCGGCTTGTTCCTTGGTGAAGTGTACCCACTTAAGCTCTGCAAAAATACAACAGGAAACAACAGAGGTTTGTCGAAAATATAAACAGATACATTCACCGCAAGGTGAAGTGTACCCACTTAGTCCCCGAGCTTGGTAGCAGGTGAAGTATGCACGTGGTGCCGAGGTTTATAGAGATAAAAGATGTATAAAACAAGTGTAAATAACGTGCAGAGTATGAGTTTTGCAAAAAACGACTGCGAATACCCGTAGTCCCCGAGCCTGATGTAAAAAACTTGTAGAGTTCTTGCGTCAGGACTTATAGTAAGAATGCTGGAATGTAAGTTTAGTAAAAACGACTGCGAATACCCGTAGTCCCCGATTCTGATGTAAGAGGCTTGTCAGGTTCTTGTACCAGGATCATGTTGCTTTGTTCGTTGTCCCCGGGTTGTAGTTTCCGGGTGTTTTGCTTGTTGATGCCGTTGCTGCTGAGTCCTGAAGGCAGTTCCCGAGCCTTGCTTGGTGTGTCTCTGGACGGAGTCCCCGAGCCTGGTCGAGTCGACGAGCTGGTGGTTGAACCGTTGCTTCCTGTCGGCGAAGTCCCTGAGTGTTGTTGCAGCGAATATCCTGCGAGTTTTGACTGTGTGCTGAAGCGATGGTACTGTTCCTGCCAAAAAAGGAAATCACAACGAGATTGTGCGCTCAATCCTCCTAGACTGTGGTGTTAGTAGTTTTTTAGGAAGTGTTAGTCAAAAATTATGGAAATTGTCGGGAGGAGGGTACAAAGATAAGGTAAGGTGGGTTGCTGGGCCATATTAACCCTGTGGTTAACGGCCCAAAACGCGGCGTGGGAAATTTGGTGTCGTGGCGGTTCCGTATTTGGCCGTTGCGGTTTCCCAAAATCCCTGGAAGATGAAGCGCCGCGCCGAACGGGAACGGTTGCGTCGCTTGGTCTTCACCCGAGAGTGTGTAGGATTCGAAGAGGTGCGACTTCATTGTTCGGGATATTCGATTACGGCGGTGATTCGGCTATATATCCCTGTGAAGATCCGGGTGAGTACCGATTCCTGTTGTGTCGATTTCTTTGTTGCATTGTTTAGCCTCGAGGCTTGAGAGGGTTTTCTCGACGCTTAGTCCATACAGGCTTGGTGGAAGCTGGTTGCGCGCATCTTGTGATGGATCTTGCCACCATGATGACCTTGCCGAAAGATTTGTCGTTTCGGGTCCTCCTTCAGGTGATCGATGGTGGCAACAATGTGCGTGAGTATGTGAAGATGCGCCCGATCTACCGCTTCTTCCGTGATTTTTGTGACGATCCGTCGACGATTCATCTTGTGTCCCTTCGCCGCGTCCATGACTATAGTCGGCCCTACTTCCCTTTTCTGGAGATCGGCTTGGAGCAGCGTTTTCTTGATGCCGATCACCGAGAAGCTCTGTTTTTTCCATGGCCTGGAGCTACTAATGATGTGGGGGCAGGATCTTTTTGGGCGATCATTGATTGGTAGAGCGATCGCGGCTGGCGATGGTGTCGCAATGTACTTTAGGGCCATGATGTGTATTATGCAGATTCGTCGAACTCGGAGATGCTTGCCCTCATCGATTGTCTTGGTGGTGGTGCCCTTCCCGATAGTCGTTTTTGCGATAAAGGTCTTCGCAGTCTTCGGGAGCGTTCTCGCAATGATCTTCATGTCATCCGAAGGGGCGGTGGATTCATGCCCCGGAGGACGTTCCGAACTTGATGGTCGTCGTGGAGCCTCATGTTTGTGTTTGGGAGGGATGTCGTCGCTTTGGTCCGGACGGTGGCGATATGTCTGGGATTATTATGTACTGCAGTCTGCAATGCCAGGTTCGGCATGAGTTCGATCTCTGGATTAGGAATATTAGTGAGGTGGTCACCTATCGCATCAGTAGGATGAAGTTGTAATTATCGTGTGCTTTATAGGAGTATTGCCTCTTGTCTTTGCGTGTGTCATGGCAGTTTGTCCTCCGTTATTTTGCTGTGGTGCAACTATGACTTGTTGTTCAGGTGCTGGTGGTTGGACATGTATGTGAAAAACTGCAAAGCTGTTATATATCCGGGCGGTGAGCTTTTGTTTCACTTGTATGTCCTTTACTGCCAACTAAGTCGTGAGCCGTAGCGATGAACGTTCGGCCTTGGTTCTCAAATGGTCTGTATCGTAGGGCTAGCGCCACTGCACGCGTAGGATACATAAGGATTCCCAAGGAGGCGCGCAGTGAGAACCCGAGGCGCAGAGGGCAAACAGCTCATGCACGCTTAGGGAGATGCATGACAGGGCCTTTTTCCGAGAGGCTTGATCGTGGCATGACTTTTGGGCCTGTGGAGATCGTTACCTGCAGACCCCTGGGCACAAAGCCAGGCTACTTGTAGAGTCATCGACCGTATCGTGGTCGTGTATAGATTCTGGGCGCGCGACCTCATGGCCACCGACCCTAGCAGTATTGCCCGGCTTCTGGGGAAATTCTGCTAGGGAGGCCGTCGATGTAATCATAGCGCTTAGGGTAGCTACTTCTATTCGCTATGGTTAACCACGGGCCAGCTTCAGAGCTTTCTAGTCGTGGCCAGGCTGTTTGAAGAAACGCCCTTTTTTTCGTTTTTTTGGCGAGGTCGTCGAACACTATGGGAGTGTTTTGGAGAGGTCGTCGATCGTTGTGGCCTTGGTCTTGCACAATGTCAAGTGTCGTGGGTGCCTTGCATAGGCCATTGTGCGCCGTTGGCTTTTTGTGGGGGGGTCTTTATAACGCTGTGAGCGTTTTGCACAAGTCGTCGTACGCCATGGGTGTTTTTTGCAGGTGTAGTTGTCACGCCGTGGGTGTTTTATACAAGTTAATGCAATTATACAAGATGTGTCAGAGATGAAGAACCTTTTATTTATTGATGGGGGAATACCTAGTATAGATTTTATTCTTACATTTGGAAATCTTTACTTTACCATCGAGTGGTGGCAGCTTCTGCACCTGGTCGCAGATGAGGTCAGCGGTGGTCGTAGTTGACTCTGTTTCTTTCTGCTTCTTGGTGGGGGTCTGTCATTGTCGCTGGAGGTGCTTGCGTCGTGGCGCAGGTCTTCTCAGGGCGCTGATGTCTGCTGCTCGCATTCGCATGCTATCTTCAGGTTGGTTTCGAGGCTGAGGATACCTTGTGGTGTCGGGATTTTCAGCACGAGGACTACCATTAGCTTGGCGAGTGCCGCACGCCCCAGTATCGCGTGGTAGGCTGTCTCAAACTGACGACGACAAAGTTAATGTTCTCGACCCTGAAGTGGCTCTTGTCGCCGAATTGCACCGGTAGGGTGATCTGCCCTATTGGTGTGGACGCCCTGTCCGGGATGATACCCCAGAAGGAGAAGTTTGCTGGAGGAGATCTTTCTTTGAGCAGTCGAGCTTGCGGAATACGTCGGCGAAAATGATGTTGATGGCACTGCCACCGTCGACTAGTACCTTTCTAAAACATCATGTTACGATAGTTGGGTTGATGATTAGTGGGAAGCGACTTGGATATCTGTAGTCCGTCCACTCGTCCTCTCCCGAGAAACTTACTGGGTTGGTCCAACTAGTGTAGTGGAGGAGCTTCGGTCATGCTTCCTCTTGTGGCGGCTAGGGAATACACATCCTGGCGGGTTTGGCGGCATCTTCTTTCCTCCTCGACGAGCACGCTACCCCCAAATATGGAGTATGTCGTCGAGGCTGGTCAGAATTCTGGCGCTAGTGGTCCTTGGTCCTTGCCTATGTCTTTTCGTCCTTCTTCTGCCGCTTATCTGCCTTGTCCTTCATTGCCGTCTCGATGAGGTCGAATTTCGAAGGAATTGTTTGGAGTTCTTATGTATGGGACATTGTCCGTCGGGATCTTCTCGTTTGCTTTTGTAGTAATTCTTCTTTGGGCGGGGGCCATGCTTGCAACGTAGCGGTTGTTTTGTCTGTGGTCGTACCTCTGCGGTCGGCGTCTGAGTTACCTAACCGGTGGTTCAGATGGTCGCTGGAGCCCCTCTTGTTCCGGTAATCTGGTCGGCAGTTGTTGTCCCTCATCGTTCTGGGGAGCGGGAATATCGACGCATGTTTCTCTCTGCTGCGAGTGGCGTCGTCTTGATTGGCGTAGGGGTTGGCGATCATCATCATCATCTGGTTCTATGGTTTTTTTCGTTCTTCCGTCCCAATTGTTTCAGAGATCGTCTGGGTCGTAGGTCGTTGGAGAAGATGGCGATGCTTCAGGTCAGAGATATCTGTTATGCTCAGGGTTTGTCGGGGATGGAAACGCCTGATTTATTCTTGGAGGCTCTCGGTTTTTCTCTGGCGGGCGGTTTCCAGGTCATAGCGTGTTCCTGGTTGGATGACGTAGCTTTGTATTTTCGATGAAAATTTCCTTGAGGTCCTCCCAATTGCGATGGCGCCCTTCGTGATCTTCTGTAGCCAAACCCATGGTGGTTGTTGACAACATTAGTGGTAGGTAGTTTGCCATCACGTTTCGGTCTCCTCCAGCGGTGTACACGGCGATCTCGTATGTGGAGGCCCATTGTTCTGGATCTGCCTTCCGTTGTATTTCTCCACTGTGTCACTCTGAAGCTCTATGGCCAGCGGATAGCGGCAGGGAAGCTGAGAAGAGGCGTTTTTTCCCCGGTAGCTCGGGTTTCTATGCCCTATTTTATCTGGGTTGTGGTACTCGTCATCGTCATTTCCTTGGCGACCTCCGTCGGTGTTGTATCGGGGGGCTTCGACGTGGTGGGTTGGTGACTGGTTAAAGCCGGACTTGGATGTCCTCTTGTCGTCGTATCGCGGGGGGCTCTGTCTTCGATCTCTCGCAGGGCTCCCGGTACACAGGTTCCGGTGTTCAACCATGGCGGCCTCGTCTTGATCTTCCTCATCGTGTCCTGGGATCCTCCTTGGTGATCTCTTGGGGGCTTCGTGAGGGGTTCCTGCTGGGGACTGGGCCGAGGACTCAAATCACTTGTTCTTCTTTTTATTGGAGTGAGGCCGCCTTGATGTGGGCTTCTATTTTTTCGACCACAGGTGTCCCTTGGGAGTTTGGACAGCTCGCAGACGGCTGCTGCTAGATTGGCGCTCGGGGGTTGAGTATACCGGGACGTTGCCCATCATCTCGAACTCGTCTGGATATTGGCTGTGGGAGTTGACCACGGTTCCTCTGGTCCTAGTCGCGTTGATCTCGTGCAATGCGCTCTTGCTCGAGACGCTCCGGGTTTTCGTTCTTGCCGCGCGTGCATCGTCGTTCCCTCTATGCGCGATCGGGTTACGCTGCTTCCTAGAGGCACGTTCGTCGTCTGTTTTCATTGTCGGGGGCGAACGCTATCAACGGAGACTTGAAAGATCCTCCCTCTGAACCCCAGGGGAACTCTGGAAGCTACCGGTCGATCTGGATGAGCTTGCGACATCAGTCCCGCGCTGGTGCTCAAAACCTGGGGAGGTGTGCCATCCAGAGTACTCCCTGCTCGGAGTCGCTGTCGATTGCGGAGATGATGACTGTGTTCACGACGGGAGGCGCTGGGATCTGGTCGAAGAAAAATCGGGACATTTTTCGCGGGAGGAGCCCCGTCTGATTGCTAAGCCCTTTGGGCATCTGTAGGGTTATGAGGTTGCTACGCTAGTCGAAAACAAAATTTTCTGCCCATAAACCAGGAACTATTTGTTATAATAGATCACGGGGTTACCACTAGAGCGCAGGTGCAGCGGAAGCGATTGATGTAGTCTTTTTCACGTCGCAGCAGCTGTCAGCAGTTTTTGGGGTGTCCGTTCTCAACGCTCCTTCTGCATTCGCCCCTTGTGCTGCAGATGCAACACCTACGAGGAATCCCACACGGCAGGGAAGAAGCGTCACGCCTCTGGACTGCTAGGTCCGCGAGGAGTACTAGGTTGCGAGCGTGGGGAGGGCGATGGCGGTTGCCAAAGAACGTGAAATATCTTGCCCGCGCCCACCCCTTGCTTATATAGGCATCCTAATGAGCTCCCACGTTGGGGGCCCATTAGCAACCCTAAACCTAGTCTAATTCGGGTCCCAAACCCCAATTAGGCTTCAGCCCCTTAAGCGTGCGACCTATGGGCTCACGCACACATAGACATGGCCCAAGTACTCTTACTCGACCAATAGTTGATAGCAGCCTCTAGCAAGGCGTGTCAACTCCTATGTTATTCCTTTGCCTCATGATATTTGGTTCAACCGTGGGTTAACACTTAACCCAAGCAGACCATGCTTTCATGATCTAATCATTTTAGTGTCCAGTGATATCTCTCTCTCATGGAGAGTGACAAAATTTCCCTCTTGATTGATATGTCTCATAGCATGTTTCCTGACAAACCCCAAAGTCACTTTATAACTACCAGTCACGGGGAGTAGCGTTTGGTTTGTCCCAAGGGAGGTCGTTTTTACACTTGAGTACATATGACAATCTTAGGTCTAAGGACATTTAAAATACATGATGTGTATAGAGACAATCTCATGTCAGGTCTGTCCGCACCATGTCCTACATGTGCCACATTATTTTGTTCGAATCTCCATGTCCATGACTTGTGAAACATATCATCAACTAATAATGTGTTGATCCAATATTCATGTACATTCTGTACGAACTTCGATCAGGGACAACTTTAGAATAACCATACAAGTAAAAGAGTTTCACAAACAATTCACATAATTGCTTATCGATACAAGTTGTCTTTAATGGATATTCATTGAACTCATAAAATGTCATGGATACAAGAATACAATCATCTCTATGATTACCTCTAGGGGATATTCCCCAAAAGCATCGTCGTAGGGGGGTGGACACCTTGGTCGTGACATTCGTCGCCTTGTAGATCGGCGGTGCGTGGTCATCGGCCGTGATGGCCAAGGGAGTCGACGCCGCACCGCCTGAATGAGGTCGATGCATCCGGTGATGCTAGCGTTGTTGCGGTCGATGGCGTCGACTAGGTCGGGCGATGTTGATCTTCTTTCGCGGGTGGTGTATCGCGTGGTGGGATGGCGTGAGATGGATCCAATCTGGAGTATGGTGCCGGTCGTCGGCAGGACCATCGAATCCGGGAACGTAACCACTTGACAGCCTGGAGTCGATGCACACTCCCCCTACCTGGCGTGCCAACTGTCGACGAAATACGCGGTGCAGTCTACCTAGGGGGTACCCCCCGTAGTAGATTGTAGGCGGAGGTTTTTGTGGCGATGGCGATCAAGCGTAACAAGGAGTGTAGACACGGCGATTTAGACAGGGTTTGGGCTGGCAAATCACCGTAATACCCTACGTCCTGTGTTTTGGTGGTTGGATTGATGTGTGTTTTAGGTTTAAGACCTGTAGATATGATCTAGGGGGTTGTGGAGGGATCGTTTTGAAGGGGGTCCCTGCCCGCCTTATTAGCCAGGAGTAGGGTTACAGTTTCCATATCCTAACAGATTACGATCGGTCCTTTTGGCAAGGGATCCGAACCTACTTCTAGGATTCTTCTTGGTGAGCAAGGCTTCCTCGGGTCCTTGGCGAGCACGATGGGCTCGTCGCTGCCCCCAAAGGGCCCCGTGGGCTGGGCCGTCGTCTGGTCGGCAGGCCCTTTAAAGGGCCCTGGGGGTATGCCGAGGTAATATCCCAAACAGGGTTCTTTCCCACCCTCAAGCAACGGCTGCGCCCCATTTTTGACGAAGAAAAGCGCGCCGGATCGGAGAAGAGATCAAGAACTCTCCTCGTGCGGGTTTCATCAAAGAAGTGTACCACCCCGAGTGGCTTGCGTAACCCTGTACTAGTCACAAAAAGTGGGAAATGGAGAATGTGCATTGATTACACAAGTCTTAACAAGGTTTTCCAAAAGGCCCATCCCATTACCTGCATAGACCAATATCAGGGGTTTCAAGGGGGAACTCCGCCCTTGCGCATATCGGGGTACCATCAAAAAAAGAGAACGATCGACCACCGCACGTCGTTATACCCCCGCCCGGGACCTTTCGCTACTCCCATGCCTTTGGGGCCGAAACGCGGGGGCCCCCTTTCACGGACTATACCAGTTTCGACAAACTCGGGGCAAAACCTCAGTCTACTAGACGACATCGTATAAAATCCCAGCCGCCGGGGGGGGACTCGTGGTACCTCTCCCTCCATTCGTGAAACAAAAAAAGCAACATCAACTCAAACCCGGGGAAAATTGTCTTCGGAGTCCCTGGGGCTGCCCTAGCTTGCTCTCTGAAAGGGGGTTTTGGGCTCCCCCAAAAAAAATTTTCACCGGCACAAGAAATGGGGCTCCCCCATAACGTGAAAGGGGTGACAGGTCCCGGGACCTCGCGTCGCTTAGCCTTTTTCTTTCCCGCCTCCAAAAAAGTCTGCCTCTGTACACTCCTGAAAAAATCCGAGCGGTTTGCAGGGACAACCAAAGCTAAATGGGCCCCCTTGACCACATCAAGCAACTTTTGATACGCACCTATCCTGGTCCCCTCACGGGGGAAGAACTCCTATTGACATCTCCCCACGGGGAGGGGGAAAGCACGGTTCTATCGTAGAAAGGAAAAAAAGGGCCTACCAAAGTTAAGCCCGTTTTTTTGTTAGCAAAAGTACTAACGACCCAAAAACCCAGTTTCCAATCGGAAAAATTTGGTGTACTCGGTAATCATGCTAAAAAAAATTGTTGCATATTTTGGGCCCCCCCCCATAAATTTCATACAAAGCCCGTTGGGGAACTCCCGAATAGGGGCGCCCCCTCGCATCGCCAAAGGGGGTTTGGGAAAGAGGTAAAAAATATTGCTTACCCCACACCTACAAACACAGGTTTTGCGACTTCATTTCGGAATGGCATGCGACCCCCCCCACCCCGCCCTTGAACAGGAGTATTGGACTTGTACTTTTTCAGTCCCTGGAAAAACCCGAGGGCAGGGGAAACTCTTTACTCACCCCGGGGGGCCATGAGGTATTGGGGCGTTTTTATTCCCGGGGTCCCAAAAACGGGCGGATACAAGCCCTTGTTTTGTGGGTCGGGCGCGTCGACCTAGGCATAAACCTCGACGTCGTTTTCGTCCCAAATGGGATCAACAATCTGAACAGTCCAACGTGTCCCCCCATACATGACTGCCCGGAAGTCGAAAATTGAAACTAATTTGATGGCCTCCCCAAACCCTACCGGATGCAAAAAGAAGCCCACACGCTGGCCAACAGCCTCGGCCGAAACCCCACCCCCGGGTTTTGCAAACGACCAACCCAAAACCTCCATCAAAACCGGGATCAGAATCCCCAAACTCCCCTCACCGCTCCTCGGCGGCCCCGAAGCCCCAGACCTTTTTCGTCCATGGTGACGAGTTAACAGAGGGAATGAACTAAAATAAAACCACTCAGAAAAAAGAGTTTGGGGACAGCCGTACATAGATTGTTGACCGATGGCGGCTCCCCCCGGATTAGGTGGGGCCCAACGGTGCCAACGGCCCAATTTTCGTTCTCGTCAACTGAATTTAAGGTGAAGCCACGGCGTTTTCAACGTTTTCTCCCAACGAGAAGGGGAAAAAATTTTGAAAAAAACTCCTCACATTTTCGGGGGTTTACGCAAAGCAAAAAACCCCCGTGGGGCGCTTCCACAAGGCTACTCCCACGGGCGGGCCCCGGGGAGGCCTTGGTTTTGCGCTAGAAGGTTTTCCTTTTTTTGCCAGCAATCCACCTCCTCCACCCTCCAAACCACCCCCTTTGGGCGTTCGCGTTTGGGGGCCCACATGGCGCCAATTCAAAACACCTGGGGGGACCCACGTTTTATCGCCAAACATTTTACCAATGGGTTGAGTTACCCCCAACATAAATTAGGGGAAAAATTCATTTCTTCACCAATATCTTCCCCGCTTCGGGTCCCCCCTCCATCATACCCAAAATAAAAATTTACCGCGGATGAATTTCCAAGGGAGGTACGACACCACATACGGGGTTTATTGGGGGTCCTTGCACCCCGATCCAAAAAGCAATCGGCGTGCAATGGGTCTCCCCCGGGGTCAAAAAGGAAAATTTTGAAAACCCCTGAATAAATACGACAAAAATGGCCCCGAGTCCCCCGTTTTGTGGATCTTTTAACGAAGCAACAACCACCGGGTTTTTCCCTTCTTTCCCGGGCTAGGGCCGGGGGCCTCTTACCCCCCGACCTCGAGTAGGATCCCCCCAAAGGGGGGAGGCATACGACCCTAAGAAGCAGAAAACCCTTTCCGGAAGCGCCTAGATCAGGTCAACGAGGGCAGGATGCCCCCCCCTACACCGGGCCCAAGTACCAACACGCTACGGGGACCATACCGACGTGCCCGCCAAAGGTTCCCAAACCAAGGTTTATACTCCAAAAAATCCAGAAAACGGGGAGGGCGCAAGCTCACCACCCTGGGAAGGCCCTCATTTCCATAAAGCAAAAGCCCGGGGGCCTATCCCCAAAAACCTTTCGCCGCAAAATCTTCACCAATGCCTGGAACATACAACAACTACGCTTTCCCCCCTAAAAATTCCCCTTACAATTTTAATAATTTTTTTTTTTCCATATCGCAAAGTTTTGGGGAAAGACTTTTCTTCCAACACACTTCAAAAGAAACCTTTTAAAACCCCTACCCGAACACACAAATAAAAAAAAAAATTTTAACAAAATCACCCCAATTTCATTCCCAAAACCTTCCAAAAGCAAAAGGGGCTAAGCTGGTAATTCGCTCAACGTTATACCCCATCCTACGATCAATAAAAATCCGGGGAAAAATGCCTCTCCAGAATCGAATGGGCTGGGTCCGGGTCTACAAAATCCCCCCGGGCCAGATTCCGCTCCCCGGGTAAATGTTGCATTTTCCCTCGGGCGGCTTGCGACTCTTCCCGCCCCCGGCCCGGAAAAAGTGTCCCCCCCACCAAGCAAAATCCTCGTGAAGTCAAACAGCGGGGTGACCGGGGTTGCCCCCCCACCAAACGTGCCATTTAATCGGGTTCAAGCGGAGCCTGGGGGCTCACCACGCAAGTAATAGCAAACTGGGAAATACAGCCCCCCCCACACTCCGGGGCGCTCGGTTGATGACTCCCGCCCAAAGGGGGGTCCTGCCCACACAACATTAAACCCTCCACCCACGAAGACAAACCCCCGAGGGCCGCCTCGAAAAACGTTTACAGAATCACCTCCAAGCTTCCGGCCGACTAACCGATCTCCCAAGGACAAAAAACCGGGCCCTCGCCGCTTGCAAAAACCCCCAAAACCCGCCGGGGAAGGGGCTGTAACTATACACCTCCATATCATCCGAGAAGGGCTAAGGGGAACCCTCCTGCTTCAGTAAGCCCACCCTCAAGGGGACCACCACACCATCCCTGAGCAAGGGGGCCCACTCCTCCACCGGCCTTCCCTCTTTTACCCGATCGTTAAGAAAAAAGGGCGAAAGGCTTGGGGATTACCCACCTCCCCAAAATTTTAACACAACCTTTTCTCCCCCTTCCAACGGGGGCCCCTTGGGGCCCCAACGCGACTCTTCTTTTCCAGGCATGAACAGTACCACCAAACCCAAAACCCCTCTGCAAGGGGCCCCAAATCAACCGCCACTTCCAAACATCAACTCAAAAACATAAAACCCCCCCCCAACAAAAAAAGTAAGCAACCCTATACTCCATTCAAAAGAACGTTTTTTATTTTTTCCCACTTTCAAAAATGCAGGGGAAAAAAGGGGGAAAGCAAAACCTTTTTATCTGCTACCGAATTTAAAAAATGATAACCAGGGAAGGGGTCGGCGACCCAAAACATTACGGTTTTACAGCCTCACTCCAAAAAACGATGGGGACTTGCAAGTGGGGGACGCCGAAACGAACGTCTCACTCGAACCCCTTAGTAAATGTTAGGTTTACAATTAGAAAATTAAACCCTCAACGGATCGAGCCCTCTCCCACGCAATCCGATTATTTTATATCACTTTAAATTTTGGATGGTCCAATATTTTCCGGGCCCTGCTGCCTCCCATGGGGACCCGGGGCTCCCCTAAATTACCCATTTTTTTCTCTCGACCCCTAAATCTCCCCCCCGGGGAAAAATACGATCCCTCATTCCACTCCTTCCATGGGGGTCGGGAAAAAAACAGGGGGCCCACTTTGGGGTCCCCAAAGCGGGCCAAAAACACATAAAAACTCACAAACCGGAAATAAAATCTTTGCTAAAAAGAAAATTTCAAACTAAAGTTTTGGGCCACATCCCAATCCAACAAAAAAATTTTAAAAGCACCGACCACCCCGCTTCCCCTTTTTGGGAAAAACCTTCAGGGGGCCTCCCCCCCCGGCTCCTCCGCCAGGCCCCTCCTGGGCCGGGAACACTCGATGAGGGCCTCCGTCGCTAAAAAACTCTTGAAATTATACTTCGCCTCCGCCCGTGAAAAACCCCGAAACTCCCCTTTCCTCCCAAACAACCCACCCTTTGGGCAAACCACGCCACACCACAAAATTTGGCACGCCCGCTTGAAACCCGGGGGCGGGAACCCTTAAAGGGCCGTCGACCACGTCTCCCCCAAAAGGGAGCCCGGGCCACGTCGCCACACAAAGGGACCCACCTGCACCCTCCACCATCTACAAAAAAAAACCATTAATTCGCCAACATCAAAACAAACGCACTTAAAAAAATTCCACGGTTTTAACCCCCACACGATCAGCATCGAGGGGGTTCACAACAAGCCCCCTAACGCCCTCCTTTTCAAAACCTTCGAGCTTTCCACAAATACTCGACCCAAAATTTTCGGAAAAATTTTTCTTGGGGCGTTGAAACTCCTCCAAAAACCCGCCCGGGGCAGGGAAGGGCCACACCCAAACCCGGGGCCCGGGGCTAAACACACACTTCCGGCCCCCAACCCCGGGACAGGTGGGGGACGGGTTGGGAAGGGCCCCCCACACCCAACCAGGGGGAAATTAAACAAAAGGGCCTCCTAATCAAAACGGGAAAAAAATCACCCACACCCAAGCTTTAACAAAAAAAACATCAAAGGGTACTTTCAGTACCTCCCCCTCATCATCCGACACAAAGGCTTCGGGGATGAACCACTCCCTTCAAACAAAGTCACCCTCCATGGGGCGCTTGCCACACCCCATACTCAAAAAGGGAATTTCTCAAGCAAAAAAAGTCTAAACAAGGGAAAAGGGAAAAAAGGGGGAACTTTAAATCGTCCCGACTTTAAATACCAAAGTAACACCGGGAAAACCCCTTCCCCCCTACGGGAGGGGGCCCCCCTTTCCCCTTTTCCAACTTGCGGGAAGGGAAAAAAAAACGAAAGGGAGCGTTTGACAAGTTTTGCCCATGGCGATCCCGATACTCGCACCAAAAGGGGCGGACACCGCACACCGAAAAATTTCCACCACAGGGGGGGCCATCCGCTAACCCTTAGGCCTGGCGCGACTCATCTGGGTTCATAAAGGGAGCACCATCGGGGCCCCAACCCCGATTCGGGCACAAACCGACCGTTTTTACTAACCAACGCCTTCAGCCACGCTGGGGGCTTAAACGCCCCAAAAACACCGCCGCATGGGGCTCTTTTGGGTTGCGTAAAAGGCGAAAAAACCTCCCCTTTGCTTCGGGTTTGCGACAGGGGCCAAACGTCGACAACGGGGAAGTACGGTACATCAACGGGCAAAGGGGTAAAAGGGTTTCATGCTCATGGCACATGACAAAACGGCCTCCAGGGGCCACTGCGGACAAAACCAAAAATCGCCCATTCATCCACACACCCCCCGGGTTTGTTTGCTGACCCCTGCTCGGACGGAGACACGTCGAGTTCCCCAATCAGGATGGGACGAAGCAGGACTCCTAAACGGGTAAGAATCATGCCCTTCACGAAGCAGCAACTGACTCTCACATCAACGGCCCCAACATGAAGCTCTTCAAATGGGAGTACGTCGGGTACGTAGGGCCCACGGAGTAACGGAGCCCATTGGCCAAGCCGAAAGAATCAGCCGTATACTAAAAGAATTATAAGAAGGTACAAACCTTGTACTCGCCAATGGTACAGGGGAAACGCCATGCCTCTACGTCTCTACGGGTTTCAACTGGACCCCCCCCCGCATTCTCCGGTTGTGCAACGAAGGGCCGACATGACACCCCTCCTCCAACCAAGTACAAAGGCAATAGGAATATAGTATTATAAGTGTCCCAACATCCTTCCGAGGAAGGAAAGGATAAGGCAAAATCTCATATGTAGATACTCCTCGACGCACACTTGTAACTCCCCTGAGTTCCTTGCGCCTATAAAAGGAGGCGGGGGGGCGACGCAAAACAGAGCAAGACACATCGGAGAACCCAGCTAGCAGATAGCACACTCACTCACCGAATCATCCAGAGACCTGGGGCTCATACCCCTCTGTCGACCCAGCTTGTAAACCCCCTCCAAGCAGAGATAAGGAACACGAGCAGCTCCACGTTGGACGTAGGGATTTCTTGCCCGAACCAGTATAATTCTCTTGTCTCTTTGTCTCACCATTCGGAACCCGACACATGTATAAATTTACTCGTTGGTAGTTTCTAAACACCGACAACGGTACTTGTCAAGGAATCAGACAATCCTAAATTTAACTAAATATATATATATATATATATATATATATATATATATATATATATAATTACTAACATTTTATGAGGAAAAATATACCACTAAACTTTTTATTTTATTTTCATAATAAACTATTTTAATGTCATAAATCTTTATATTATTTTTGGCTAGACAAAAGTGACCTTCCCCTTTTAATCTTTCTTAAGTGCAATTAAGCCCTCACTATGGTTTTGGTAATAATGATCATATAATTAGCGTACTAATGAGATTTATCAAGATGACAAGCAGGTCATATGTATATTAGGATAACATTTATAATGATGGAGTCCCGAATTGTAAAAGGACAAAAGGACACAGTGTTGGACTCAAAGGCATTTAATTTCTTAGGTTTTGAAATTAAGTATAGAAACATCATACTATAAAGGGGATACAATGAACAAGCTTTAATGTACAACCAAGTGCTCCAAATACCTACTGTAGAAATTCTGAAACCAAGCCAAGCCAGTAAATACATAACTCCTACACCTTAGTTGTTCTGAGTAGCGCGACACTGCTGTAGTGCGACATTGCCACAACTTAACAACTAGTTGGAAATGGGGAAGGTATCTATACATCTTTATCTTCCTCCCAACGGCTATCTCAACCATTACTCAACACCAACCAATAGACAACACTCTCTCCAACTCCATTGAAGGATCCCGAGCTCTCCCCCTTGATTCCCTTGACACTACTACAGAAAATATTTACCGAGGTGAGCAAAAAAGATTAACCGTGGTGGTTTTTCCAACCGCCACGGATCAAAGGTCACGGTTAATAGTGCCCTTAAAAAAAGCCCAAATCCAGGCTCCATTAGGGCTGTATTTGGGCCATAGCAATGTTGCGTGATGCACGCTGTCGCCGTTGCCGCCTCCACCGTGGGGACGTTGCCAGCCCTGGATCCGCAGCCAGAAAGGGCTACCACCATAGATCCGGCCTTGCCAGCCTTATATTTGCCGCCGGAGGGGGCTCCCGCCATGGATCTGCCTCGTAGGCCCTGGATCCAACACCGAGGTTTGCCGTTTTTGGATCTGTCATAGAAGGGAGTCAGACAAACAGAAAAGAAGGACACGGAAAATAGGGAGACAAAGAAGAGGGAGATGGAGCTCGCTTGTGGGAGAAGGGGGAGATAGAGGTCGCCCCATGCCGAGCCGCCCGACCTCCTAGGATTTGAGGCTTGGTATATATACTAAAGTCCGTTGTTGGGCCTAGATGGGCTGTTTGGGCCTAATTGTTTACTGTGGTGGTTAGGTTACAATAAACACCATGGTAAATGCATTAATCATGGAGGTTTTGGGGTACCTATTAATCGTGGCGGTTTATAGATTTGACCGCCATGGTTAAGATTTCTCAAGTGCCATGCAAAAGAAATTTTGTAGTAGTGTGAGTTTTTTTAGAGTTAACCCTACAAACTTCATTATAGTGCTACTAAAGCTAGTATTTAACTCCTAGAGCACTTTTGTTCGCATTCAAGCTGGTGGATTGTGTTCATTACACTTGCAAGAGTTTCTATAGGCTAGTCATCGTCCATCAAAGCTCCCTTTCCGTGATGTTTATAATCACCCTTACATTTAGGAAGAACTCTCAATCAAGAGAATTGTGTTTAGGTCGAGATGGCCGACTATAGGAGGGTGAATTGTTGTTTCTCAAACTTATTTGCTACGGCTATCAAATATGTTTGAGAAATTCAATTAACGGTCTAGCCACAACTTCACACATCTATCTATGTTCACAAGCACCCTTAAAATATTCTAAGCAAGATATCAACTAAGGTGTCGAGCTAGAAAGCTTACCTGTCATGACCTGATCATGCTAACTCAATTTTTTACAGACATCATGAGCATAATCTACACTTTCCTATTTTCAAACTTGCATATTAGGTTTTGCACATTCTAGGATTTCTGGAATTGTGGTGCTTACTCAGATGGTCTGAGTGTCACTACCGAATAGTCTTATCAAAATAAACCAGTGGCATCCTAATTTCATAGACCCACCCTGATCATACAAGACACATGATAGTGCAAGGTTTGGAGGAGCCTATAACTTAAACATTATTGAGGGATCATTCTACACTATCGCATGTACGTAAAAACATTATCGCACGGGAAAGTAGAACATAGTAAGAACGACATTAACACAAATATGACTTGGTATAGCCCATTGTTCCTTTGGGGATCCCATCTCCATCGAACTATTTATCATAACATTATCCATCTCTATGATCCATGTATACCATCCTTCAGTGATGAATCCACCAAAATCCACCAAGACTATCTATCACAACGTAGTCAAGTAAAATTACATAGTCACGAATAGATTGTCATTGAATTGACATGCAGGCTATTACATATAAATTGACAATATATGTGGTTTCAGCCGCATTGTCATACTCACGACATGCAAGACATGAATAAGTTGCATACATGCATCACATACACATAAGGGCTATACCAGTCATAGAATTCCTGCAAATCAGAGTTAACCGATTTTGACATCTAAACATAAAACACCAAAAACATAATTTTCTAGGCCTTTTTTTCGCAAATCTGAATTCACCAAAAACAACAATGTGGTTGATGATCGGATGGAAATTTTTTTGTAGATTAATTTTCATATACAATTCGTCTCAATCCGAGATTGTATGCAAAAGTTATGACTGTTTTACCATACAAATATTTTTACAAATTCCCCTCTGGCGGTAGATCCAATCTACTACCGCTGCTCATCACATGCGCCTAAAACTTGACCTAGGTTCGATTTGATCAATGGATTGTTCTCCAACTCACCATAATTGGGTTTACATGTATAACTTAACTTGGATGGCGGAATTCCGACCAGTACGAGTAGATCATTACAAAATCAACACAGTAAGATCATGAACCATGATCAGAGACTCATCTACAACCTCGCATATCTCCATATGCACATACCAAATCTATAACGAGGTATCTATGACTCCGATACTACTCGAGGGGATATGGAATGCTACGTTAGCCAGGAAACAAAAATTTTGACCCATAAACCAATATCTACTGCTAGTAGTTATAGATCACAGGATTACCACTATACACGTCGGTGTAGTGGAAGCGACTTGATATAGTTGTGCGCCTCATAATAGCGTTGTGCAGTTTCTCATGTCCGTCCTTCACGTGAGGTTTGCCCTTTGTGCTCCAGATGCAGCACCTCTGGGGGATCCCACATGTATAGGGAGGAAGTGTTGTGCCTCTAGACTGCTAGGTCCGCGACAAGTAGCAAGCATGAGCAGGGGGGGCGATGACGGCTACCAAAAGGCATGAGATTGACCTACCCCCACACCCACCCCTTGCTTATATAGGCGTTCTAATGAGCTCCCACATTGGAGGTCCATTAGTAACCCTAATCCTTGACTAATTTGGGTTGGCTTCTAGCCCCTTGAGGGGTGCAACCCTATAGGTTTACGCACACATATACATGGCCCGGTACCCCAAACTCGACCAATAGTTGATAGCGGCCTCTAACAAGGCGTGTCAACTCCTATGCTACGCAAAGATCATATAAGATGAACCACCACAAAATCACATACATGTTATTCCCTTGCCTCACGATATTTAGTCCAACTCGTGGGTTAACAATTAACCTAAGCACGGTCTAGTATTTCTTGATCCAATCATTCGAGTGGTCTAGTGATATCTCTCTCATATGGAGAGTGGCAAATTCCCTCTTGATTGACTATGTCTCACAACATGTTTCTCAACAAACCCGAAAACCACCTTTATAACTACACAGTCACAGAGTAGCGTTCGGTAATCCCTGATTAGGTCGTTTCACATGTTGAATACATATAAGAACCTCATGTCTAAGGACATAAGTACATGATGTGTAAAGAGACAATCTCACGTTGGGTCAGTCTAGCGCCATGTCATACATGTGCCCACATTGTTAGTTTGACATCTCTATGTCTATGACTTATGTAACATAGTCATCAACTAATAATGTGCCGATCTAATATTCATGTGCGTCCTTACACGAACTCCGATTGGGACAACTTTAGAACAAACTATACAAATAAAAAGGTTTCACACACGATTCCCATAATTGATAATCGATATATGTTGCCTAATGGATATTCAATGAACTCGTAATATGTCATGGATACAAGGAAATACAATCATCTCTATGATTACCTCTAGGACATACTCCCAACAGAAACTAGGCGTGAGGCGGCGGACATGCTGTGGAGCAGCGCTAGGGAGGCCACAACAAGTAGACGACCTGGTTACAATGCGGGCAAAGCCATGCACGGTAGACGACCATGGCGCGGTGCGGGGATGGGGAGCGACACAAACTTCATCTTCGGCGAGGGCATATTCTCTAGCTTGGATCTACCATGCCACAACGCCCAAAGCCAAAATTGAAAGTGCATCTAGCCCTTTATTGGTTTTGCTGAAATGAATGACAATACAATTAAAGGTCTAACAAGTTTGCTAAGTATATCAAAGGTTCAATAAGAAAAGAAAACTTGATGGTATTCCACACAATGATGAAAGAAGGTCAAATTGTGTATTGTTGTATTGGAAGACTATGAAAACAATCTAGTTCAAGCAAAAGACAACAATGCAAATGGAATCAATAAAATGGCTTCTATGTTGTGGGATATCATAGTATCATGTGAAAGCAAGCATGTTTGGTAAATGTCAAATGAGACATGAGTTGATAGTTATGGATTGGTCTCTATATTGTCTTGCTTTACATGAACAAGAAGAGTTGGATAGCGGACTAGTGTTGATCAAGGATTGAATAATGAATCAATAGAGCATTAGTGAGAAAGCACCAAGCAAAGGTCAAATGACATAGGAGACAATGTATATTTGATATAATATGGTCTCTACTTTAGTTTAGTTGTATGGACAAAGATTTGGAAAATCACTTTGCATTTATATGATCAAGCTAGAAGTATGAAGATAGAGATTGAAGTGAGTGATAGGAGTGTCAAGCTAAAATAAAGAAGATTTAAGGAATTGTGAATTGGCTTGACCATATTGATATGGAGTCTCATATATCAAAGCTTGATTGATCTCAACATTCATATCTATAAGATATTCAAGCAAGGATCACAATATTGAAGAAATGGTTTTCAATCGGTGCTTAATATGATGTGACTTGAGTATGGCTTGATATGGTGAAGATAGCAAGGAAATGACTTCGAGGTACTAATCAAAGGTGAAGTTCAAGGAGATCGAGGTACTATGGCTAAGGTGAAGAAGAGAGTACTTGCATTGAGTCGAAGTACTAATCGAGCTATGAGGAGTTATTTTTATATTGAGGATTAGTTTATTAGTGGAAGTGACTTAAAGCCATGGGCTGAATTCATATGTGTTGGAAAGATTCAAGTCACAAGCTCAAAGGGGTGTGTTTGATCAAAGAGATGAGATAATGATGATTGCAAACACATGCTAAAGGTATTATAAGAATGAGGACAATACATTCAATGGTGCAGCCCCAAATTATAAAAGGATGTGGTGACCAACTCAAAAGCATTTAAATTATTTGATGTTTGAATTTGAGTTTAGGAAAGGCCGTACTACAAAGGGGGATGCAATGTGCATGCTTAAATGTGCAACCAAGTGCTCAAATTCCACCAAACATCCTCTCATACCTTGCCCAGACTCCCTGCAAAACAGTTTTTCATTCGGAGCATTTTGGGCAGAGCAGCAGTGTTGCTCCCAAGAGCAGTAGTGCTGAGGTCCAGCATGCCGGGACTTAGTCCGGCAGTGCCGGACCTGAGCGGCAGTGCCGGGCCTGAGAGCGGCAGTGCCGCGACTTAAAGTTACCGTTGGACAACAGGGAGTACTTATATCCCCTTCCTGCTGCCCCCAACGGTCATCTAAAACCATTCCTTCTCCAGTGCTCACACAGAAAGCTCTATCCCTCTCTCTAACTCCATTGGAGCCCTCAAGCTTCTCTCTTTGATTCCTCTCCAATCCTTTGAGAGATTGAGCCTCCAAACTCCATTAGAGAGCAGCCCAAACTGTTCTTCATTGCCTAGAGCAATTGGTTTCACGTTCAAGCCAGTGGATTGCATTCATTACTCTTGGAGCTTGCTCCTAGCCGGCTAGAGCGTCGCTCGTGGAGCTTGCCAACTTGTGTGGCAGCCCTAGGAGGTTTGTAACCATCTCATTGCAGCTAAGAAATCACCCCTCACTTCAAGAGTTCACTCTCTTGATTTGAGAACGAGGGAAAGGAAAGCATTGTGTGGCGAGCCGAAGCCTTGTGTGGCGAACCTCAACAACGTGGACTTAGGCCAGCCTTGGTGGCGACGCTGAACCACGGGATAAATCTTGTGTCACTTGTGTTTGTGTTGTTTGCTTTACTTGCATTTGTCCTCAAGATGATTTCTAGGGTTTGGTCCCGATCTACTTGGTGGTGCAGCTCCTACCTATTCCAAGTGGTACTACAGGTTCTATACTATCTTAGGAAGGTTTCTATTCAAGTAGAATTTTGATTTGTTGGTCAGATTTTGAACTATGTTCATATCTGTCTGAGGGTCCAGCACTGCCGGGCTTTAGAGCAGCAGTGTCGGGCTCCAGAGCAGCACTGCCGCGCCTGTGATCTGATAAGTTCTGCAACTAATTTTTTAAACAGGCCTATTCACCCCCCCCCTCTAGTCCTCCTAGGCGACATCAAGGTCCTTTCGATTGGTATCAGAGGAAGGCTCTCTATTTCGGGCTTAACACCTTGAGAGAATGATGTCGACAAGTGGGGAGGTATCTCTAGAACTTCTACTTTTAGATGGCTCAAATTATGCATCTTGGTCTGCTCATGTACTTGATGTTTTTAGGACCATGGGTCCTCATATAGAGCAGATTGTAGATGTAAGCATTTCACCTCCTAGTGATGATTTGGACTATCTATCTAGAGAGGAAGTGAAATGCTTACAATACAATGCTCAAGCTACTAATGTTTATTTAGTGCTTTGAGTGAGATGTACTTGATGTTGTCATATTTTGAGATGGTGAACCACTTGAGGATGCTCATCTCATTTGGACTGCTCTCAAAGAAAAATATGAAAAGTCTAATGAGAAGTTTCTCTTCATTGTAGAAATCACTTGAGGAGTGTTCAACTTCACCAAAACACATGTATTGCCTCAAGTGATTCTCTCAAAAGGTCTAAGTGATCATGTCACAACCACCTTCTCACCGACATGTGAATTAATGGAAGGTAATAAAATTGTTATTGAGGACATTGCTTTTACATGTGGCACTTCTACTTCCTCTAGGTTCTTGTGAAAACTAACATTTTGAAGGAAGGAGAAGCTTGTGAAACTAACATTTTGAGGTGGATTCATCTCACCAGAATCCCAACTCTCTATGCCACTTCTCATATGGTCTCATGGCAAAGAATGAGAAGAATGTGGCAAGTGAGAGTGATAGTGAGAGTGATGATGATGAGATCACTCAACACCTTGCTCGGCTAAGCAAGAAAGACAAGTTGATGGTGATCAACCCTCATGGAGAAAATAAATGAGCAAGAAGAAACACTTCACAAGAAAGATGACTTTTGCATTGAAAAGATCAAATGCTTGGAGTAGTTGACCAAAAAGCATGAAAAGCTTAGGTGCTCTCATGCTAGTTTGGTCGAAAGGTATGAAAACTTATCAATTGAGCAAACTCATACTATTAACTCTCTATCTTCTGTTGCTCAATTAGAAGATGAGAATTATATGCTCAAGGAGAAATTGGAAAGGCTCACTAGCGAGAATGAGAACTTGCAACAAAGCCATGATGGGCTCTTGTGCTCTCATGAGAGGCTTATGGAATCTCATCTCATGCTATAGATTTCTCATGAGGTTATGATAATAGCGGTATAATCATATCATCCTCACACCCACAAATGCACATGTACACAAGTTCAATCTATTTTATCATGTGCTAACAATTGTTGCTCTCAAGCAAGTCAATCTTCCATTGAGCATATATTTGTAGAAAACTATGATGACTCTATCACAAAAGAAAATAAATAGCTCAAGGAAGAGGTTGAGAGGTTAAGAAGAGACTTGATTCATTGCAAGGGTAAAGTTGGTACAGATCAACCTACACAGATGGTGGCACAACAACACCCCCGAGCAGCACAACCACCTAAGGGCGGCAGTGCCGCCCCCCACAGAAAAGGGAAGGCTACCACTTCTACCCTGCTGAAATCAAACCCAACAAGAAGGTCACCATGTCAATGAAAGAGCCTCAGAACCAAAGAATACTTCCATCACTTGCTTCAAGTGCAAGAAAGAGGGTCACCATGTGAGAGATTGTACAGTGAAGAAGGAAGAGAAAGGCATGATCAAAATCCAAGAAAATAAAAATAAAAAGAAGAAGAAGAAGAAAAAGTCATGCTAAGAGCCCAACTAGAACAGAATGCCAGCCTGCACAGATGGGGGCACAACAGCACCCCCGGCAGCACAGCACCTAAGGGGGGCAGTCCCGCCCCCACAAAAAAGGGGAAAGGCTACCACTCCCCCCTTGCTGAAATCAAACCCAAAAGAAGATCACCCTCTAAAAAGAAAGAGCCTCATAAACCAAAAAATTTCCATCATTCTTAAGTGAAAGAAAGAGGGTCCCATGGAGAGATTGTACAGTGAAGAAGGAAGAGAAAGGCGTGATCAAAACCCAAGAAATAGAAGAAGAAGACTTGCAAAGGGCCCCCAAATGAACACAATGCCTCTATGTTTTCCCCAAAAAGGTTGATGATAGTCACATTAAAAAGAAGAAACGCAAAGCATGGAGGTGTATGGTTTCATATAAAGGGGACATGAAATTGCTCATCCCCCCACATGAATGATAAAGTCTTGGCATCATCAAGAAAAGGTATAGCAAGGTAGCAAGAAAAGGCAAGAAAAGAAGGCCAAAAAAGAACAAGAGCACCTATGCTACACTTGTGAACAAAGGAAATTTTGTAAGGATTGCCCCCATGGGTAAACTCCTAAGCCAAATTTCAATTGATGAAAATTTGCTTAGGAGCCCCAAAAATGAATTGTGTAGAAAGGTGTTTGGGTTTCCCCACTGCTAGCAAAAAGGGCCCATTTGGGTCCCTAAGAGCTTTCCCCCAAGGACTTCCCTTCCTTTCCCCTTATGCTAGGAATGAGAGTTTGGTAAAAACTACTCTCCAACAGCCTATTAAATGGTCTTCTAAATATATTCATTCTCTATTCTGGATTTTTTCTCCCAAATATAGAAGACAAGAATGATCTCTAGAGTTGATGGATTTAGAAAAGCTATTGGAAAATGAAAAGATATACAAAAAGATTTTTATGTAAATGATCTCCAAATTATTTTTGAGAGTGTTTTAGAAAGATTTAGATGCCAAATTTTTTGTCCTTAATGGACCACGGTTTGGGCCCAAATTGTGCTTGAAGTGTTATAGGTACTTTAAAGGGGAAATTTTATGTTTGGGGTGCTTGAGCAAGTTTTATTGAAAATATTCATAAGCTATAACCCCAATTATATTGCCCTTTTTTTAATGGTTGCCCAAAGATGGATTTTATGGGAAAAATTTCAAACTTCAAATTTTACCTTTGGTAAATAGTATTAATTATAGTAGCACATTGTGACTTTGCAAATTCACAAAATGTGTGTTGTTTGTGAATGGTAGATGGCTAGAATATTCTAGTAAATAATTCACTTTATTGATGCTTTTAATGGTCCAGGGCTGTTTTATATGTTGTAGGTTATGAAGTTAGAGATAGGAGATCTTAGTTGCTGCTGACCAAATTTCCCCTGACATATCTATGAAGAAGTGCGACCCAAAAAATTGTTGGAAATCGAGGGGGGTTGTGCCGCACCTATGGGGGGCAGTGGCCCCTCCTACCTCATAGCAACTGAAATCAGTCCAACTTGGATGAATACAACTGTTTATAAGCAAAGGGGAAGATGAAGGACCACCCCTAAAACATTAAAATTTATAAGGGTATAAAATAAATTCAGAATTTCAAGAGAAGAAAACATACTTTGAGTTGGTTTTAGGGATTCAAAAACGGGGTCACATTGAAAGGGAATACAAGTAAATTTCAAGAAGGCCCAAAAATGAAGAATCAAGTAACCCAATAGAACATTATCACTCACAATTCAAGAACTTCTCTACTTTGGTTTTTGGTTTTTTTGTATATGGTAGGAATTGGAAAAAATTTTCATTCTAAATTTTTTATTTGGTTTTTTTACATTCTAATTTTTTGTAAGAAATTTTTTGGGGCATTTTTCCCAATTTGATTATCCTTTGTTTTTCATGATTAAAACATAGAGTGAAATCCTAAGTTTTTAATTGAAAAAAGTGCTTAGGAAAAATTTAAATCCCTTAGGGGACTTTTTTTAAAAATTTAAAAATTTCACCCTTTATAGGTTGTTTAAAACTAACCTTTCTCTCTAAGTGATATTTTGTTTTTAGTCTCCCCAAAGCTAAATTGAAAATGTTTTTTTCTTAAAAAAAGGATTGTCCCTATCATGGGGAAGGTCTTTTCCAATCCAAAACTTTTTTTGATTTTTTACTTTTTTTCTTTTTAATTTTTAAATTTGGAGGGTTTTGGAATTTGTCTATGTTAGAAAACTCCCCAATAATATGTTTTTAAACCTCCCCTTTGGATTTAAATTGCCCCCAAACCAAATGCAAAATTACATTTCTATTCCCCTAAAAAAGGGGCATGGGGCCCTTTTAAATGGAGTTTTAAATTTTTCCAAAATTGTTTATTGAGGTTTTCTTTTATTTTGGAAAAGTCAAACTTTCCACCCAAATTAAAAAGGGTTTACTAAATGAAAAAAATAGTGTTTGTGTTACAAATTTGACCTTTTGGTATTTAAGCTTTTTTTTTTATAAAAAAAAATCAAGAAGAAGATTTTTGGGGTTTCTTAAAATTAAAATAAAATCAAACCCAAAAATTTTTAAACCTCTTCCCACCCTAAAGTAAGAAGAGATTGGTTTGGAAAAAACTATATTTAAAAATTTCAACAAGATTTTTTAAGCTTTTGATAAGATGATTTTTGAAGGGAAAAAATAACATTTTAAATTGGATTTACTTATCCCTTTATTTTAAGTTTGGGGGCCCAAGAAGAGAAAAAATTTGGGGGGGGAAAAACCATAAAATTTTCCTTCTAAAAAAATAAAAATTTTTAATTTTTGGTTTGGCCTTCAAAGGTTTTTTGGATTTGGGGGATGTCCAAACATGATGAATTTCCCCGGGGAAACTTTTTGGTTGGGAGATGATATATATATTTTTTTTATTACTTTTTTTGTTTTTTTTTTATATTTTTTTCATGAAGGTTTTGGGTTTTAAGGAAAAAAAAAATTCGGGGGTTTTTTGATTTTTGATTTCTGTAAAAAGTCTCGGGCAGTTTTGGGGGGAGTTTTGGGGGGGGAAAAAAAAGAAAATTGGGTTTAGAAAAAAATTTTTCAGGTTTGGGGGGGCATTTTTTGGTTTTTTGGGGAAAATTTTGGTTTGGGAACGGGGTTTTTTTCCCAAATGATGCCCAAAATTTGGGCTAAAAACTTCTAAAAGCATTTTAAAGGACATGTAATTCCAAAACCTCTAAAAAAAGTTTCTTTCAATATTGGACTGTAGAGATATGAAGTTTTCTCTGAGGAAAGAAAAAAGCGGGAAAACTGGGGTTTTTTTGGGGGACCTAGAAAAGTCTTAAAAAGGGGGAAAATTGTTTTGACAAACCCAAATGGTGCCCAAATGAGCAAAAAACTCCCTTTACAGTTAGAGGCACATTATACAATTTAAAATTTTAGATCTAATTATAATTAATTTGGATTTTTTTTCCAAAAAGGAAAAAAACTGAAAATTTTCATTTTTTTGTATTTTTCAAAATTTTTTTAACCCCCAAATTTTTATTTTTGGAAATTTAAATTTGACTGTTTTAAAAAATTGGAGTCAAAATGAGCTGAAATTTTGACAGAATTTTAGAGGACTCATGTATGAACATCTTCCCCAAATTTCATTTTTTATTTTTTTAAAGTGGTCTGGAGTTTTGGGAAATTCTTTTCAATGAAGACAAAATCTGAAAAATGATGCTTAAAAATTGGGAAATTTCAAAAAATTTCTTTGAAAAAGGGGTTTGAAAACAGTTGGTATATTGTCTAAACTTTCTCCCTTTCACCCGGTTCATTGATATTCATGAGTGTACTTTGGGGTACCTTGTATGACACATTGGGGGGGGAGTTTAGCTAATTTTTTGTGGGACAAATGGTTTCTTTTAATTTATGATTTTGTTGTCTCACACATTGGGAAGGAAAAAATTTGGGTGGATGGTTTTTTTTTTGATTTTTTGGCCCGCCCCACCCCTTTATTCTTTTTTTGGAAAAGGGCCTTTGGGATTTATTAAAAACCAAAAGAGCTTTTTGGGTTTTTTGGGTTGTTGGGCCCCCAAACCCTTTGGTTTGGGAAACCCCGGGGGTGGGAAATGGGGTTGGAGAGAAAAAAATTTGATTTGTGGACTTTCATTGTTAGTTCTCCATATACCCCCTTTTTTAAAAGTTTTTCATGAAATTTTTATTCCCAAAATTTATTTTTCCCTGATTTATCAACAAAAAATGGTAACTCCCAGTTCACAAAAATTTTCAAGGGTTTTTTGAATTTTTTTCCTTTTTGGTTTTTATGTGGTTGCTTTTTAAAAAAAAGAAAGAAAACTAGGAACCTAATATGGATCTTGGAAAAGAAACCTGAAAGCCCTATGTGACCATTATTTCTTCAAGGGGTTAAATATTGGGCAACCCAAAAAACACCAAATTTTTTAACCCTTTTTTGAATTTGGGCATAATTAAATTTGGTGATATTTTAACCCCTTTGGTTTGGGGGTTTTGTTTTTCTTTGGGGATAAGTTTTAATTGTTTTCAATTTTATCATGATGAGTTTTGGTGGGTGTTTCCGATCTTTTGGTGGGATAGATAACTACGATTTGATTGGGAAGGAAAAACGTTCACGATCCCACTACAACCATCCAAAAGGGCGCCCGCGGGGCCCTTTGCGATTTGGGTACAAAACCAAAAACCAAACGGGTTTTTCTCATGAAAATTTTCGGGGGTCACAACCAACCAAACCATAGGGTTATTCCTGCAAGCAAAGAAGAACAAGCAAAAAAAAAGTAGAACAAGCACTCAATTGGGAAATAAGAGATGAAGGTTTTAAACTGATACTCCTTTAAGGTTTGGGGTTTTCCCAAAACAAGTAGAAAGGATGGTCTAGTCGACAACGCCCCTCTAAAGGAAAGTAACAAACAGCTTAAAAATTTTATTTTAAACAAAACCCCAAATTTTTTGTGGCGGCCCCCCTAGGGGGAATTTTAAAGGGGGGGGGAGGACGACCACAAGGGTCCTGGGGGTCGTCCTACAACCCTGGATGAGGTCCCCAATGGGGCCCCAAGGTTTATACACGGGCCATCGGCCCCCCCAAAATTTGGGGGGGACGCCGGGAAACCCTTGGCAGAAAAAGGGTCTCGGTATTAAATTGTTTAAATGCGCCGCATCTGATTGGGGGTATAGGTATGAGTCCCGGCCCCCTTTGGGAAAGTAGACTTGATAAGCTTTCCAAAAAAATCCTATAACGTCCCAAAGGAAGTCCGTTATGAAGTCGTGGCAAACCGTCGCAAGTTTGGACTCTTTTGCGTCCGAAAAATTGGAACTTTCCAAAAAAGGGTTTTGGGCTTGGACTCTTTGTTTCCTTGGATCCAATATGATGTGGTGGTAGTGGGGGAACCCTTTTGGGGGAAAACCCCTTGGTTTTGGGCCCCCAATCAACTTTATTGACCATCCTGCTTTCCATATGCAATCAAACCCCTTTTCCTTGCCATGTAACCCAATTTGAAAATGGAAAAAATACAAAATTCATGGGGTGCAGCCCCCATTCATAAAATGTAACAATGATAAACCTCATTTTTGAAGGGGTTTCACCTTTGGTATAGAAGTGGTTGGCATGGTATATCAAAACCCGGGTGATGTCCCATCTTATCAGGCCTTGCCCAAGATATGGGGAGGGAACTCCTCTAGATTTTAAAAAATTATTCTAGTGCATTTCAAAAATTTAATTTGGGGACTTGATGAACATTTTAAAGGGGGGAGCCCATTCTATGTCTTGTGTTTTGAAAATTAAACCTTTTTTCTAGTTTTTTTTGGGTATAGTCTCTCGGTGAGAATGGATTTCTCATGAGTATGCTACACTAACCCCAACCAAATTTGGGTTTTAAAGTTGTCTCTTTTTCTTTTGGGGTTGAAATTTTTATCTCGTTAGTAGCTATCTCCATAATATAGTTTTTAAATTTTCCCCTTTTTTGGACTTAAATAAACCAAAAGTGCATATGTTTTGTTTTCCCAAACATTTATATTTGTGTGCATTTTAAAAAGGGGGGGAACTTAGTCTAGGGTTATGGGTTTTCCCAAATTAGTAAATCTACATCCCTTTCCACATTAAAATGTTTCACTATTTGGGAAAAAACTCTAGCTTGTGCAATTTAATGTCATCTCTTGTTTTTGTAACCCTTTATTAGGGGGGACATTTTATGTGATATGAGGGGGTTAAAACATCCACTCCAATTGGTCCCAAATTGGGGAAAGATTCCTTCAATTTGGGGTCCCTACTATGAAGATATATTTTAATTGATATTGATGGACAATCTTTTAATTTGGTATATCAAGAAAAATGTCTTCAATTTTGGATCTCAAAAAATTTCAACAAGAGCTTGCTATGGACCTTTTTAATTTTTCAAAACACAAGTTTTTTTGGTATCTCCCTTTAAGATGATGATGATGATGAGGTGGGGACAAATAAGAAACCCTTTTTTCTTGAACAAGTTCCAAGTCCACAAAGCCCCTAAATTCAAAATAATCATCATGTGGAGGGTTATGGGATTAGAATAAAGGTTTACATCCCTGAACTCTTGTACTACCCCTTTTTGCTCCCAGGCCCTTTTCATGCTAGTTTGTGCATGTTTTAAAGAATATTTTAGCCAACCCTAAATTTGTTTTTGTGGTGGCGATTAGAGAATGAGTTAGATATTTTGGGTTTATACCTCTTGTGGTGATGGCGTAAGTTTGTCTCATGTTTTTTTTAAAATTCATCTAAGTGAGGTATGAGGGTAAATATGCTAAAACTTCTCAAGAATTTTTGATTTAATTTGTTGCATAATTTTTTTGGTAAAAAATATAAAAACGAAATCCTATCTGCCCAAAACTTCTCCTACCTCTTGCCCTCTCTTGTCTACCTTTATTTCTTCCTTTGGGGAGAGGGGATCCCCTTTTTTGGGGGGTTAAAGCCAAAGGGGGAATTTTAAAAATTAAAAAATGTAAGGGGGGATGAAAAAAGGGTTGATATGAAAAAAGGGGAGAAATTATGTTGGGGGGGAAGGAAAAAGGGGGTTTGTTTTTGGGCTGCCATAGGGTGGGGGGCAAAAATGCCGCTCTTAGAGTGCCAGTGCCGCCCAGTGTTTAAATTTTAGTATTTTTTTATCTCGATTTGTGAACTTTTCATGACCCCTCCCCCCTTTATCTTTAAAGGGCACCTTGCACCCCCCCCAGATGTTATGATTTTAGGAGAGCTCTAACCCCTTCCTTGTTGACCAAAAAACGTCAGGTCTGCGAACCCCCTGGGCTTTTTTACCCCAAAATTTGTTTTTTCCGGAGGCCCTTTTTCAAATCGATTTGACCCGGTTTAAAACGACAAGGCCCATAACTAGGAAAAAAAATTCAATTTTAGACAACGGCGTTTTTTGCCCGGGAAAGTGAAAATTGAGGCTTTTATCAGGTAATTGAGCAGAGCTGGAAAAGAGGGGGGGAACAGCAATACGCCCGGGGGGTGCCAAAGCCAGAGGATAATAACACTGGTATAAAATCACCAGTTTTCTTATGCCTCTTCCTCGATGAAAACTTTCCATCGGCAGATCCCTTCAATCCGCGGCTTCCTTCTTTGGCTACTAGCAATCCCTTGCTGCCATCAAACGCTTAGTCACCCTGTGCTCATCGGCATCTTATGCCCATCGGCATCGGCAATACTTCCCGATCGGCAACTTTACACTGGTAACTTTTCTTCACCAATCAATCCCTATCACAATCGGCAACATTTCCTCATCGGCAATCAGCTCATCTCTTCATCGGCATATCGGCTTCTATAGTTCTGGCGACATCCATTCAACTCCTATCGGCAACACCCGAAACCTCTAGCTTCTATCGGCAACAACACTTAGTCTTCCCACAACACACTTCCATCGGCAATACCGACCCATGACTTCCTGATGCCGATGGAAAACGGCTGCCGATTGACACAAGCCTTAGCTCGTTTGACACGTACCAAAAACGGTGTCAACACATGCCCCCAGTTTCGGAGTGTATAATACTTTACGCGCCGAAATTCCCTCTACTGTAGCTGTTACCTTCGCGATAAATGCATGACTTCCTCGATCTCCGTGCGCAGAACCGCAATTTATTAATAAAATCCCTCGATTGTAGCACAAACAGTTGCAATCCTGACAATATCTCTTGCTTTCGCGCATATCCACCGCAAGCCTCTCCACATTCCTGCACAGTGTGAACCGAAATCCCAAAATACCCCCGTGTAAGCTTATAAAAGTTACCAGGATCCAATCTGCCTTTTACCCTATGCCCACTTTTCACTCTCCTTCTGCTTCGTCTTCAACCTCCGGCAGTGCCTCCGAAGACACGAGCTCAAGCAATAGTGCTTTCTCCAATCCAAGGATGAACCGCAAGAACTCCTTCTGCTCCAATGGCGATCCAAGTTGACATCCCCAAGGTAAGATCTACTTTCCTCCTCATCCAACCTCCTGCTAGTTCTTTTCCGTACGAATCCAGAATTTTCCCCGTTCCTTTTCTGATTCTTTCCTTTTCTTTCTTTTCGAACCCTAGGAACTGTATAACAAGGTAGTGATCCCTCTTGATCAGTCCAGCTTCACTTGCCTAGGTCCCATGGGGAATCCTGATCCTAGTTACATGATTAATGCGGAGCTAACCGGATTCCATTCAGATCTGAGTGCTTCAGTTTAGGACTATGGAAGGATACTTTCCGGTCATGGCCCCAGCCACCAAAGGTGGAAGAACTGGTACCTTAGGGTTGCTAGGATGTAGCAAGTTTATTGGCAAGAGCGCAGTTTGGATCAGTGCATCAGGCTCTCCATTGCCGATATGGAAAAAATGAGAACATGCTGATAGCTGCCTCCTATTTCTGGTCTGACACTATGAACGCTTTCCTTTTCCGACACGGACCAGCCACCCCCACCCTTGCGATGTTCACATGTTGACCGGCCTGGACGTCTCTTCTGTTGATACCTTCACTCTGTTTAACAGGAAAGCCGAGTACAAAGTGAACACTCGAAACATCGGCGGCTGGACAGGCTACATCCATGAATACCAAAAGACAGGATCGTAAACTAGAGGAGCACGTCACCTTCCTGAACATGTGGCTAGAGAAATTCATCTTCTGCGACAGGGCAGTCGGACCCACCACTATGCACCTTCCGGCAGCTGAACTCCTTGCCGATGGAACAAGGCTTTCCCTAGGCTGATACCTTCTCGGATCGGTATACCGTCTTTTACATCAAGTGTCTCAGAAGTTACTGTTAGGTGAGCCCATCGGCAATCTTGGGGGTCCCTGGTGGTTTATCAACATGTGGCTGAACGCACACATGTATAAAGCGCTTCAGTTTGACTTGTTCGCTCAACAATTCCCGAGGGACGTATCGGAAAACCACCAATACAGGGATGATGAATCGACAACTCGTTCTCCACTCAACTTCGGAGAAGCCATCATAGTGCTGCCAGGGACCGATGCCGATGCAGAACAGTTTGGCTTGTTCTTCCAGAAATTCTACAACGGAACCCCTACATCGAAACGGCTTTGGTGGCCATACGTTGACGAGGACAACCGATTCCCGCTGCTGTTCAACCTCACCGATGGGAATGTGCCTCAGAAACCAAATAATCATGAAGGCCAGCATCGTTCCCCGAGCTATTCCAGTGAACATCTTCGGATCCGGGAAGAATGCCCTCCATCGTTTGAGTTCTACTACCCATCGGCAGCGGCAAGACAACTGACATTTGGCCAACTGCCAATCAAAGCTTTGCTACTCCAAGGTAGTAAAGCCTAGCAAACTATCTCCAGCGCTCTAGACTGGAACAAAGTCGTCAACCTTCCCCAATGCTGATACATTAGATATTGACTTGTCCTCCTGGTCACCAACCTCCTTCATCATGAATGAGTATAAATTTTGGTGGCAAGAGTGGAAATACCAATTATTTGCTAAGTCATCACATTACTATCGACACATGATTGACGTCAACCACATCATCCCCGACGACGCAGTAAGTTTTATCCCGATGCATTCCTTATTGCTTTGCTTTTATCATCGGCACTTAACCTCCTTATGCTTAAACAGGTTGACGATCCTATCCCAAAGATGAGCAACAGTGGCAAGTCCTTCAATCTCCGAATGATGAGTCCTATATCACTCATCGGCAACAAGGCCCCCACGCTAGCTGCCTTCACTCCTCAGCAGGTACCCACACCGACGCCTGCAAAAGCCAAGGCTACATCGGCCGCTGCTGCTGCCCTGACGCGGGTTTTTGCAGTAAACTCATCTTCACTCATACCGATTACATATTGTTTTATCGGCAACATTTTTATTTTGTATAACTTATACTAATATTTTCAGGCAATGAGGTCATCGGCAGCTGCTTTGAACATTCAAGCATCTCCAAGTCCTGCTGCCGATGCCCCCCAGTCTTCGTCGAAACGGGCTGGATCCCCTGCTGCCGCGCCAAGGAAGAAAAGGCGTCTGAGGCTGGCTACCCCATCTTCACCATCGGCTCCAGTTGCACCACCAACCGCCGATGCGCCAACGGCAGGACCATCATCGTTCCAGTCCCTGATCATCCACTAGATAACATCCCCGATCAGGAGACAATACCCGCTGCAGCAGCGGAGGCGACATCGGCATCGGCACCACCAGCCGAAATTCCTGATGAGAGGACGGTGTCGCCACCACAAGAGCCAGCCACTACATCAGAAGCGACACCAGCAACAACGCCACCGGCACCAACGGCGTCAACCGCTTCCCCAGCAGAGGCTCAATCATCGGCAACTGCTTGCCGATCTCCAGGATGAGGCAGGACCATCCACCATGCCAAGTCCCAGGCAAGAAATTCGCTTCAAGATGGTAAGTCAGTTACCTAAAAATTCATAGTATAATCTTACGATCGACACATTTTAACTTCTCCTTTTTCAGGCCCAAGACTCCCCAGATAGCCTATTTTCTTTCGGTATCAACCCCCAGGACGAGGAGCACCAAGAAGGCCCCGTTCGAGAAGACAGCCTATTCTCCGTTGCCATCGACATTCCTGATGAGGATGAGGACGAAGAAAGCTCTGCTCCAACTCTATCGGCAGAGATCAAGTCCAAACTTGAAGCACTGCTTTCCTTGCTGCAACAAGATACGTCACAACTTGTCCAAGATTCAACCGCAGTAAGGACAGTCTTCAAGGATCTCCAAGGCCAACTACCTGCCGATGCAGAAGACATTCTCCTCCAAGCAGCCTTCCTTGAGAGTCGCCGACTCCAATACCAACGGGTCTCAAGCCGTATCGCCAACAGGAACGCCCAATCCAAACTCACAGAAGAAATGCTTCAGTTCAAGCAAATTGCCGATGAGAAGAACAAGAACATCGGCCAAGTGGAAGCTTCCGGCACCGATCTTGAACAAGCATTTATCCAATTATCGGCAAGAAAGGAAGAGCTGCAGGCCGAGCTGAGAAAGTTGAAGAAGCTTTGAACGCAGTCAGCCAGAAGAGAGCCCAACTTCCCGACACCATCACGGCTCTGCGACAAGAGAGGGACAGCAATGCCCGACAAGCCATCGCTCTAAAGAAAAAGATCAAGTCGGTTGAAGGATCTGCCGATGAGGATGCTAGGGAGATAGAAGAGATAGAACAAATTCTCCTGCGTGCGATATCAGTTATCCAATCTTTGTTGTAACTTGTTAAATTTCATCACATCGGCAAATGTAATCAGTAATACTTGATTTTGGTTCTGTAATATATCGCCAGTACATTTTTACCGATGCTTATATAACTTTTTCCTTCATCGGCATCCAACTGAGCATTATGCGTCTACCCAAATACTAGGGTAATATTTTTTCAAGTATTTACCGTTGATTGCCCTAGAAAATGCAACTCCTTCGAGAGTTTCCAAAATATAGGCATTACCAGGAGCAAACTGCTTTATCCGATAAGGACCTTCCCAATTAGGAGACCACTTTCCAAACTTAGAGCTCTTAGTCCCGATCGGTAAAATCAACTTCCATACCAGATCGCCATCGGTAAACTCCTTTACCTTTACTTTCTTGTCATACCATCTGGCAACCCTCTTCTTATTCTCCTCAATACTAATCAATGCTTTCAACCGATGACCTGCTAAGTCTTCTAACTCATCTTTCATCAGAGTAGCATAATCATCGGTCGTCAATTGATCTTGAAAAGATAATCGCCTAGAACCAGTCTTAATTTCCCACGGCAGGACAGCATTGTGTCCATAGACCAACTGATATGGCGAGACTTTGGTTGCACCCTGACAAGCCATCCGATATGACCATAAGGCTTCGTTTAACACCACATGCCACCTTCTAGGATTTTTTTCAATCTTGCGTTTGATAAGTTTGATAACTCCCTTATTAGTTGCTTCAACCTGACCATTAGCTTGGGCATAATAAGGAGAAGAATTCAATACCTTGAACCCCATACTAGCAGCAAATTCATCAAACTCTCCCAATGTGAACATGGTTCCTTGATCGGTAGTAATAGTTTGAGGAATACCAAATCGGTAAACAATGTGTTCTTTGACAAAATCCACCATGTTTGCCGATGTCACCTTCTTCAAAGGAATTGCTTCCACCCATTTAGTGAAGTAATCGGTAGCAACAAGTAAAAACTTATGTCCCTTACTCGATGGCGGATAAATTTGGCTAATGAGATCAATGGCCCATCCTCTAAACGGCCAAGGTTTGATTATAGGGTTCATTGCCGATGCAGGTGCCCTCTGTACGTTACCAAACTTCTGACAATCTTGGCATCCTTTGAAATAGTTGAAACAATCTTCAAGGATTGTCGGCCAATAATACCCATTCCTCTAATCATCCACTTCATCTTGAATGCCGATTGATGTGCTCCACACACACCTTCATGGATTTCACCCATCAACTCCTTTGATTCCTCTTTATTAAGCATCTGAGCAAAACTCCATCAATCGTCTGATAATACAATTCATCGTCAAGGAGCACATACTTGGTGGCCTGGAACCTTAGACGCCTCTCAACCTTCTTAGATGGATCTTTTAAGTAATCAACAATTTCCTTTTTCCAGTCATCGGTAACCGTTACCGATGTCATGACTTCTTGAATCGGCTAATACGCTGAGGCATTCTGTGCTAACCGATTGACCTCTTTATTATGCAATCTAGAAATATGCTCAAGGCGGTGCTCTTTGAATTCTTTTAACAACTGCAGGCATCTTTTATGGATTGCAATTAAGCTTCACTTCGGCATTCATACGTCCCAATCAATTGGTTAATCACCAGCATGGAATCACCAAAGATCTCAATAGCATCGGCATGTACCTCACTGAGTAATTCCAACCCCTTAAGTAAAGCCTGGTACTCAGCCTGATTGTTTGTTGAAGTAGCAACAATCGGCAACGAAATTTCATACTTCCGCCCCTGGGGTGAAATTAAGAGAATACCGATACCTGCTCCATCCTTGCACGTAGACCCATCAAAGAACAAAGTCCAAGGAGCAATCTCCACAGAGCTTACCATATTGCAATGCTGAGTAACAAAATCGGCCATTATCTGACCCTTAACAGCCTTAGCCGATTCATACCTTAGGTCAAACTCCGAAAGTGCCAGAATCCACTTACCGATTCGTCCACTCAATATCGGCATTAACAACATGTACTTAACCACATCATCTTTGCAAATAACAGTGCATTCAGTGGATAATAAATAATGCCTCAATTTAATGCAAGAGAAATATAAACAAAGCATAATCTCTCTATGGCCGAATATCTGGTCTCAGCATCCACCAACCTTCTGCTCAGATAATATATTACACGTTCTTTCCCTTCAAATTCTTGAATCAAGGCCGACCCAATAACACCGTCATCGGCAGACAAATATAACCTGAAAAGTTTCCCGTGTTGAGGCGGAACCAAGACTGGAGGGTTTACCAAATATTTCTTAATTTCCTCCAAGGCTAACTGTTGTTCTTCTTTCCATGTAAATTCTTGATCGGCTCTCAGCTTTAACAAAGGGCTAAAAAAATTTTTATTTTTTTTTAATAAAATCGGTTAACTGTTGTTTTTTTTTGGGGAAACCCTAATTTGCACAAATTAAAAGTGGCCTTGGGTTTTTATACCATCCCGATGTCTATCTCGGTAAATATCGGGGACGTAAAGGGTCCCCTTTTCCTCCCCGGGCCCCGCCCCTTTAAAACCTTCTTAAAAACCGATCCCTTGGTTTGGTTTGAATGGGAAATGGAAATTTGGGGAAAATTTGTCCCGGGTTCCCGGATATGCTTTGGGTTTGAAAATTTTCCGATTCTCCCGAGCAACAGTGATGGGGTTCATTCGGACGCTTAAATTTTGGTAAACCATGACAAGATTTTGATGCATGGTGGAAGGAATACAAAATTGGGGGGAAACCCAATTTTTTCCCTGGGTGCAAGTTTAGGTCCCTTTGCCACTTTACAAAAAGTTTTTTAAACCAAAGTTTTTTTTACCGATGGTTAAGTCAAAATTCCAATAGGGGGACATTTCCCAAAAAAATTTGAGCTTCATTTGGTTTGAAAAATTTGGTCCCCCTTTCCCCAATTTTTCTGAAAAAAATAGGCCCAAATTTATTGATGCCCCCCATCTCCCAAATTTTGAATGGGGGTCCATATTTGTTTAAAGGAACGGGCCCTTAGGGCTGTTTTCTTTCGGGGGTTTTTCCAAAGGGGCCCCGTCTTTGGGCCCAAAAAAACCAATTGGCCATTTCAGACCCCCTCTATCCGGGGAAGGTGCCATAAAATCCACGGCAAATGACGCCCATATTAATTTTCCCGATGGATCCCTGCCCTTGGTTTTGGCCCCCATTTTTTCCCCCTTGGGGGGGTTTTCTTAACGTCATTGGGTAAGGGTTGGGCGTAAAACCTCCTTTTTGAGTTTGTAGCCCCTTGGGACAATTGAGGGGGCTTTTTTTCCCCCGACGGGGGCTGGGCCCTTTTTTCCCCCCCCCTTCGGACCTTCCGTTTTTGGGGGTTTGGAGAATTTTTTTTGTCAGGACCTTGCATTGGCCCATACCTTCGCCCCTCTTGATCAAAAAGTTTTAAGTTTTTGGGGGCCCCTTGAGCTTCCCCCCCGTGATTGGGCCTTTTCTCCCCGGGGGCTTGGGCCCGGGGGGCCCCTCTCAAAACAAGGTTTCTTCCCTGCCCGTCGGGGAAAAACCCCAATTCCAATCGGGGAATTAATCGGAAGTAGGAAACTTGATCCTTTTCCCCAAACTTTAACGAAGAAGGGATTTTTTCCAGGGGTTTCCTTTTGAAAGCCCTGGTGCTCCTTTTTCTTCCCGATTGTTTTAAGTTGCGATGTTTCCCCCGGGTTTTTTTGTGGTGTTTAAAAACCCCGGGGGGCCCCGTTGGCATCTCCCTTTTCGGAAATTTTTCCCCTTTTTTTAAGGGAAAACCCTTTTCCCCCGGCTAGCATTGGGGGGTTGGTTACGTGTTTTTGGACCCCGATGTCAGCACTTTTTTTCCCCCATGTTTCCCCCATTTTTTGGGGAAAAGGTGGAAATCTTTAGGTTTTGGATTTAGTTTTCAAATTTTGATGGTCCAGATTCAATTTGATGCATTTGTCCTGAATATTGAGTCTTGGTAGGGGTGGATTTTGCATTTCCCATTGCAGTATGTTTTTCTTGAGCTTCCCCGTGGAATTACTTGGTTGGCCCCCATTGATTCCCCCCTTCTTAAAATAATAACAAACCCTGTCGGCCTTTGGTAAAAGTCAAGGGAACCTTTGGGTTTTTTTCGGGCCAACGGACAAGAACAGGCTTTTATTTCCCCCTTCGGCCGCATGTGCCATCTCATTGCCCCAAGTCTTCTCCCCCGTGGGTCACCTTTTTTTCAAGTTTTTTCTGGGTTAAAAGGGTTTTGATTTGATCGCAATCCTTTGCAAAAGCTTGGTTTTCAAATTTGGGGGGGTACTTGTCCTTGATGTGCGGAGAACCCTTGGAAGGCCCAAATCTCCCATTGGAATAAAGTAAAGTGTACATTGTTTTAGCCCCGCCTTTGCAAACTTTTACGATTTCATTGCGTTGCCCATTTGCCCAAATCGGAAAGTTTTTTATTATCCGCAAAGAAGATTAAAAAATTGTTTCTAGTGGCCCTGTGATTAAAAATTTTGGACCCCTAGAACCATGTGAAGTGATAGACAATGATGAGAGAACAATCCCCCCTCAATTTGGGGGCAGTTCCCCCAGGAAATAAGGGTTTGATATGTATTTTTTGAGTGCATTTTGGGCCCGGAATTGGTAAAAAGGATTTTGTCCCAATTTGGGGAGAGGAACAATTTTGCGGAGGATCGGAGTGTAAGTCGTTTACTTTGGGTTTAATGCCAATTGTTTTCTAATTCGGAATCCAGGGGCCAAATATGCCCCTTTTTCCCCGATCATTGGTGGTTGTGCGGTGGAGGTGAGGGCCCCTTTGGGAGAGATGGGAGTAGTCAGGGGCGCAGCCCATATCTCCCCAAATGCACGGTTGATGCAGCAGCAGTTAGGTTGATCTTATTCATCGGTTGATTACCCGTGGGCCTCTGAGTGGGTTGCTGGGGGTATAAAAGATCTTGAACGCCAGCTGTTGGAGCAGTTGGGTTTGGCCCCTCCCGGGTTATAAATCCCTGGCATATGCTTACCATGGCTGATAGCTGACTGGGCATGTGGCTTTGTATTCTGGGGCAATCAATCACCCGATTTCCCTTGGGAATAGTCCAATTGGGATTTTCCCCCAGAGGGACTGCCCTTTCTATAATGTGTTTCATCGGAAGGGCTTGGGGGTGGATCAGAGGGTTTTTGGAATTACTGAAAATTTCTAGGCATTTCACATTTTGGGAAGGGAGATAATGCATCATAGGGGGCCCCCCGGTGTGATTGCGTTGCCAGCCAAGAGCCCCCCAAGTGAGTTTTGCACAGAAGAAAGAATAGTTTGGAGGGGTACCCTTTCCCCACTTTGGGGGGGTTTGACTTGGATAGAGGTCCTAATTGCCCAGCCATGGATTGTATGGGGTTGTGGCCTTTCAGGTCGGCCCTTTGGGGGTTGAATCGGAGGGCCACGGGTGGAAGAGCCTTGGGGTGCCCAGGCTATGAGGTCCAGGTTTTATGATCCCTGGGCCCAAAATATTTAGGTGCTGTCCCTTTTTTGAATGATTGCTGATAGTTGTAACGGGATTGGACGAAAAGGGTGGCTAATAATGTTTACTAGAGCAGAATTAACCCCTTTGTAACTTACCAGGGTTGGCGTTATGGATTGGTCTTTTTTGGTTGCTTTACTTAACCAAAAGGGTTGGGTTAGGGGGTAGTGTTATCGGGATTGAATAATAATCAATAGGGCATTAGGAAAAACCCAAGAAAAGGTCAAATGAAAAGGAAACTTTGTATTTTTGGATATAAATTGTCTCTACTTTAGTTTCCTTTAGGGCAAAGTTTTGGAAAAATAACTTTGCATTTATATATAAACTAGAAGTATAAGATAGAGATTGAAGTGATATAGGAGTGTCGACAAAAAAAGGGAAGATCAAAGGAATTGTGAATTGCCCTTGCCCCATATTGTTAGGGGTTCTATAATAAAAATTGATTGACTAAAAACATTCATATCTAAAGATTTTCCCAAGCAAGGATCAAATTTTTTAAAGAAAGGGTTTTTAAATTGGGTGCTTTATGATGTACTTGATTTATGGCTTGATGGGGTCAAATAGAAAGGGAAAAGGGAAAATTCAGGTATAAGCAAAGGTAAAGGGTAAAGGAAAGACCGAGGTACTATAGCAAAAGGTAAGAAGAGAGAAATTGCTTTGGGAGTCAAAGTACTAATCGACTATGGGGAGTTTTATTTTTTTTGGGGATCAGTTTTTTTAGGGAAGTGCTTGAACCCCAGGGGCTAAATTTTCCTTTAGTTTGGAAAGTTCAAGTCACAAGCTCTAAGGGGGTGTTTTCTAAAAGAGATGAATAATGATGATTGAAAAACACATCCAATTATTATAAAATAGGACAAACTTTCAAGGGTCAGCCCCAAATTAAAAAAGGGATGCGGTGACCAACTAAAAAGCTTTTTAAAATTTTTTGTTTTTTTAAAATTTTTGATTTAGGAAAGGCCGTACTACAAAGGGGGATCAATACATTTTAAATGTGAAACCAAGTGCTCAAATTCCACCAAACATCCTCTCATACCTTCCCAAAACTCCCTGCAAAACATTTTTCATTGGGACATTTTTGGGCAAGCAGCATTGTGCCCCCCAAAGAGCAGTAGTGCGGAGGTCCAGCATTTTGGGGAACTTAGCCCGGGAAGGGGCCGGGACCTACGGCAGTCCCGGGCCTGAGAGGGGCAGTGCCGCAAATTTAAATTAACCGTTGGACACGGGGATACTTATATCCCCTTCCTGCTGCCCCCAACGGCATAACGACTTTCCCCTTTCCAGTGCCACACAAAAAAGCTCTATCCCTCCTCTAACTCCTTTGGACCCCTCGCTTCTCTTTTTAATTCCTCTCCAATCCTTTGAAGATTGACCCCAAACTCCTTAGAGAGCACCCAAACTTTTTTCTTCATTGCCTAAGCTTGGTTCGCTTTCAAGCCGGTGGATTGCATTCGTTACCCCTTGATCTTGCTCCTAACGGCTAGAGCGTCGCTCTTTGGAGCTTCCCAACTTTTGGGGAACCCCGGGGAGGTTTGTAACCATGTCTTTGCTGCAAAGAAATCACCCCTCACTTCAAGATTCACTCTTTTGATTTAAAGAACGGGGGGAAAGGGAAACCCTTTGCGGGGCGACCCCTAAGCCTTGTGTGGTGAACCTCAACAACGTGGACTTAGGCCAGCCTTGGGGGCGACGCTGAACCACGCGATAAATCTTGTGTCACTTGTGTTTGTGTTGTTTGCTTTACTTGCATTTGTACTCTAAGTGATTTCTAGGGTTTGGTCCCGATCTACTTGGTGGTGCAGCTCCTACCTATTCCAAGTGCTACTACAGGTTCTATACTATCCTAGGAAGGTTTCTATTCAAGTAGAATTTCGATTTGCTGGACAGATTTTGAACTATATTCATATCTGTCTGAGGGTCCAGCACTGTTGGGCTTTAGAGCAGCAGTGTCGAGCGGAACAGCAGTGTCGGGCTCTAGAGCGGCACTGCCGCGCTTGTGATCTGATAAGTTCTGCAGCTAATTTTTAAACAAACCTATTCACCCCCCCCCTCTAGTCCTCTTAGGCGACATCAAGGTACTTTCAGAAATGGATAAAGAAATCGTTGATGGGTACCAACCTTGTCCCCTTGATTTATGGGACAGTGATGACCTAGAATCTTGCAAAATATTCCCATCGTGTATGGACTCGTCCCGCTCCGCCCCTCAACCAAACACGGTAAAAAATGGGTTCGGCCCATCATGTCTCCTCTCATCCTCCCAACCGAACATACGGTAAGAACGATGCTTTGAGGACATCACGTTGGAGGATCTAAGGGAACTAACACTCCTACAATAATTAGGATCTCATCATAAATTGTAGATCAAGTATGGTGTTATAATATGAATATATATATTATAGATCAGTACTGTGTCATAGAATGAATATACTCCCTCCGTCTCAAAAAAGAGTTATCATGGGAATCATGCTGGTCAAACTTTCTTAACTTTGACTATTTTTGTAGAAAATACGTGCAACATTTATATCTCCAAATAAGTTTATTATGAAAGCATATTCAAATATCTATTTAGTGATACTAATTATGTGTTATAAATATTAATATTTTGTTAAACATAGTTGGTCAAAATTAAAAATTGTTGACTTTTTAGCACTAGTACAAAAACTGTTTTTGCTGGCGGTTCTAAACCCATTTTTACAGGCGTTTCTGAGCCCCTCCTGCGCTGGGGGTCAGTACAAATGGGAGCTTTCTACAGGCGGTTGCTTGAGAACCGCCTGTAGAAATCCATTTTCACAGGCGGTTCTCTTAGTGAACCGCCTGTGTAAATGTAAGAGAACCGCCTGTGAAAATGGATTTCAGATTTTATATTTTGAATATATATTTTTGTATTATTTAATATATACATATATATTGTTATTGAAACTACTAAACCCTATTGGATGGTGTTTAAATATAGCAATATGTAATTTAAATATCTCATACATACATGTATTATTTTAAAGTTTCATGCTAGCAATAAAGTTACAAGTGTATGTCACATTATATACATGAGTCTCACGCTCACACACATAAAGTTACATGTGTATATACATCAAGAGTTTGGACATGTCCTCTAAAAGCCGTTCTGAGTAAGTTTAGGCTATAAACCTCTGTTAGCGCTTCGTACTTGGGCTTGGCTAATTCACTCTCATAATCATGATATTTCCCTACACTTGAGATGACCTGTTTGATGAGGAAAAGGCACACATCCTCAACTATGGTGTATAATGTCTTTTCGTTGATGGTCGTCGCCTTGGTTTTCTTCGTGGAAGGTTTCTTCAAGTTTTCTATGTCTCCTCTCATGTGCTCGCACACGTAGTATCCACAGAGGACAGATCCTGCTGGTTGTTTGTGGCACTATAAAACAGAAAAGTGGTTATTTATATATGCTCACACACGTAATATATCCACAGAGTAAATGTATGATCTGTATTCATAAGAGTAAGTTTTCATACGTACCGGCGAGTCATATATAACTTCCAATGGCTCCTTTTCTTTTTCCTTCGAAACAAGCTTTCCACCGTTGATCTTATAAAACCGACATGCCCTACGAACTCGAATACAATCACCATGATAATTATTCTTAAAAACACTTACAATGCAAAAGTATATGTGCATATATATCTCGACTTACATCTCTAGCATCTCAAGTAAATGTCCATAGCTTGATGGGTGATAATTGCGGAGTCCAGTACCATCACCCTTCCTTGTCTAGGATAAATGACGACGCAGATCCAGTGGTCCCTACAGGAATCAAATTGTGCATTTAAATTATGTAGTATGATCACCCAAAGTTATATGGTGTCACTACCCAAACTCATATACTTACCCAAAGTTGTACGGTGCCACTATCGATTTCCTGTCTTGATACGTATTCATACACTTTGAAATGTAGAAGGCGTACTTGGCTTCAAATTGAAACTTCAAACTTTTATTTTTGGCGGCCTATGCTTCACCTACTAAGCCCCTTAAATCGTCACTGTTTTCCCCGATTCTGAAGATGTGCCTCTCTTCGCATATATCAATTGGGTTCAGATAGGCAATCCTCTCCTCGGTACAATAATCGATATCCGGACCATAACTCTGCTCCTGCTCATCAAATAGCATTCTACAAGGCATGCATGTCAGATATTGAACATTTATGCAACTACAATAATGTGTAACTGTGTAACACTTACAATGCAAACATCGTTATGATCTGTACGTCCAGTCTCGAGGTTCATCATCGACCAAATGTCTTCAAAGCTAATCATGCACAGATTATGCTCACATTGAAATGCCTTATGTGGTATACCACGTTGATGTTGTGAATGCCAGCAGCAGAGGCTCTCATGTACCAGTCATGCAACCTTTTTACATTGGTTGGGACCTTTTGGAGTTTCTCCCAACTCAGTAGAGGCTTTCCCACCACATAATTTTTAGGCACAGACTTGTAGTCTTCCCAAGTTGGCACCTTGATTTTGCAGGGAATTACCTTAGGCACCGACTGCGCTGACTTCGTACTGAGCTCAGACAACTCGAGGACTTCATTAGTGCGTTTTCCCTATTCCTTTCAAAAATCTGGCCGTGCCAGCTGTTTTCTTCTTTGGCTCGAAGGGGGCAATCAACTTGGGGATAGGAAACTTCTTCTTTGGCGGCGCTGGTGGCTCTGGTGTTTGTTTAGGATCTTTTGGTTGTGGCGAAGGTGTGGATTTTTGTTGTGGAGGCGGCGGAGGTGATGTTTGTGGTGCAGATGACTGTGGTGGAGGTGATGACTGTGGTGTAGGTGACCGAGGTGGCGGAGGTGATGACTGTGGTGGAGTGACGGAGGTGGCGGAGGTGATGCATGTGGCGGAGGAGACCGAGGTGGGCTCCAATGTGAATGGATTGGTGATGGTGGTGGGTTCGGAAGAGGATCAGTCGGTCTTGATGACTCCTCAACTGCTATCTCTTGCGAGGACGGTGGCGGCTCCCTCAGCTGAACGTCCCGCCGAGGCCAAAGAATGAAATTTTTTATGGCCTGTCCAAGTTTTTCAATGTCCTCGGACCGGGGATGTCTAAAATATCGTCCTCATATCCTTGGACGACGGTCGATACTTCTACTCTGCAGTAGTCTTCAGGAATGTCAGCACTGTGGTACTTGCGTCCTGGGATCGCTTTGCCCGTGGCTACTTCCCTTATACGGTGATTGTTAATGCCATATCTTATGACTAGGGAGCAAGCCACTGGAGTAACAATGTCCTCAACCGGATATTTAACCTTATTCCCAGTAGACGCTACACTGCTTGGTACCTCAGCAACGGTCTGCTGGGACACCACTGAGACTAGCTGCATCTGGGGTGCCTGAGTGCTTACTATTTGTTGACTTGACACGACCGCACTCATCAGTTTCTGCATCAACTCAGGAGGAGGATTGTCTACCAATTTCTCCATAAACTCTGTGAACTCTTTCTTAGCCTCCTCTTTCCAATAGCTAGCCATTTCTTCCTTGTATCGATCACGTTTCCTATACTCGCCTTCCCACTGAGGTCGAATCCCTCCTTCCATCCTTCCTTGGATGACACGCCTCGAACACGGCCAGGATGCTCAGGGTTACCCAGGCCCTCGCTAAGGATGTCCCTCTCTCTTCGTGGCTTGAATTTACCTTCTTGTTGCTTGGCTGCCACCGCAAAGATGTTCATTGCTACTTGTTCAACCTTAGGGTCATCAAAGAACAAACCGCTCTCGGTTTCCTTTGGTTTTCTAGCCCGAATCCAATTCACGGACCTTTCACCAACTTGTTCGGACAGTGCCGTAACCCTTTCTCCTTCTTAGCAGCCTCTTCATGTTGCCATTTGGGAGCCTGACGCTGATAACCACCTGAGCCTAGACGATGGTGGTACTTATTCTTCTCATCGAGAGCAGAGTTGGATTTGCTTAGAGCTATGAATTCTGCCTCTTTCCTCTGCTCTAGAAAGACCGCCCACTTCCCTTTAGTAATCTTGTACGTTGTTGTAGGGTCCAACCCTTTCTTTGCAAACTTGGTATTCAAGTTGGACCTCCAGTTTCGGAAACTGATCGCAGTCTGCTTCAAGGTATAGTCCTTTATCAGTGCCTCTGGGGTGGCTCGAGGAAACTGGAACCTCGTCTTCATTTTTTCCCAAATTCTTGTCTTGTCATCCTCCGACACAATGGCCCAGGTCTTTTTAGTGACATCAAGAAGGTCCCTAACACAAAAGCCAATTGCGTTCCGGTACATGGATAGGGCCTCCAAAGGAGCTATGGGTTGTTCGGTTAAGCTAACTTCTAAGATGGCATATACGTCGTCTGGAAACTTGTTCAATCCTCTATCGCCTCGTTTGCCACCGCTCCGCTTCCTTTTCCTTGATGGCTCATTGCTCGTCATCACAGTCGGATCGGGTGCGTCTTCGGCACGTTGTGACATCAACTCTTCCATCTGAGTCAATGCCCTCTGAATATAAACATTGTGAGTTTAATGGTGACGGTTTTAATAGACATGTAATTAAATAAAAACATGAAATCATATAATTACCTCCTCGGCTTCTGCATCAATAATCAGGGTCATGGCGTAATTCACGTTCAACTTGTTCTCGAGCCTTCCTCACTTTGATCCGCTCGAAGTCGTCGCTAGGGCTCCAAGTGTTCTTCGGAGTTGATTGGTTCCCTTCTTCTTCCTCAATGGGGTTGGACGACCCCAGGCCTTGCACCGTTTGGTGGGCATCTTGTACTTGCTCCGTGGGGTCGGACGACTCCACGCCTTGCCCCCTTTGATGGGTATCTTGTACTTGCTCCGTGGGGTCGGACCCTGGGGTCTGTTCCGTGTGAACAGACACTTGTGCTTGGTCCTTGTTGCTTGGAGATGTCATCGTGGAAATCTAATAAAGGATAGGCATTTATATAAGTATTTACCTCCTCTTTTTTATAATAAACATGCATTACAAATAGACACAAGAGGTATTTTTCTGGTGATAATATATAAGGTCTTTTTCGGGGAATAAACATGAAATTTCTAGTGAATATATATCAGGTCTTTTTTCGGGAGTCATTTTCTATTACAAATACATACACGAGGTCATTTAATAATTACAAGCATTTATTACAAGAATTTGGTAGCTATGTCCGCTCTCAGTTTTATAACAAACTTGAATGGAGACATACATATTTATACATACACATATATACGAATTTACAAATAGACATACAGATATACTAAGAAATGAATATATAATATATCATCAAGGGAATGATAGATTTAAATACAAATAATGTTTGTTAATACAAATGTCCGTTAATACAAATGTCTAATGTTCCCCCCATTTTTCTATTATTTAAATAAGCATACTTATAAACATTCAAATACATATATATAAAGAAATTATATAAGCATTTTATATATATAACCATTTATATAAGTTTACATATAAAGAAACTAATCAAAAAAAGAAAAAGGCCCAAAGGAGGCCTCTCGGCCCAGGTGGGCCGCCCCTCTCTCCCCTGCCACCTGGTCCACCTGTCAGCCTTCTTCCTCCTCCACCTCCCCCGCCGCCCCGTATTCTTCCTCTCTCATGGCGACGCGACGGAGCACGGCGGCGCGGCCGCGCCCCGCGCCCCCCTGGGGCGGTGCCCCCGCAACCACCGCAGCACCACCACCACACTCCGAAGACCACCGCCACCACTACCGCCACCGTCCCCAGCAACCACCGCCACCACCGCACAACACTACTTGCCACCGTCCCCCGCGCAACTGCCACGCCCACCGCCACCACTCGCAAACCGCCGCGCAACCGCACGCGTCCTCGACGCGTGCTCCTCGTCCTCAGCCGAGCTGGCCGCCCTCCTAGGCCGCGGTGCTCCAACCGCGGCTCGTTGGCGCCGCACCCGCCGCCGCCCCGCCAGCAACTGCCCCGCCGCCACGCCGCCACGGAGAAGGAAAACAAGGCGGAGCGGCGTACTTACCCCGACGTCTCGAAGACGGCTCCGGCATACGAAAGATCCGGAAAGTGCGGCGGGCGGGAAGGGCGGCGGCGGTTCCTGGGAAATTTGGACAGCCTCATGGCGTATTTTCGAATGCACTCACGCCTAGGGACTTAGAAATTTTCAGAAGAGGCGGGCGGCAAATATATACCGAGCCGATTTCTACAGGCAGTTCGGGTGGACAACTGCATGTAGAAAGGCATTTCTACAGGAGGTTACCAACCGCCTGAGAACCGCCTGTAGAATTGATTTTGCAAAAATAATTCAAAAAAAATATAAAAGCTTGAAAAAATCATATCTTGAGAAATATTGTTCCAAAAATTGTGAATTAAATTTTGTAGTGTTTGTCTTGATAAGATATACATGTTAAAAATATGAAATGACATGTTTGATATACTTTTACATGTAGCTATATATTTATATGTCTTATATCGATAATTATATAAGCTTGAAAAAATCATATCTTGTGAAATATTGTTCCAAACTTAGTGAAATAAATTTTGTAGTGTTTGTCTTGACAAGGTATACATGTTTGTAATATGGAATGACATATTTGAGATACTTTTATATATAGGTATATTTATAATGACCTCAATTTAATATATGTCTCATATCTCAATTAATACATAAGAAAAGTGCTAGGGTCTCCACATGTTCAAACATAAATAGGGTCTAACATTGTAGCATAAATAGATTACATGACAAATAACAAAAAGAATCTATGGAGCTATAATGTTCTTCCTTGTCCATCATTGCGCACCCAAGGTAACGATTTCTGTGGGATGCCTCGCTCAACACTCCTTATTTTTATTTGATGGTCATCTACAAAGAGACACATGTTGCTGAACTCATTAAATTCATCCAGGTCAGACACACCATCAACCCCTATAGCTTGTTGCTTTCCAGGAATAACTACATGCTTCGGCTTGTCGGTACTTTTCTTCTCATTAGGACAAAGGATATGTTCAACATAGAAGACCTGTGCAACATGGATAGCCATTATCCACGGATCATCTTTGTAGCCTACCTTACTTAGATCAAGAACTCTGACCCCATAGTTATCCACTGTGACATGTTTGTCTTCAACCCATTGGCATCGAAACATAGGGACCTGAAATGTACCATAGTCTAGCTCCCATATGGCACCAGCGATGCCAAAGAACATATTTTTATCCCCCGTTTCAGAGTCTAAGGCATCACATTGAACTCCACTATTTTGTGCAATGCTCTTTTGGTCCTTGGACTTGGTACAGAATGTGAAGCCACTAATGTCATAGCTTTGCCATGTTGTGACTTGGCGTGATGGTCTAGAAGCCAACGCCTTGATGGTGCATTCCTCAATTGTTTCCCCCTCTGGAATGTCAAGCTCCTTTAGCCATGAGGTGAACTTATTCTTGTGTTCCTTCATTAACCACTCATCTATGTGCCCCTAATTTTGTTTGTGAAGTTCATCAATATGTTGCTCGATGAAAGGCTCCATTATTGAGAGTTGATGAAGGATGCTGTGATGTGCCTTGAGGACTGAATTGTAATCTTGCGGGACTAATGTTTTCTTTCTAAACCTCCCTTTTCCATTCACCCTACCATCATTTTTGACGAGGCAAACCTATTGCATCCTGGTCTTTAGGACGCTTTTGCAGAAGGGATCCCCAAACCCAAATTTGCCCTTGGGTTTAAAATACCCCCCTCACCATGGATGCCTCAGGACACACGATTTGATACGTAGCCATTAATTTTGACATGAAACGCTAAACGCCCACATTTCATGCAAATACATGGGACCCAGGGGCCTCTACTGGGAAAAAATTTCACCACAAGGGAACCTAAATCGAAGAATCGGGAGGAAAACACATTCGAACTACACACTGCCCGCTGAAAATTCCCTTTTAAGAGTTTAAACTCACACGGTCGTCACCTTCTGTGAGATCCTTTGAAGAAGAGCACAAACCATGTACGCAACCTTTATCCCATGGATTTTATAAGCCCTAGGGAAATGGGGAGGAAAGTATTCAGCAGGTATGACAATCAATTGTAGTTGGTGAGTGTAAGTCTTTCGTTGACACGTTTTTCCCTATGGGTAAATATTAAACCCAAGTGCATTGATCGGCAAAAGGGAAAACGTTGTTCCTCATCGGCATCGGATCCACTGATCAGGTTATCATGAAGGAGACGAGATCGCGAGGGTGAATTTGATTGAAAACATTAAGGGTGAAAGATGGTCTTCCGAAAAGGGAGGGTTGCCGAGAAGCGGGAAACATTGCCGATTGGAATGTTGCCGATATGCAGATGATGGAGGTGAGAACAGGAAATCCAAGGTAATGGAAGAACTTGCAGAGGGAAAAAATCTGCCATGGAAAGTGTCATCGCAAGAGAATAGATGGAAAACCCCGGTGATTTTAACCAGTATTATTATACATTTGAGTCCGACTTTTTTCACGAGTCATTTATTTCCTTAAAAGTGGGAGTTTTTTTTTGGGATGATCGGTTTTGTGACAACTCCTCCACCGAGTATAAATATTACCTAGGGCCCGATGAGAAAAGACATAGAATCAATCAAAAATCTATTATTTTTCATCTATTTTTAAAGCACTATTTTTTCGCTTAGCTATAGTTTTATCTATGAATTCTTACGATCCGACGGCCAATCTACAAGATCTCCGTCTACCTCGCATTTTTCGCTTTTTGAACAATTTTGAGTTTTGACACCCGGGGCACACGAGTTGTCTTGTTCCGTTTTTCTATTTCGCCTTTCGATTAATGGGTCAAATCGACGGGCACACCTTTAATATGGGGTTTTGGGGGAAATAAGCCCGAGTGTTCACAGATCAGACATTTTTTTTGTGTCAACACCTCTTTTGGCACACCCGGGGGACCATAGATACATCTCTTGTTTACACATGGTGATTCTCCCCGATTCAGCCCCAAGGAACTCACGAATCTCTAAAGAAGATCGAAATAATAAAGGGGAAAATCTAGGGAGCAGGATATGGGGGAAACAACAGTTTATCTGAAACCCTTTCACCTAAGCAGAGGGGGGCAAACAATCCAAAGAAAGATCCGTCTTTCCCAGACAGTCCATTCGACCCCAAATCTGGGAAAATTGCAAAAAAGGTTTAATTCTGCATTAAATCGGGCTTTAAATTTAGCCACTCCAAGTACTGTCCAATACCGTATCAATGTTTTTTAGAAAAATTTTAAAAAGAAGGACAGGCACCCCAAAATTTTTCCAGCGTACAAAACCTGGATCGACATCTTTTATAAACCCTCGGCGGCCCAACGAATCTTCCCAAACCTAGACCGCCTGCCAGCGTTTTGCTCCCAAAGACGACCCTCAAGTGCAATTATTTTAAATACAATTTGGGGGGGCTTTGGCGACTCAGGACCACAACAAGATCAACAACCCCCTCCAACTGGGGGGGAAGGGATGCCCCAAAACCATCTGCTGACTCAAATCTGATCCAGGGTAAAATACAGCAGGGAAGGGGCCCCTGACATCAGTAATGCCGCCAACCGATGACCCGCACACTTTAGCTACATCCTCTCCAACTTTTTTGTTCCCATTAGAAATCTTCAATGGTGAAACCTAAAATGCCACTTAGCCACCACGGCAAGCCCTTTTGCCGAAACAACAACCCCAACGACTGCAAGCAACCTAGGCGGGGGTGAACCCTCAAACTGGAGTACCAACACACCAAGGTGGCAATTGTTACTTTTCCAGAGTACAGGACGACAGGCCGGTTTGGGGCTTCCACCTGGGGCAAAATGCTGTCGTTGACTTGAATCCCGGTGACTGGCAAGCGCCATCCAACAACAGTGATACACCTGGGAAAACCCCCCCAATGGACATGGGTGCATCACCGATGAATATACGCCGAGTTTTTTTCCAAAGGGGCGTTCAAAGCGATTCATCGACAAATCACCGAGGCACAATTTTCAAGGGGTTAAGCGCGCCTACCCAGCTCCACTTTATTTACCATAGGGTATAAGAAGCAATCAACCAGCTAAACCCTATCAACATCCAGCCATGCATCGGCAAGGTCAGGATGAAAACGGGGCCGATAAGATCGCCGAAGTTAGAAGAGCAATTCAGCATAAGCCTAAGGTAATACATACTTTATTGGACCCATACCCTCCGGGATAGATTTGATTCCTCCCCAAATCAGCAAAAGTGCTAATTTCAAAAGTTTTCTGGCCAAGATAAAATCAACTAGGGACACATCAACCCTTCATTATCCTTTGGGGAGAAGCGCCAGTAAGATGAACTAGGATGAGATTGTTCTACATCACTATCGGGATTGACATTCACAGGTTTTCGTTCATTGCCCCCAAAATTCTGTGATCACTTGGGGCCCATCTAGAGAAGCATTTCCAAATATTTCCCTTTCGCTATGTATAGAGAAGAAGATTACCGATTTGGTCAAGTTGAGCAGCGTAATGAGAATGGGTAGAGAGTTTTCGCCCAAAGGGCCCGGGGATGAAAAAGAATAAATGCTAAAAATTAGTGTTTGGACATGGGAAAATTGGCAGATTTAGCCTTTCCCGGGGATTACTGACGTCCATCAAAACAAATATCGGCTCAAGAGTTTAAAAATTTGAGCCATCTTGTGCAAAATTGCCGATCAGGAACTAAAGTTTTCAATCTAGGGATATTTGAAAAAAAAGGGTTTTTTTCGTTGAACAGAAAGAAATTCCGAATCAGATAAAACCAAGTTGGGCTTGCTGAATAGTAAAGGGACAAAAACCATATCATGTCCGTTTCGCCAAAGAACTAAAGATTCACCTTCGACATCATCAAGGCCGATGGGGATTTTGATCTATTCTTCAAAAGGGGCGAATAAGCTACGAAAAATCAAGTGCCTTGGGCAAAAAACTTAGAAGGTTCACGTATTTTAAGGGGCACAACGCAGTTTCACAAAAGTACCCAATAAATGAAAAGTCTTTAGGCAGCAATTGCAGTCAAAAATTTGAGTCTGGGCGGATTAATTTTTGAAAATTCTAAAGCTCAGGACTGATGAAGATTATCCATCTTTTTTCCAAGAAATAGGTGGAAATTAGCGGGAAACAAAATTTGACATCGAATTGCCGGGAAAATCCTGGGGATCCTGAACATAAAATACTATGCGATGTAAAAAAAGGGATTTACCGATGATAGAAAAATTAAAGAGTTACGGTAAAAGGGGCAACCCGGGAAGTAAACTTACCAAGGCGTTGTAATCACGCACAGGCCCCAAAAACCAAGATTATGGGCAGCAGGAGGAAAAAAGGCCCCCAAAGTGACATCGACATAAAGATCATTGGGGGTGCCCCTTCTTCTTCTTTGCGGAAGAAGGCACAAGCTGCCCCACTGCCTAATTGCCCGATTGCAATGGAACTACCCCGCCTTTGGTGAAAAGAAACTTTATTTGATGACGGGCACAAACATAGTGGGGCCATAAAAAAAAAAAGGAGGTTTAAAAACCCGCTATCGGCTGGGGGGAAGCTACATACAGATAGACTTTGGTAACGGTCGATAAAAAGGGAACTTGAGGAAGGGCTGATCAAGATGCCCAAAGAAAATTTTTTCCCGGGAGACCAAACAAAAGGATAGTGCCAAAAAAGCGGTAAAAAAATAGTAAAAAAACCCCCTTTGGAAACAAAGTTTCCCTCAAGGGTCCCCAAAGGTCGACAAGACCAAGAAGGGGGATCCCGTGAACGCCGAAGTATCTGACACATAAAACACTTCACGGGAGAAATCTCCATCAAGAAATAAAGGGCCCAAAAGCGCAAGGAAAAGGGATCCATCGGAAAGATAAACATGGTTGTGATTTGCCGATCGAATTCAGGCACCCCCGATAGAGGAAGAAGCTGCGGGAGGTACGGGGTAATCAAGAGAGGCATAGGCTTTTTTGGGGGGAAAGATTACAAAGAGAAAATTTTTCGCGCTAAGAATTTTATACCCAAAATTTGGGGGGGCATGTGTTGAAAAATTTTTTTTCGTACGGGTCAATATTGAACCAATTTTCGCGATCGGCAAAATGTAAAACGTTTTTCCCTCATTACATCGGGGATCCACTGATCAGGTTACCGATAAAGGTAGGGGAGATCCCCCGATGTAAATTTGTTTGGAAGCATTAAGGGGAAAGATGTGTCTTCCGATAAAAAGGTGTTGCGAAAGCAAAAACAGGGCCGATTGGAGATTTGCCGATGATGTGAGAGAGCAGGTGAGTCACAAGAAGATCCCGAGGGAAAGGGAAAAGGGTTCCGATGAAAGTGTCATCGCGAAGAGAAAGAAAAGGGAAACTGGGGTTTTATACCATTTTTTATATCATTTTTAGTCCGACCTTTCAGGGTCTTTATTTTTTTTAAAATTAAATTTTGTTTAGGTATGAGTTGTTCAAAGTAAAACCCCTCCTACCGGGAGTATAAAGTACCTAGGGCCCGTAGAGAGAGACATACAATCAATCAAATACATCTATTATTTTTCATCTACTTTTCAAGCATCATTTTTTTCCCGCATTAGCTATAGTTTATCTACGATTTTTCACTCGAGGGGCTGCATCTACAAATCTCCACTACCTCGCAGTTCCGTTTTTTGAACAATTTGAGCTTTGACATCCGGGCGCATCGTTTTGTCCGTTCACGTTGTTCTATTATCGTCCTTGTCAATTAACGGTCAAATCCAACACACCTTGGAAACGGTTGGGGTATAAGTCCAGGTGTTCGAGACAACCTTTTTGTGTCAACATTTTTTCTTGACACAATACTTCGTTTTTTTAGAGAAACCCAATGGACCTTCAATTTTTCAACCATACACACATCGAATTTTCTCATCTTGTTGAGGTTGTACTTGCTGGGGGAGAGGGTACTTCCCATTTTCTTGAAGAAAAGGTGGAGTTTTTTTTTAATTCAAATTTGTCCCATTTCCAGACGTGACTTTAGTCCCCCTTTTTGTCTTCCCCTTTATGTCAACAAGGTTCCAATTATGCTTTAAAACATTTTTTCTAAACGTGCAACCATCGATCGCAGGCGACATCTAACTCGGGCCTTTAGACAAATACTCGAAGAAAATAATTTCTTCTTGAAACCCCTGGAGTTGGTTATATTCTTTTGGTTTTCCATCTTTGTTTTCTTCCCGAAAACAAATTTAAAGTTCCCTGACTATTTTGAAAATTTTTTCCTTTACTGTTGCTAGTGGGGCAGTAGACTGGAGTTAAAGGGTTATTGTCGAAGTGCTATCCTTTTTCTTCTGGGGGTACCGTTTCCTTTTCGTAAAAACGCTATGCCTCATGACCTATCTTCTTAATGCAGTAAGAGACACATGAGGGGTTTCATATAGCATCCACACAGCCAATTTTTTCCCTTGAACTGCCCTGATAATGGAAGAGACGGGAAACGTTGAGGAAACAAAGAAAATTGCTCTAAAACGGAATGATTCTGGGGGTACTCCGCCACTTTTTAACACCTTTTCCCACAATACTTCATGTTTTCCCTTTAAGGGGCTCCAAAAAAATCCATGTCAACTCCAGGCGTGTGGGCCCAAAGATAAGGAGGGTTACATGAATATTTTTCAACTTTTTCACAACCATGGCGAAGGTTGTAGATCGTGAGGATCACCGCCATGTGTTGTGCGTGCTTCCCTCTCAGCAAATGGATTCATTCCGTCAGTACCAGTGCAAACCAAACATTTTTTTTTCCCTTTTGAAAAGTCTTCGGGGTTTTATTGAAATCTATCCACGCTTGCCTCGGCTAGGTCCCAAAGCTTCCCATCGTCTTTGATGGTCTTAAACACCACTCATAGTTTGGAATCCTCTGGGTTAGCAACAAACACCCAGTCGATCGACCACAAGCACGAACCTTTATCACCAAAGCAGAATCTTTTTCAGCCATAATATCTACTTCTTTTTTTTCTTTGAAGTTTTTTTTTGAACTCTTTTGGGGTCTTCTTTCGCTTTTTCCCTTTCCATCACCGAGGCAGCCTGCCTCTTGTAGTCTTTATTCTTTTTTATACCTACTTGCATTACACTTGGACAACCTCCTGCCCCTTAATTTTCGTCACCTCGATATGGGAAACATGATTTCTACAAGAAAGGATCTTCTCAACACCCATCGGAGGGGACTGATAGGTTCTTTGCAAAATAACGTGTTACGGCACTTTTTTTTCCTTAGGAACATTCTGTATAAAGCCCAAGAATGATCAAACAGCACCCAAAAAATACCAAACCACTTTGCAACCAACAACTTTTAGAAACCAAACGCAAGGTCGTGAAATCTTGTAAAACCCCTTAGACTCATCGTAAAAAGGGCTCTTTTGCTGCCTTCACGGGCCTCCTACCTTTCTTGAAGAACATTGAGGGGACTTCTACATGACACGAAACTTTACCTCCAGGAATTCTCCATTTTCTGTACCATATTATTTTGCATCACATCATTCCCAGCCTTTAAATTCCTCAGCAAACCAGATCGACCATGGGTGACATTTGTTGTGTCTCGTGTACTAACTGAAACCCCCCGTAAAAAACATATCGGACCATTCTCGATATTTTGCACGGCTAACATTGAATAAGGCACAAGCTCTCCTCTCCATGCTTTGCCCAAATCAAGTAATCCTTCATAAATCTTCGGGGGAAAATAGAAAGGTTTTTTATGGCATAAATACTCTAAATTTCCCAGTCCGCATGGATAATTTGTCCTTTTTTGTTCTCCAACATGGTTTTTTAGCGCATAAATAAACTTATAAACCCCGGGTTTAAAGTAGATTCATCTAGCCTTGACAAATTATACTCCAAATGACCTCTCCATCGATCAATACCTGATTTTAAAAAGGGGGGAAAAAGACAAATTTTTGTAACCATTTTAAATCAACCCGACTTGAAGAAAATAAGAAAAAATGAAGATAAAAACCCCCCCTTTTGATTTTAATTAGCCACTAAGTATTTTTGACAACTTTAACACAACATTGATAAATGAAAACAATTAAATAATCTAGAAAAAAAAAACAAAAATTTAAAAAAACAAAAATAAAAATAGACAAAAATGTGGCCAAATTGGCATCAACATGACATGAAAAAAACTAAAAAAAAACCCTAGGTATTCTTCTCTCTCATCATGGTGAAACCCTAGATCCAAAATGGGGCTCAAATTGGAAAAAAAGACTAAATGAGGCAATAGGGACATAAAACTAACCTTTTTAAAACAACCTCCTTCCAAAAATGAAGACCCAAAACCTCTCCCCTTTGTATTTTGAAAAATTCCCTTGCTCAAAAATGAAGATCAAAACCTCCCCCTTAGATTTTATTAGCTAGGTTTAGGTCCAGCCACTAAGTATCACAAATTAAAAAAATAAACATAAGTCATAAAAGTGGATAAAAATAAATTGAGAAAAAAAAAGGAAAAAAAAAAACCCAATACAATAATTAAAAAACTAAAAAAAAACTACACCCTCTCTCAAACTTCTAGGACTCTTCTCCTCAGTTAGGGGAAAACCCCTATTATTACGGGGGTTTAGAGTAAGAGTTATTTAACAAAACATTGATTCATAAAAATCAAGTAAATAATTAGCATAAACTAAATTAAAAAAAAACATGAAAGGGGAGAGCAAACACAAGTAAATTATAAAGCAAAACTAAATTAACACCTAGAACTCTTCTCTCTCACTCATGGTGAAACCCTAGACAAAATTGGCTCCATTGCAAAAATGACTAAATGAGGAAATAGGGACATAAAAAAACCCTTTTTTTAACCCAAATCTCCTTCCAAGAAAGAAGATCAAAACCCCCCCCTTATTTTTTGAAAAATCTGGGGGGCCCAAAAAATCGCTTCAATGGAAAGGGGGGGCTAAACTGTAGTTGGCGGAAGGAAGAAAGGGGGGGGGGTTCGGGAGGGTGTTTTATATAGGCAGAATCTACCACTGGGGGTTGGGCATAAAAAAAACCGCCATGTAAATGGGCCCCCATTTACATGATATCACCGTTGGTAAAGTTTACACAGGGGGTTGGTTTAATGCCTTGCCAGCCGTCTGGAAACCCCTCTCCACGGGCGGTTGGCGGCCAAAACACACTAAAAGGGGCTAAACCCCAAACCCGGGCTGTTGTTTTGGGGGGCGTCACAAAAACAGTTTTTCTACTAGTGTGAAAGCGAAATGACTTTTTTTAGGACGAGAGAGTATAATAATAAAGAGCAAATACAGGGGAAATTTATTTTTGACATAATTTTGATTGTTTGGCTATAATAATTAGATTCAAATTTTTATCGCGGGAGCAGGGTTTATGGTTTAGTGAGCATAATAATTGAAATTCTTGATTTACTATAATTTTACTTAATTATTTCCTGTTTTTAACCCTATTACTTAATTAAAAACCATCATACGGTTTTAGCGCAGGGAAGAACAGACCAAATTGGACAGAAGATTAATGGTTTGACAGGAAAAAAAAAGGTCCAATCACAAACCGAAGCCACATGCAAGCTTTAAACCCGGCACCCCAAACGTCTGAATGAATGCGTGTGATTTTTTGATCCCCCACAATTTTTTCAGCCGTTCTCCACATTCCCGGGCGAGCTATCATGGGCGGCGAGCACCCGGGAAGAATAATCGGTCGACAAGTAGTTTAGTCACGGACCGGACCCCCCCCCTGCCGGGGTTTTTTTCTTTTTTACCGTCCTCGTTTTAACTCCGTTCGACTGTTCTCCAGACGGGGGACGCCTGTTTTCTACATGGGTTCACGCGGGCCCACAGCAGATGGGGTTTACCCGGTTAGATTTGGACAACCCCCCCGTCCCGTCTCTACACCCGCCATCGAAGGATGGGTTCAAAGCTCTGGTTGACAAGCGAAGATTCTTTGGCATGGATTCTAAACGAAACGTTTCGGTCTTGATGGTGCAGCCACCTGTCCCGTGTAGGGGAGTCGTCTCAAGACCTTGCCATCAGCTAAAAACTCGAAACAACACTTCCTGATTGCAGAGAAAATCCATGCACTACACCCCAAACCCTTACTACTCTGCTCGATCACCATGCATGCACAGGGACTGAAACCGAACAACTCACCAACAGCCCACATACGATTGAAAAGGGGCTGCAATTTTTTTGTCTTTTTTTTCAAAAATACGCAAATTTTTCTTTTAAAATACGCAAAAGATTTTTGTATCCTATCTTTATATTAAGGAAGAAGAGTTTAACGTAAAAAATGTGCGCTGAGGGCCCCTTAGAAATCTACAGACAGAGCCAGACCATTTTTTTTTGTCAGGGTCTAAATTTAGTGGTTTTACTTTTACAACTGTAAGCCCCCCAATATATAGACCTACTAGCAAGGTTATGCCCCCCGGCGAGTTAGGGTTTTATTTTGCTACTAAATACACCCGTGGGTAGGGCTGGACCGCCTAGCTGAAGTACTAGTACCTCTAAAAAATTTTTGCTTTTGGGTTCCCACAGGACAGAAGCAAAAGGGTTGCAGGTCAATAAACACTACAGAAACCGGGGAGTGGGGGGAAACACTCGAAAACTAGTCTTTGCACTGGGCAACTTTTTTTGTCGAGTGCCGCACCGGCAACTGCACTGGGTAGAACCGAGTCGGCAACTTTTTTAGTTCCGAGGTTTTCAGATTTCGGCACCAGGCAACAAAATTGTCGAGTGTTTTTTTAAATTTCAAAAATTGGGCGTCAACTTGGGGACTAGTTGCGATTACAGCTGGCTGGCACTGGGCAACTAATTTTTTTTTTTTTCTGGCAAAATTTAGTTGCCGGTGCCAACCACCTGACACTGGGCAATTTTTTTTTTTTATTTTTTTATAATATTTAGTACCCGATGAAATTTGCCCCGGGCTCGGAAAACTACTTTTTTTGGGTTTTTCTTTTCCCAAGTTACAAATGAAAACTAATTTAGTTTCTATGTTCACTCGACAAAAAAAAAAAATTTCTATTTTTTTTTTTTCCAACAAAACAAGAACAAAAAAAGACAGATATATATCACATTCACCTTTCAAATCACATATACATACATCCACCTTTCAAATCACATAATATGCACCCCCCATCAAATCACATACATACCTCACATCCATAATTCCCTTCCCATCATACGCATAAAATCACAAACATCCATCACATATACACAATACACATAAAGTTCATAGATCCACCATAGATCCATAATCCATCAAAAAAAAAGCTATGAATATTCACAAGTTAATTCGAACACAAGTCCAAGTCTAATACAAGTCTGAGGGCAAAAAAATAGACAAAGTACAAGTACCTACTACGCCATCCTGACCAGTCGGGCCGTGAAGAAACCACTGGCAACTCGGCGTGGAAGTGTCATTTGGGCCCCCCCTGCTATGGAAGGGACCCCCCCTTTGAACCGTTGGTTGAACCCAAATCGACACTTGTTGCACAAAGACAAGTCAATTAATGAGTATCTACGGAAAATTAGAACAGTCCAAAGAATAAACCCACAACATACTTACCGGTGCCCCCGAAAACAATGGGTTTTGGAGGAGGAGGGCCACGGCAAAACGGGGCAGAGAAGGACTGGGGCACGACCACCCCCAATTGCACAAGGCTGACCATGAAGCTGAACATGTCCCGCAGCCTCGCTCCTCGGCCCCCCCCTCTGGGCTTGACATCCTCCCTCTCAACCGCGGGGCCCTCCTCCACCGCCGCCTGTGCCACCTCCAACCCCGCACGTTGGCCTGCCACGGCCACCCACAATGTTAAAAAATGCAAATGTAAGATAATGTGTAAAAGCAATGAACGAGTACTAACCGCACATCCGAGATCTGCTGCTATGACTCAGCTGCCAGGGCGTAGGGGAGGGACGAGCTCATGCCCATGCCCGAAGGTCCGAAAGGTTTGGGGAACAGAGGGGGAGTCGGGCGCGTTCGCCTCCAGTAGGGGTCGTGGGTTTCCCCCCTCCTACCTCATCACGATCTCTGCGTCAGGGCCAGGCCGATCAAAGGGCCTCCCCATGCTGGAGTCGACCCGTCAGATGTACTCGAACCTTGCTTGGGCGCGGGGGTTTTTGGTGTACAGCCGGGGGGGTACGCTGGTTTAGGTGTTGGCGGGGTCTGTCCCTTCCCTTGTGTGTCGGGCTAAACCCAGAATCGTTTCACTCCTGGCCTTGGTCACCCGGACTGCGAGAAAAACATAAAATGATTAGAAGTAAGAGAATTGAGAGTTGTAATAAAAAAAAAAGAAAAACAAAAAGAAGATTACCCAGTTCGAAGCGACGGGGAAGGCTCGGTTGCCCTGGGGGTGTGGGGTCCCAGTCATCTGCAGGCGGCATCACGAGGGTCGCACTCTTCTCCATCCCCCGGGGCGAGACCACCTGTCCACAATCCCGCCCCAGCAAGGGGGGCCTGGCACCCCAAAAAAAGACATCGCTGCTGTCCAATTTTATTATACCCAGATATCCCAATCAATAGGGGGGAAATTGATTTTTCATACTTCCCAAACTCGAACTGCTCCCGGGTAAGCGCATGCCCCGGCCTGGGGCTCTTCCCCACTTTCTCCCCAAAGGACGTGGGCATGGGGTTGAAAATGCACGGGAGCCGTTCTCGGGTAGGGGTTCTGAGTCAACCCTTGCAAGCTTTGCCTGCATTTGCGCCCCCTTTTTTCCCTCGTCCCCTGGCTCCACTAAAGAACCTGCAAACAAACATCATGTATCTTTTTCATTAATAAAGAACACCAATAAATGCGTTTTTTTTGAAAAATTTTAGGCGATAAAGACAAACCCAAACTCGGGCCTTGATCCCCCCGCAACGATCCAGGGGCGTGTCCTCAGCGGCTAAATGAGCCCATGACCAGGGCGGCTGCGTCACCCCGTTGACTCGACCATTCAGGGAGTGCGTAAATCGAAGGCCAAGGATGTTATTGTTTTGACGGCCCCTTCTTCCGGCAAAATTACCCAGTGCTTCAAGAGTCATTAACAAAACATGTTAGTCTGTATTCGGTTTTAAATACTTCATATGAAATGTACGAAATAAACTTAATCATCGCCCGCGGGCAATCACCGGACGGTGGGGGAGGTAGGACGGACGCTGGGGGAGCCTCAACGGGCCCACGCAACCAAAAACTGTCGACGAGGAGGTAGAGCCCTCTCCTCCCCCCTGTTTGGGGGCGTCACCGCCCCCTTTTGGGAGCCCGGCAGCCTGGTCGTCCTCGTCCAGGGCCGGTGGCCTGCTCCACCGCCGGGTGGGGGAGCCGACGCCACGGTCAGCCTCGCACCCCCTCTGCGCGGCCGCCCTGACCGCGGGGTCGCCCGCAGGTCTCCCCGCGGGCGCTATGGGGGCCCCGCGCCTCCGCGGCAGAACGGGCTCGTCGTGTAGGGGGTCTTGAGTAACACGTGACCCTTCCGCCAGGCATTTTGTCGAGTCCCTTTAAATTTTCCAAAGAGAAAACCCAAATTACAAAATTTAAATTATAAATATTTTATAAAAAAGATGCAAAAATGAACCAAACATAATTGCAAATAAAAAAAATAAAAAAGTTTAACATGAATTAGAAATATTTTTCATGATCGGAAGCTGCTGGATCAAAGGTGTCGTCATCACTATCTTTTGCACTTTTCACATCTCCCTTTGCATCATGTCAAAGCCTTACTGAACCGCTAAAGCATTTCTATGCTTCCACATTTTGCACCTCTTCTCCGTCGTCCTCATCTCCAAAACCCGATCAATGTTTGTCAATTTCCCCTCCCCATCACGGAAAACATTCATGTCCAAACCCCCTTCTAGCCCCCTATTGATAAACCCTCTGCTTTGGGCAAAGGGGGTAATCCTCATCTTTTGGGACAGGAAATTTACCGTGCGCGATACCAACTCACAAACCACCCATAATTTGGGGTTTTTTTTGGCACCCCAGGGGGGTATAATTTGTGTGGCATGTTGAGCCAAAAAATAACATCCTCCTTGTTAATTTTCACTTGTCCAATCTCAGGAGATTTTCTCGTAAATTAGGACAAACCAATGGACTTTGAATACGACTGGATTATAAACCTCGCGACACTCAAGGAGAGCTTGTATAGCCTTACTATGTCGTATAGTCGCCTCATGGGTGTTGGCGTACAAAACCCCGGGATTTGTGGTTTTTCCGATTGGGCCGATCTCAATTTTTTGTGTGAAATCGATAGCCATTTCCTCATAAACGTTGAATTCTTGACCTTATGGGCGAACCCTTTTGCGAGCCCTTTAAACTCAACCATGTCCCTATCTTTGCGAGCCGCAAGGAGGGGCCGAATATATCTTTACTTTAGTCGCCTAGGAGCAAAGGAGATGTCAAAGATCAACCGGGGGGGGGGGGGTACCTTCGTTAAAACCAGGAAATAAAATCGTGCTCCCTGTTTAGAAGGTTATCTTCCTCTTAGGAAGGACCCTACCCCCTCCATATATATTTAAAATTCCCTGAAAAAAAAAGAAAAGGAATTTTTGGTACATGAAGGATACTGACGACGATGAACAAGCTCTTGGGAAACTTACTGCACAAAGGGCTTAACTTCGTCAAGGTTCAAAAACACAAATTTGCATGATAATGTGTCACTCATAAATTCCTTAAGGTCTTGGGTGCCCGGTCGCTTGCCTTGCCGATTTTGCCCTTTGAAAGGCTGAGTTCGTGAACTCTCACCACGTTGTAACAAGGTGGGGGATTGTGCACACGGGGAAGGCTTCCTTATGAAAATTTTTGGAAGTTGACACCCCCCTCCAGAATGAATGCCTCTGCAGGGAAGCCTCGATTTTGGCTTTATTTCTCCCTTTTTTTTCCAAGAATCTTTAACATTCTCATCATATAGCACCAACGGGCCTGCACGGCCCCCACATTCTGCCTCTAAGGTAGGTGCAAAATCTTATGCGCATCGCCACAAAGCCCCCGGGTGGGAAATCTTCTCCAGCTTGCAAGCAACACATTGCCACTTTCCCAAGCAGCATGACGCCCCGAGACAATCCTTGGCAAAAAAAGCGGGCGGAAGAAATAGCTCAACTCGCCAGCACGCGCCACACAAGTATATAAATTTTTGGGATTTTGAGGTTTTGAAAACATACGTGACACATGCCAAAAAACTTTTTCAAATTTTTACACAACTCGCACATGAGATCATAACTGCACAAGTTTTTGTTTTTTCAGAATTTATTTGCTTTTAAATAATTTAAAAAAAAACCACAAACACCGAAGTTGGTGATTTTTTCCCCGGGGCACGTTGACGAACTATCGAACATGCCATGGATTACCTCATTTACACAAAAAACAAGCCTACCTTTTTTTAAAAACGAAAAACTATTTTTTCATACACCTGCACTTTCAAACGAAGATTAAAGGGGAAAATTGAAAAAACAAAATAAACAAGGAAAAATACCAAAAAGCAAGAAAGGCTTAAAAATTTTTGAACAGTTTTTACAATATTTTCACTAAACACACACAACAAATTGGAGCCAAAAAACAAAAAAAATTAATTCGGTCGCCGATGCCTGGGTTGACACTCCGGCAATTTAAAATTAAGTTGTCGATGCCAAACGGCAGGCACCGAAACTTAAACACAGGGGGAGGGCGTTAGCCGATTGCCGAGTGTTTTTTTTGCCGAAGTCGGCACTCGCCAAAAAAAATTAAGTTGTTTAGTTTTTTTTTTCCCGAGTACCAGGCCCTCGAAAAAAAAAAATTAATTGCCGATGTAAACCCTATTTTGCCGAGTACCCGTATTGGACTAAACTATTAACTTAATCCCTTTCCAAAAAAAAAAAATTAACTTGTTTTCCACCTATATATAAAAGACATAAATGTTACCACCCACCCACTGGCCACACAGATCAGACAGTTATAATAATTAACCACCGGGTTAAGACTGACTCTCTCTGTTTTGTCCAACATTATTATTAACTAATCCTAAATAAAACACCTTGGATGGAGCGATCTCACCGTAAATGCAAAGATAACACTATATATATTATCATGGCTAGATTCACTAGGATGGGATGAAAAATCAGGGTCAGGGGCGGGGGTGATCCAATAAATCCTGCCCCCCGGGCGGCCTCCTTGGATCAAGTCACCCCACAAAAAAGGGGGCCGGGGGCCAAGTTAACCCCTCTGCAATGACAATCTTTTTCACCCCTCAGCCGAGAGGAGGATATCCTTTTGGGAGACCCAAATTAGCTATCGTATCGACGATGAAGGGCCGCCACTAGTAGCCACCATTGAATGTGACCATCGACGATTGGATTCCATTTTGGGTTGTTGGGCTGCTTTTTTCCCCCCGCGCGGTGGAACAAGAGAAAGAAGATAAACAACCAGAACATGAAAGTTTTCCACGCAAATCATCGATAAAAATGTTTAGGGGTCAAGCTAACCCAATAATAGAGGGGGGGAAGGGAAAATTGTTATGATTCACATTACTGGCGGAATTAAAATGAAAGATCGATAACTTTTTTCGGTAATCTAGGAGCATCTGTCTATGTGCAATTTAAGCAGTGTTGGTTGGGAAACCCAAACAACATTATTCCATTGATTCACTAATATTGTAAACCCTCCTCATGCGCTATTAGGCTAAAAATAAAAGGACCGCGCTTTCGATTGCATTTGCATGTGCATGGGGGAGCGAACTCATTTTTTTCCTCCAAAGTTGGAAAAAGCAAAAAAACAGAGGTGCCAATGTCCACGACTGAAAGGGGACCGTTAAATGTTGCAGTGTTTTTCAGTGGGGCCCCTTTTCTTGTTGCGTATATATAAAACTGTGGTTGCGAAAAGGAATATATGTAATACATACAGCGTTCGGAAAGAAGAAGAAGAAAAATCATTTTGAAAAAAAAGGCACGACCCCAACCCCGGGTGCAGGTTGGCTAGCCCTCGCTTTTTCCTCTGTCGCCTGTACGTCTTTGTTCCGATGGCACATCCCCCGGTTGTTTTTAAAAAAGCAGTTGCTTTGGCAACAGCTGCCGTGTCGATCTGTAACAACCTGCAGTAGAACTACTGCTTTTTTCGTACCTCTTACATTACAGTTTCTGTTACAGGGTAATCGGGTCTGTGAAACCCTTTTTGTTTTTTCCCCCACGCCGCGGCTTCGAAAAAAAGGGGCACAGCCAACAGATATAAGTATAATAATTGATTAAAAATACCAAGTAAATATTGATGGGGGAAAAAGAAAAAGAAAAGGGAAAGGTTTGACTCATATCAAAACCAACTAACACAGAAACAAGGAAAGCATGGACCCAAATAGTAAATGTTGAAAAGGGAATAGAAAAAAAAATTTTTTTACAGCCAAGTAAGAACAATTTGGGGTGTGATGGTTGTTTTTGGTGAGGGGGACCGGGATGGAGACCGTTCAGGACGGTGAGATGCATGCTCAAATCGGCAACTATGGGTTTTTGGGGTGTTTTGTTTTGGGCCCCGGTATGAGAGAGATTTTGTTTGGTTGCAGCATAAGGGGTTTTTGAGTTATGACATAGGACCCCCTGCCCCACAATGCATCATTCCCGTATCGCGGGGGAAGTGAGAAGTGAGAAGAGAAGCATGAGCGACGAGAGGTGGAAATAAAAAAAGACGAAGCAGGGAAAAATACTATGGGGGCCCCCAAAACACGCAAGTGCACCTAAGGGCAGAATAGAGCAGGAGGGGCTCCTCTGTTACCAATCATTCCTTATATAAAACTTGACTCTAATACTTGACTTATGTCAAGCATTTTGGCCCCCCTTAAAAACAAATTTTTTAAAAATTTTTTTTTTTTCAAAAAAAAATGGGAAGTTTCATCAAAAAAAAAATTTTTCTCATGCCCTGATTTATATTTTATGAATTATGACTCGGTCGGGCATTTAAAAATTTTGTCGCCTAAAACGTCATACTGCTCACTCTGCTTTTCTTATGGGCTTTATGCACATGCTGCACAATTGGTCCACGGGCCCGCCCCCATTAAACCTAGCACCCAACGATGTACGGGGTCCGACCCAGTTCGGGTTTATCTCCCCATTCATCAATCTTCTTTGTAACATGGGAAGCTCAACCCACAGTCGCCTGTATGCACACTTAAATGAAAAAAGCATCAAATTTTTTAGAAAAACATGTTCAAGGTTGAGTAAAAAAATTTCCCGAAAATATAGATTTTGTTTAAAAAATAAATAACAGTATAAAAATATTTTTGCTTCATGCCAAAATGTTCAAGAAGGGAAATTTTAACATGGGAAAAAAATTTCCAAGAAAGTATAAATTATTTTGAAACCAAAAAATTTTTTTTCCAAGGAAAAAAATAATGCGCTAAGCAATTCAAAAAAATTTTAGAGGGGGAAAATTTTAAAAAAAAAAAAAATTTCTAGACCAAAAACTTGTTTCAAACAAAAATGAAATGTTACAATACTTAAAAAAGTTCACAAAAAGGATTTTTTTTCCGATCAAAAAAAATGTCTTAATACCACTAACAACAAAATACAAAATGGAGTGGTTTTCAGCGCACTAACCCAGACTTTATCAACGTTGGTTTTTTGGGGTGATTTTGTTTTCCATTTGTTTTCATATAAGATCCTATCTCATTGTTTTGGGTTTAAGGATGCCCCGGTTTGGGGAAACCCGGTTTTTCCCGTTTTGGTTGTGGTGGGATAGCAAGAAAGAATGTATGGTTTTTTTGGTCAATCATCAAACCCTAAAAGGCTGATCTAAAGTCATCTCTTTTTTATATTTTTCCTATGTACTTCTTTCCCCATCATAGCGACAGAGCAACATATTCATCGTTTTCTCATTCATCTAGTACATCCTAGAAATAGTACAGCAGGTAAAAATAGACATGAACCCTGGGGGCAACACACGACATAAGCCCCCTATATTGGCCTGGCACAGCAAAGGTCCGGAAAAAGGACCGTCGTTGGGCCCCACCCCAAAACCTGGGTGCCTGGCACCCCCCCACAATTTTTGGGGACACCGGTGGTGCCAGGGCCCCGTGGCGGCCCATACACTTTGGGCCCGCTAAGAGCCCATCGTCCTCCTTTACTCTAACCCATTTTTTTCTTCCCCAAACCACCCCTTCCCCCACCCCGTGCGCACTCACTATTGCGAGTGGGCCGCCCGCCTCATCTTTCCCCCCCCTACCTCCGGGCCCCCTCCACTCCTCTACCCCCCTCAAACGACCCAGCTCCATTTCGCCTCCCGCCTCCACCTCCGCATCCTTGCCCTGCTCAAAAGGCCCACCTCCTTGCCGCCCTCCGCCACACCATCCTCCCCCCTCCATCTTTGACCTCCCTGGGGGGGAGCACTGTCCCCCCACTACCACCATCGACGCCGCCCCCTCCTTTCACGGCCCCCAAAAAAAGCCCCCCACTGCAGACCTTGGGCATCGAGGCACCGGGCTCAAGCGGCGGCGCCAACCCTTTTTGACATTCCTTTCCCCCTACTTATCTGGTCGTGCTTATCAACCCGACAGCAAAAAAGACCCATTTCACTTCGTTGAGGAAAACCCTAGAGATTTTGCCTATGAAGGAGCTTAGTGACTTTAAAACATGTCTGATTTTGACATGTTTCAATGTAGGAAGCTTTTTCTACCCTAGTAAAGTCATTTAGACAAGGGCATTTTAGCTGCTAACAGAAATCAGGCTCAATTAATTTTGAAATGAATCCCCTTTTACCCAGTATACTTGTCACCAAAATTAATTTAGAGGCAGGAGGTTCAGGATGCTTTGGACCTCCCAAATTTTGATAAAATTTTACAATCGGTCACAGGGATTCCCTTTAAAAAAATACATTTTGTATACTCAAAAATGTTCTAAAAACATGAAAATTCAAGAAATGCATTTTAAAAAATTTGCAAATAAAAATAATTGGGGGTCCAAAAGTTTTGGGAAGTCCAGCCCCCTTAATCTGGGGTAAGGAAAATTAGATACCATCTTTCATGTTGGGCCCCTTTCCTGTTTTGGGGTTTTTGTTATGATCACTGATCCTTCTTATTTTTTGTTATATCCACCATTGCAACGTGAGCTAAACTTATTTTAATCTTTTGTACTGTGAATTTACAAAAAATATACCAAATCACCAGGAGCCTTAAGGGGTGCAATCTTGTGGGGAAATTTGGCTCATTCAACAATTTTGTACGAACAAATAATTATATTTAATCAGCCCTATTTATTATTTTAGGACTCATACTCAAATTCTATATACCCTATCTTCACAATGTTCACAGATGTTTTTTTTTGTTTTTATTGAATTTATAGTTTGCTTGCAGAGGAAAGGGGTATTGTTACTGAAAAGCTGGAAATGTAGGGTAAAGGTTTCTAAGCACAAAAAACAAAAAAAATTTGCCCCATAAACAAGGAACACTCTAGTTATAGACACGAGATTCCACTAGACGCACAGGGACAGCGGAAACGACTCATTTATTTTTCCGTGTAGCAGTGTCGGAGTTGTGAGGCATCCTCTCAACACCCATTCGCGCGGTTTTCCTTGGCTCCAATGCAGCCCTCCGAGGAATCTCAACTGAGGGAGGAAGCGTCAACCTTCGGACCTAGGGCCGCGAGGGGCAAAGGGGCAAGCGTGGGGAGGCGATGGCAGCTACCAAAAAGGGATGGATTTACCCTCCGCGGCCCCAAACCCTGCTTATAAATTTCCTAATGAGCCCCCACTTGGAGGCCCCTTAATAACCCTAAACCAAATCTAATTCGGGTCCAACCCAAATAGGCTTCTAGCCCCCTTTAAACCGTGACCCTAGGGGTCACCACAATAGACATGGCCCAATCTCTTACCGACCAAAATTTTATAGCGACATCAGCAAGGGGTGTCAAACCCCATGCATAAAGAACATCAATCAACAAACCACCATAAAAACCCTATACATGTTATTCCTTTTCCCAAGATTTTTGGGGCCAACCGTAGGTTAACACTTAACCCAAACACGGCCCTGTATTTTATGATTAATCATTCGATGGTCAGTGATATCTCCCATAGGGGAGTGCAATTCCACTTGATTGACTATGTCTCACAACATGTTTCCCGACAAACCCGAAAGCCACCTTTATAATTAAACCCAGTCCACGGGGTAGCGTTTGGTATCCCCCGGGGGAAGCCGTTTCACATCTTGAGTCAACACAACCAACTAAGGATAAACGTACATGATTTTTAAAGACAATCTCCGTTGGTTCGTCTAACCCTATTCAACAGTCCCACATTTTTAGTTTGACATCCAATTTTTAGACTTGGAAACATAGTCCCCCAACAATAATGTGTTTATTAAAAATTCATATTGTCCTCACATGAACTCCGATCAGGGACCACTTTAGAGTAACCCTACAAGTAAAAAAGTTTCACAAAAAATTCACATAAATTTCAATCAATACAAATTGTCTTTAATTTAATTCATGAACTCATAAAATTCATGGATACAAGGAAATACAAACATCTCTATGATTACCCTAGGCAAAATTCCCAACAGGAACTACAAAAGGGGTGTAGTAGAAGCAAATGCCAATTCATGGGGTACGGTTTTCCTTTGGACTTGCTGATAAGAAAATTGATGATTCGTGGAAAAAATTGGGGAGGTTTTTCCTTGGTCTCAAAATTTATCAGTATTTCCTAGGACTAAACGAATACATTTTCAATCTTGACATGACCGTGATAACTAACCTACCTTTTGCTTTTTATGACCGCGATCCGGTCTTTTCCTACGAGGGTTTTTCCCCTCTGCCCTAGGCTTGGTTTTTTTAAAGAGAAGAGGAATTAATTTATAATACTTTTTCTTGATTAATTGATACATCTCGTCCCTTATATAGAGAGGTTTACTTTATCCTAAGCAAGCGACTCTTATCTCTAATTAAACCCCAACACAACAGGTCATACCCCCCCAACTAGCCCAAATAGGCTCCTTCTATCTTTGGGGCCCCTTTCTCCCCAATTTCTAAATGTCTTTTCCGCTGGGCGGTTCATGGGCCACAGGTGACCGCGCCCCAACGGGGCCCCCATGCATTCCCCCCCTTTTGGGGGAGCTTGCCCACGACACCCCAAAACCACAGAAAGTGAATTAAGGGTTTAAATCTTTTTCTCCGGGTTTCCTTTTTTATTTAAACTAAAATGTAAATTTTAATTTGGGAACAAAATTTTTAAATAAATTTTTAAATACAACTATGTTCTCCTACCATGGAAAAAAGCTTAACCACTGGCTTTTATGTCGGATGAAAGGGGGGAGGGTGTACCGACCACTCTTACTCTGGATCTGCCAAACCAAGGCAGGTGAGAATGACCATCCCTTGGGGCCCTGAGGGGGGTGCATACCCAGAGCTCACTACGAGGGAAAGGGGCCCTAAATACAGACGGCCGGGGTTGAATTTTAAGCTGTGATTTTGGTGCAACATGAGCTGAGCACATGTGGATCTTCGACACCACCAGGGACAAGGGAAAACCTCGCCCTTGGCTTTTAGGGGGCACCCCTCCCTCTCCTCCGATTTGGGCTCATGAGGGTGTGGGATAACAGCAGACCCATCTCTCCACGGGGGACTACAAAAAGACAGAAGAAAATTTGGTGATGTAGGTTTTGGGGGCCCCCGGTTTTTTTTGTAAGAAAAAAGGGATAAAAAAATTAAATGGGGTTTAAATTTGGGATTTAAAAAAGGGGATGTAAGGCGGGGAAAGGGGGGCCCCCGGGCGGACTGGAGTGGTCGGCGCAATGGAAGTGGTGGGCGCACATGGGAAAAGGTTGGTCGGGGTGGGGCCGGTGTGGTGAGCAAAGCGAGTAGGAGAGGATCGAACCTCAAAAACCAATTGTATGACATTGGGTCCATGCGAAACAGCCAGGCTAGTAAAATAAATTTAAAAAAAGTTAATACCGTTGAATTTAAGGATGAAAAAAGGGATTAAATGAAAAAAATATTTAAAAAAAAAAGAATTCTTTTTAAAACAAAAAGTAAATTTAAGTAAAAAAAGGTACACTTCCTCGGGAAAACCCCCCGGCCCAAGGGCGCCCCCAGGAACGAAGCGGCTAGCGGTGAAAACCCCGTTTGACCCCCCGGGCGGCCCCCAGCTCGATCTGCCCGCGGTCGATCTGGGCATAAGTGCTCCATAGGGCCTCTATTTCAAAGCTTAAACAAAGGAGATGGGTGGAACCTTTTTGATCTTTTTCAATCAAGCACGTTTTCCCTTCCCCAAGAAGCAATCCCAAATCTATTGTCCTTGCCCGGAAAAGCACGTCTAGACTTGGGGTGTTTTCTGGGTACTCCAGAAGGCATTGCATTAGCAAATAGAACAAAGAGAAGGGTGGAACGAAAAAAAAATTGGGATTGGATAAAACAACCTATCTATTGGACCCAGAGTGGGGACCCAAGGGGGCCAATCCCCCGTGACATTTTTAAAAAAGTACTATAAATTTTCAAGTTTTATTTAACAACAAAAATAAAAACAAAGATTTTCAAAAAAAAATCTAAATTTAAAATTTTTATATTCCTCACAAAAATATTTTTCCAATTCTTTGAAAGTTTTTTTTTTTGAATTTTGAAAAAATATATAAACAAAAATCAATATTTCTACTATAAATTATATCATTGAAAAGTATTTTTTTAGATATAAATGATTTAGTTTTCTATAAGCACGACAGTATAACATTGTTGGTCGAGTTCAAGTGACCCTTTTTGACCGGCATTTATAACGAGGGGCAAATTAAACCCGTTGAGATACACACACTTTTTTCTAGTTGACTTTTTTGCTGACTCCCCAAAGAAAAATTTCTGGCTCCGCAAACCTTGAGTATAGTTACCTTAAAAAAGTCTCACATGAAATATCAAAATTGGAGGTCGCTCTTTTCCCACAGGTGCAAACCACCACCATAGTCCTTCACCAATCGGGGTCATTAAAGGGGGAAAAAAACATTGTATCAATTCCGGGGGGAGAATCTTCACAATTGACGAACTCCTTAAAAACAAAAGATATTAGCCCAAGTACCGCTCAATTTTTCCCATTCTTGCACTTTTACATGACTTCGTTGCCAAGGGTTCTCACGAACAATTTTTTTTTTAACTTTTCTCTTTTTTTTTCAAAGATTTAACCTATTTTTTATTCTTTGTATTTTCAGGGAAAAAAAGACCGAGATCTGGGCAAATGAGCGTGGGAAATTTTCCGAAGAAACTGGGCAGAAAAAAGGACATGGATTTGGGTTTTTCAACCAAGCGCAAAATAAGCATAACAGTAGTGCAATAGAGTATTAAGGCACCCGATAAATAGCAAGTAATTTTTGCACTAAGAATAACATCTCTAATGGGATATATAACTTAATTATTATTCAAAACTGCAGCACAAGTTAAAAGCAGGGCAATAGGGTTGAATTTTAGTAACAGGCCCTTTTGCTTTGCCAAAGCTTAGAGATTGAGAGAGACAGAATTGTTTCTTCATTTTTTCCTTCTTTCCAAATGGAGGGTGCCTCTCTTTATAAGGAAGGACAATCATAAACCAACTTGGTCTAAGCACCCTTGACCTAACTTGGCGCTAACTATTTACTCTTGGCCTATTGGTCCCGGGGGCCGCCTATTGCGTCCATATAGTTAATTATTTGTGCGCATGCGCACAATTTAGCTATTTAGCTTACAAATATGGACGAAATACTCATCTCTCATCTCAATAGCCATCATCAAACCCCCCACGATGTTGGTTGCTGTACAAGCTTCAACAAAGTCAAAAAGGCTGTTGCAAAAATGGGCGCTGGCCTTAAAAATTGCATTAAAAAAAACAGGTAGTTTCACTTCCCTTTGGGTCCACAACGCCACAACGGGGGCAAGCTTCACTACTACAAAAAAGGCAAACGTGCCGGTTTAAAACCCCCCTTCATGGGGGTTTTTGAACGACACTGGCAATCGACATGAGAGGCCCCAACCATCACCCGGTTTGCCAAACCGGGAGTATCTTTAGCCATCACTGTCGGTTTTTAAAATTTAACCGGGAGTGATATTATTTTTTTTAAAATTGCATTTTTATAAATATTTAATTTTCATTTGGGGTTTTGGGATTTTGGGGGGGGGAGATCTGGAGGTTTTGCTATCGATCCATTTGAACGATGTAATTGAAGGGGTTGTGGACTAGCGACAATACAAACCCATCACACATTATAATAATTATTACAAAACATCCAAACAAAACTTAAAATATTGAATTAAAAAGTGCATTACAAACCTTTCGAGGGGGTCTTTTTTTCCTAGATCTTTTTGAAGCCTTACTCGCACAAGGAAAATATCCTTTCTATACACTACCGTCCGAAAAAGACTGCACTACTCTTGAAATCCTCTATCTCAAAATCTACCAAACCATTGGGCCCTGATCTTTTGCGTAAATTTAACAAGATGATATTAATGCAAAAACTAAACAAAACAAAAATTAAAAACAAAAGCGTACGTACATCTATCTCCTATTCCATTTTCGCCAAAATGGGGAAACATTGCCCACCCTCACTGAACCCGCACTCGTTTTTCCCATTGGTTGATCAAGGGGGTTGACCTTCTTTATACCCACTTTGAAGGGGCTCCCATTTCTTTTGCAACTTTGGCTTCACATTTCTCCAAACAGGGAACGTCTTCATTCTAGTGACAAAGTAAAGAAATGGAAGGCCGAGGACATTAATACAATACTAGTGATTGAAAAGTGTGGTGATATTGGTTCACTTACATATTTAAACTTTGACTAGGGTTCGATAATTCAAGTGGCTTCTTTTTTAGTCCCCACCTCGATACTTTAATTTTTTTAAAACTTATATCACGAGGACGTAATGGTTGCTGCGTCACAAACTCAGTTATTTGAATGATATATCAAGAAAAAACACTTTAAATAAGGGCCCAGAAAACCCTACTCACAAATTTATTTTCAGTGCTTTTTTTTTGCCGACTAGAAAATTCTTTCAAACTCTATCTTTAAACTTTTTTTAACAAGGGTCTTGAACCGGCTTTTCATGTTGTCTCATTTTTCCAAGATGGGGGGCCAAGAATCAAAATTTCTATTTCTTTTTGGAGGCAAAATTTTGCTAAGACCTGCAAAAAAAATACATGGGTATTTCAAAATTTCAGATCCATAGTTTATTATAACGTTTTAGGGTATGGTACTTACAGGTCCATAACATCAAAAACTGCCATCCAGCGAGCGTCGTTTAAAGAGTTAAAGAGATCTTCATAATGAATATATGACAACTTTTTCAGGATGATTAAAATTAAACAAAAGGGGGCAACTTCAAAGGTTGCTATCTTTTCTTCGCTGCTATTCTTCATGATTAATAAACAGCCCTGTCGCATGTTTGTTGGGAATTTTCTATACTCTTCTTCGCTGACGACCTGGCTTGCCTAGTTTAAACTTTTAAACAAATTGGCGTTTCAAATTGGTTTTTCCAAAATAGATTTTCAGCATCCTTCAGCTTTGTTCAGGGCTGCGACCAAGGTTTGTATCTCTACTGCTGTAAGGTTGATTTCCAGATCTTTTTTTGATTTCCCGATTTTTGCTTTGCCCTTTCAAATTCGCTCTGTTTCTCAGGTATAAAGCCAAACGTGCATCAAAGGGAAGTTTGGCGGCCTTTTTTTTCAATCTGAGCTCGTAGAATTTTTTCCTCAGTCGGCAGCTCGCCTTTTACTAGTCATCTTGGGGTCTTTACCAACCAAAATTATGACCCCCTGTTGCGAAGTCGAACCTGATCTAACCTAGGCCATCGAGATCCTAGTCCCCGAGGACTTTGAACTGGGGGAGAGGAAGGAGATCTTCTCCTTTTTCGGGGGGAAGGAGTCTTTTTCCTTTGCGGGAGGGGGTGTCGGTGGATCTTTACAGGGGAGAAACCCTTCGCGGGGGGACCGGATGATTCACTGTCTCCTCAAACTTCCGAAGATTGCACCCGTCTAGCTTGATGAGCGTTTCGCCAGCACATATGCCCAAGTTGGGGAACTAATGCGGGGCCTTTTTTTCCTCCATGGGAAAAACAATATATCTTATTGACTTCTTGTCCAAGATCTTATCAAAGCGACCCTGGCATACCCGAGTGGCACTGGCTTTCCCTGATGACGTTCTCGTCCTCTAGGAAATGCTTTTCCCCCACCGCCACCTGTCTTGGTCCACTGCTGAGAATGTACAACCTGACATTCACAGTTAAAGTGATTCGTCCACCCCAAGGACATTGACCCTTCGTCGTCAGGGATAGGGGGTTTAGCCACGCTCCGCGGGCCCTTTCCGGGGACTGGGCTATTCAAAGCAGGGGTTGTAGCGGCCCTTTAATCGAACACATGGATTCTAACGCTCGCAAATTGACAGCTATCTTGCTTCCAGCTCGTTCAGTTTTTTTAGAGCTCTACATTAATGCTTAACACTCAAGGTCTAATTCTTTATATTTTTGAATTCCTTTGACATGGCATACACAAACAACAACGTGTACAACCAATCATCAATGATGCAAATTACTAAAACAACATTTCATTAAGGATTACATATTTTTTGAACTCAACAATTCACGGGCAGGCATGATGATACCCCATCTGATCACTCCAAGGTAATGGTTCTCACCCTCTTCAAGGGCATGTAGGGTAACCTCCGCCCCCAAAAAAAGCCATTTCTTCAAACCTTTTTTAGTCTTCTCGTTTTTCACTCCGCAACACCGACAATCTCCTTTTGCCTTGCAAATACTACATGTCTCTTCCATTTTTATTGTTACCCTTTCATAGAAATTTCAAAACACCTTTGCAAGGGTGAAGGGGGCATCTCTGTATGCGGTCCTTATAGATCAATGGAGTGGAAAACCCCTCCTTTCAGTGTTTTATTTCATTCACCCCCCACAGACAAGGAAAAGAGCAACTTCAACTAATGTCCATATCTACTCCCCTACCATCATGAAACCAAAGTAAGTTGCCACCCCATGTCGTACTCATCGGAGCGTCGAAACGAACACCACATTTTTGGGTTGGGGCTCTTTCCTCCCTTTTTTTTTTGTAAAATTAAAACCATTTATTTCATACCTTGGACATCATTACGTAGTCGAAGTCTGGGGCTAAGAGATCTACTACTCCCTCACCATTCCTACCTTTGCTCGAAAACCCAGTCACCAAATTCCTCCTTTTGTTTTTTTCTCAAACCCAAACCTTGGCCACCGATGGCTTCCTTTGCAGAACGTTTGTGCCATCAAAGTAAAGCCATCACAACCCTCGGCCTCTGGAGAACACGAAGTGTCTTGTCTGAAGGAGACCACTTTTTCTATTTTGACAGCTTTTTTCACCTATTTTTCCCTTTTCCCCCTACTTTTTTCCCTCATGAGAGAACTGAACCCCGACCCCTTGACGTCCAGATAAATTGGAGAAATCAATAACTCCTCTATTACCATCCCCCTTTTACCATCTCCCTTTTGTCTAATTTTTCCCCAAAATACAGCCTAAAAACTTTCATACCTCTCGAAAGGAAAAATCTGGTTAGGACTTGGGCCAAGGGCTTTTTTTTGATCCACAAGATGAACATTAGATGCACTGAAATTCAAGTAAGTCGGGGGGAAATGCTCTCAAACCTGCATATAATCTCGGCTACTCCTGCTTCAGGCGTCTACCTGCCACCAATGACCCCTTTCAGGATTGCTTTTAAGAACAACACAACTTTTGATTTCAGCACAACCTTGTCAGGGGGGATCCTCGCAGGGGAACAGGAGCGCTATCTTATGACATGACAGTCATGGACCCTTTATAGAACCAAGTTTAAAATTAATTCTCTCTGTAACTACCCTTCGGGTTCCCCCATACCACCGGGAAATTTTTAGATCGTTGAAGAAGAAATAACATTTCTTTTCCCCCTTTTTTTTCCCTGCTAGAGCCACCGGAAGTTTCAATGGCCATTCTCAAGAGTTACTGGTGCAACTCCTTCCCGAGGGCCCCGGTGTTCATTCCAAGCGTGTCGCGGAGAATCCTTTCTTTTTCCCCCGGTTTTCTCAACGTTTAATGTGTTACCCCACATTTTTATTATCCATTGATCAAAACAGTACGTACACTCAAAAAGGCCCGTAAGGTAGTTTTTTAGAAGATTGATTTTTTCAAAAAACATCGGTTGACGCTGCTACTGCCCCGTCCCCCTTTCCCAGGACAACATTTGTGAGTTTGCTTTAAATTTTTAAGCAGCTGTTTCCCCGTTCCCATACTTTGGGGGTCCACGTTTTTCATAATCCCATTAAAATCTTTGTATTCCTAGGGAAGGGTATCACACGTAGGAACCAGGTGCCCTATAGACCAATCTTCCCCCCTGTTCCCCCCCCCCCCCCCCCCCCCCCCCCCCCCCCCCCGGGGGGGGGGGGGATGTGTAGCATCAGTCTTTCGTCCAAAAACACTCGACACACCCAGGGACCTTTTGTCTTCTCCCAGCAAAGGGAAACCCCGCCCGGTAGGTCGGGGATTGTAAGGGTAAGTACAACCTTACTGTGACATATTCTTTTTTTTACTCATCCAGACATCCTTCACACCCATCTCCCAACTGAGTATTCATCGATCACGGTTGTAAAGCCATCAAAATCATTACCAGGGTTTTCTTAGTCCTTTGGATTAGTAATGCACTGACGTATGCCCATTTCATACAAACCAGGGGGGAAGGTTTTATAACATAGCGCCCCTGCCAAGGCTATATTGGTTTCTCACCTTCCCAAAAAGGGGTTTATCCCACCCGTGCTCAAAGCAAACCACAGATGCCTTACCTCACCCCCTTTCTTAAAAAAATAGGTTGAAGTCCTCCAGTACGGCCCCCCGGGGGGGTGCCATCATTGAATTTTCTTTTGTCTTTTGCCCTGCCAAAAGCAACAGCGGCTAAATTCTCATTGCAAACAACCTATGCACCGTGGAGCATAGGAAAATACCATACGGGCTTTACTTTTCCCTCCTCTATCTTGATTTTCCCTCATTTAGGGGCCCTTGCTTGTACGGGAGTTTAACTTTGGGGGAAAACATCCAATCTTTGTATTTTCTCTCCATGGTACAATTGCATCGTTGAAACACGCTGGATTTTTTCCCAAACCCCGAGCCCAATTTGCAATCATTTGCTTCGCAAGGTAAGTCTTTTTTGCTAACTTTGGCCTCCGGAACTTTTGTAGTATACTAACAAGTTATTGAACCTTTATCACTCAACCCTTCTTGATTTAACCCCAATAGCATAGTTGGCTTTTATTGCTTTTTGGGCAACACGAAACAAGGTGTTTTTGCATCCCTTTCTCACATCTCCAGTTTTTTCCCAAATGTGAAGCACTAAGGAATCCCCCATGCACATCAGCAGAAGCTGTGAAATGCCATTATTTCCCCCAATGCCACTAATGTATTCAAAACACATCATCATTGGTAGGCACATGTTCTTGTACTCATGAACAGGGGGAATAATGCATTCAGGGATACACTAGGGATGGCACATCATCATTAGAAATTTTGACCAACCTCCCCCTGCAAAGTCCAAATCGTGTATTTTTTATGAACCCCCTTGTGCAAATCAAACTAATGTTCCACCACGTCGCCCCATTTTCTCGTATTCTTGCATTCTTTGCATGGACAAATACAAGATGGAGCTTTAGCATTGGCCTAGCTTTCTTGTGAAATCGCGTGCCCGTCAAGTACGGGTCTGTATTTACAGTCGTACATCCACCCTCGAGCCATTTTTTGCACTATAAAAAAGGACAGAGCAAGAAAACAAGGGAAAAATTAACGGAGCATTTTTAACCAATTTTTTTTCTTTATAATTTGAATTTGGTCGCGCATAAAAATGAACAAAAAATAGCATGCATGGGGTTTAAAAGGAGTATTTTAAAAGCATCCCTGGTGAAGGACCAAGAACGGCGACCAGAGGGGGCTGGAATGGGGGCCTCAAATTTCCCCCGAAATGTTCGGGCCACCTTCCCAAAAAAAACCAAAACCCCTTCTGGGTGCTCAACCTCCCCCCCTTGCTCGGGGATTTAACGAAAATGGAGAAAAGAACTCACCCGCATGGAGGAAAAACACCGAAAACCCCCCCAAAAAACAGGTTTTTCCCCCCCTAGAAGAAAGGGAAGAAACCCAGCAAAACGGAGAAAACAGCAAAGCACAGGAGGCTCCGACTACCTTGGTCAAAACCACCGGACCCAATGAATGGGCTGGTGCCTTTGGTCCGTCATAGCAAAGCACCACCGGGCAGTCCGTGCCTCCTTTTTTAATCCGAACCCCCTGCCCAAAAATAGGCATAAGTCCGAGGGTCCGGACTACCATCCGAAAAGCTCACCGTCAACTATCACACCTGTCCACGCTCACTGAGAAACCCCTCTCCAAAAACATAACCCCCAAAAGGGTTTGGACAACCAGTCCGACGCCACCGTCGACCAAAGGCTCTGGTCCACGCTCGAGTAGTCAGGCGGGTTTTCCCGGACTTGACCACCGGAAACCCCTTGCAATGGTCCGGGGCCTAACAAAGTCTCCCCACCCCTGGTCCCCGGAGCTCATGAAAAGAAAAATTGAAGCCCGCGAAAATGAACTTCTCTCCGCCAAATCTTCCCAAAATTCAACCAAATGATCATCAACGCAAACCAAACTTTGTAGGCATGATCCTAGTGCAGTTGGGGAGCTATCCCGAAGAAATCATCGCTCAATTTGGAGAAAATAAACGAGAACACTCGGATTTGGGGGAGAAAGCGAAAACGAAGAACGCAACAAAGAAAACACCCGATCTACGCACTCGTGAGGTTTGAGGAGAATTCCTTCGGTGCAAAGAAGCTCCTCACGATTACGCACAACTTGGTTCAAACGGAATTGCAAGAGCTATTCCCTACAAAGAGAAATCATCTCGGGAAAAAGGGAGCAAAAGCAAAACGTGAAGAACACAAGCAAAACGGGACAAATCACAAAATCGAAGCCACCATGGCTTACGGAGGTTACGGCCTCCGATTCCTCGTGACAAACTCAAGTTCTTAAAAAGGGTTGGTGGAAGCAACCTAGGGATCTCATGAACTAAGAGAGAGAGGCAAGTGATTAGGGTTCAAGAGAGGGGATGAGGGATACCCCTTCAAACCCTACTTATCGAGCTTTGACTATTTCCCAAAGACCCCCCTAGATACATTGAGTGAACTACCTAGCCTAAGCATTGCAGTCCAAGCTCCGGAAAATATCTCCCGCATTTTGAATGGACGGCCCCGCTTCCTGCTGGGAGTTGTCGTCGCCTCGACGCAACCTCCAGGATTCTGCCACGTACCATCCCCGCTTCCTCGGAAGCTCCGCCTAGGTTTTGAGGCCCAAACCCAGGAAATCCACCACCTGTAGCTTTGGGCTCAACCACCGAACCCCGAGTTTTGAGGCCCAAACTCGGAAACCGTCCTCGGATGGTTTTGAGGCCCAAACCACCAAACCCTCGACTCGATCCACCTTGTTTTCGCTCGGTCGGACTCCGAGTCCCCTGAGCCTCCGCTCAACTCGCGTGTCCACCGTCTTGACTCAGCCGACTCGGTCTACCTCCATGTCTTCTCGTACTCGCCGGTGCCAAGTACTAGCCACCCACAGCTAGTCCACCAGCGCCCATGGTCCCTCAGTCCGAGCCTTTCTTCCGCCCTTCACCGCTCTTAGTCCATCGGCACGGCAAGCCTCTACTCGACCTTCTCCACGCCATTGACCACTGTCACTAGGGATAGCACCTGCACACCACAAGCCGATAGACAGGCACACATTTGCTTTCGCAAAGGGTTAGAATAAACCGCTCAAACTAAAACACTCACGTGTTGGTCAATGACTCATCATCAAAGTTGAACATACATGGGTACTTATCCACCATGTGTTCGCAATCTCCCCCTTGATGAGTGCATTGTCAACACAAGTGCATTTCAGATTTGAGCCACAAGGTAAAGCTCTCCAAATGACCAAAAGCTACCAAAGCCAAAACGGGGTCACTTGAGAGAAGCAAACCCGATACCAATTCAAAACGCATAATCAACAACGTCTCACAACAAAGCCACTTACTGATGCCAAACAAAAGCACATGGGCAATACAAAGCTAGCCCTGAAGAAGAGGCAGAAACGGGCTCAACACCGCTAGTAAGTCCAAGATACCAATCACAAACTCTCAAAGCTCAAAAAACCAATTTAAGCACTAAGGGAGCTCAAAAGATACCAATTGAAACCACTTACGTCCCTTAATGCTCAAGAAACAATCGAAACCTGTCGGAGCCAACAAAGCAAGCTAGACCCTCCCGAAGAGGCAAAGGCTCAACACATCTAGCAAAAGCTCCCCTTGAGCAAAATTACAATTGGAAACATGGAAACCTAAGAGAAGCACTCTCCCCCTTGGAAGTAGATGGCTCTAAAAAGGAATGAAATGCACATCTCTCCCCCTTGGTGACACATGTAGCTCATCAAACATCAACAACTCAAGATCTAGCAACAAATGCCATGAAATGCAAAATGAGTGCAAAAGCTTCATACTTAGAGCTAAGACAATGAATAGATGCTCTAAGTGATGTGATCCTGTAAGAATAGGAAAGATCTACGTGCCCAGCAAAGACTCAAGTTGAGCTTAAGATCACTTTAGAAGCTATTTAAGAGAGCATATCATGTGAGAGCAGAGAAAGGGTACCACCTCCTAGAGACAACGAAACATGGTAAACAAGATAAGATCTATCTCAAAGCAATCTCATGTATAGCAAGTAGAACTATCCCTAGCAAAGTTCATACAACAAGCCAATGACCCAACTGAATCAATTTTTCAAATTTTAGAGTTATGCAGCCAAAATTCAGTTTTAGGCACATTTAAGTTGTATGCGAGTGGTTGTAAGCAAAGTGATGCCACTGCTTACCAACCGGGTGAAGTCAAAGGACTTGACACACTGGTTTTGGTCATACAAGACACCGCTCAAGTATCGACCCATGTGGGAAGCCGTCTCGAACACACGGTGAAGTGCTCACAATGCAGACCCAACTCGATCTTTCCAATTCACAAAACGGAGAGCAATTTCAGTTTAGATATTAAACATGGTGCTCAAAGGTAGTGAATGAAACAATGAAGACCATAGTTACAAGTTATATACAAGGTAGCCAAGAAGGACCTTCAAAAGCCTACACATGCTAGTGCCATTTCAGAGGTGACATGGGAATTAAGTTCAATTTTAAAGCTTTTCTAAGTTAGCTCTATTGCATATCATATAGATCAAAAAGAGTCTAAGTTAGCCAACACCATAGACACATAAAGCACCTCAAACAGAGCATAGATTCATTATATGGCTATAGATATGAAGCTTAAAATGAAGTATGTCACAAATGCAAATGCAAATGAGATGCAAAATGCAATGACACCAACTAACACAAACAAGACATCAAGAGAGAAGAAGGACAAAGAAAAGACTAAAAGAATCAAAAAGAACTATGATACACAAAACTTTCCTCCTCTAAAAAGGAAAGCAAACACCCAACTCACCCCGAAGGCGAGAAAACATAGCTTGATCCAATGGCTTAGTGAGAATATCCGCAAGCTGGTTTTGGGTCTCGACATGCCAGAGGTCAATGTCGCCCTTCTCGTAGTGATCACGCAAAAAGTGAAAATGGACCTCAATGTCCTTGGTCTTTGAATGAAGCACGGGATTTTTAGCCACACTAATTGCACTCGTGCTATCACAAAACAGAGGCACCTTAGTAAGCTCAAGACCAAAATCTCTCAAAGTGGCAATCATCCAAAGCAACTGAGAGCAACAACTAGCCGCGGCAACGTACTCAGCTTCGAACGTCGACTGTGCCACGCTAGATTGCTTGCGAGAAGACCAAGAAACCAAAGAAGGCCCAAGAAACTAGCAAGTCCCAGAAGTGGACTTCCGATCAAGTCGGCAACTAGCAAATTCGGCGTCAGAATAACCGCAAAGCACAAGAGAGGAAGAGGTGGAGAACCAAAGACCAAATTCGGGAGTGAAGCACAAGTACCTCATGATGCGTTTCACCGCCTGCTTGTGCGAAGTTCGTGGGGACGCCTGAAAGCGAGCACACAGGCAGACGACGAACTGAATGTCTGGCTGGGTCGCCGTCAGGTACAGAAGCAACCCGATCATGCTGCGGTACTCCGTCTGGTCCACCGCCTCTCCTTCCTCGTCCGCATCCAAGGCAGTCATAGTCGACATGGGCGTCGAAAGAGGCTTTGCCTCACCCATGTCAAACTTCTTCAAGATATCCTTCGTGTACTTGCCTTGGTGCACGAACGTCCCTTCCCGAGTTTGCTTGATTTGCAACCCGAGAAAGAAAGTCAACTCTCCCATCATGCTCATCTCAAATTCCCTGCTCATAAGATCTGCAAACTTGGCAACAAGAGCATGAGAAGAACCACCAAAGATGATATCATCCACGTATATTTGGACAAGGAGAGTGTCTTTTCCTTGCTTGAGGAGAAACAACGTCTTATGTACCGATCCCATTTTAAAGCCCTTAGCAAGAAAAAAGGTTTTTAGCCAATCATACCATGCTCTAGGTGCTTGTTTCAAACCATACAAAGCTTTGTGAAGTTTAAAAACATGGTTTGGAAACTTGGGATTTTCGAAACCGGGAGGTTGTTTAACATAAACTTCCTCCTCTATGTAGCCGTTTAAGAAAGCACTTTTAACGTCCATTTGAAAAGGTTTAAAACCCTTAGCAGCCGCAAAAGCTAGAAGGATTCTAATGGCTTCTAAACGAGCTACGGGAGCAAAGGTTTCCTCATAGTCTATTCCCTCCTTTTGACAAAATCCTTGAGCTACCAACCTAGCCTTGTTGCGCACTACCACCCCATCCTCACTTTGTTTGTTTTTGAAAACCCATTTGGTACCTATAGGGTGGCAACTAGGTGGTGGAGAAACTAAGACCCAAACGTGGTTTTGCTCAAAGTTTTCTAACTCCTCATGCATGGCATTAACCCAATCCAGATCCATCAAAGCGTGTCCAACATCTCGGGGCTCAAAAGAAGCGACAAAAGCCGAATGAGCAAAGTGAGAGATATAGGACCTAGACCGCGTGACTCGACGGTCAATGTCGCCGATGATGTTCTCCGGTGGGTGCTGCCGCTGGATGTGGCGGGGAGCCTGCCTGGACGAAGTGGCCTCCCCCTCAACAGCAGCTGGAGCTCCCTCATGTGCAACGGGCACCGACTGAGGAAGCTGCTCGAACGGCCCCCATGTAGAAGTAGTCGGGTCAGGACCATGAGCCGAAGTGGACGTCATAGGGTCGACGGGGGCAGCCAGTGGAGTTGACTCGGGATCACCCCAATCAGCATCATCCTGCTCCTCCTCCACAAAGATGCTAGTGTTCACCTCATCATCACCTGCAAGCTCAAAAGCAGTGGAAACACAAGGCATAGTTTCATCGAAGGTAATCTCATAAGTCTCCATCATTCGGTTAGTTTCAAGGTTAAGTGCACGATAAGCACGAGAGTGAGTAGAATAACCAAGAAAGATACTGTCAGAAGACCATGATTCAAATTTATCCAACTTACTGCCCTTTTTGAGGATGAAGCACCTACACCCAAACACCCGTAGGTGACTTACCTTGGGTGGTCTCCCAAATCGCAACTCATAAGAAGTCTTCTTCTTGAAAGCTCGGAGGAAAATGCGATTGGAAACATAGCAAGCAGAACAGAGTGCCTCGGCCCAATACCGCCTAGGAGTCCTATGCTCATCGAGCATCGTCCTAGCCATCTCAACAAGGGTCCAATTCTTGCGCTCAACAACACCGTTCTGCTGGGGAGTGTGAGGTGAGGAAAACTGGTGATCGAGACCCAAAGAAGAGCAAAGAGTTGCAAAGTGAGCATTCTTGAATTCTATGCCATTGTCACTGCGGATAGCTCTCATGGCATTCTTAGGTAGCTCATTTTGCAATCTCAAAATCAGATCTCGAACAAGTGGAAAAGTCTCATCCTTACTCTCCAAAAAGAACACCCAAGAGTATCTCGAGTAGTCATCAACGACTACAACCACATACCACTTCCCTCCTTCCGACCTGACCCGAGCTGGACCAACTGTGTCCATGTATAAGAGCTCGCCGGGTCGAGTGGTCATGATCTCAGTCACAGGAGGATGGGAAGCAGCAACCATCTTGCCATGCATGCAAGGATGACAAACCAAATCCTTTTTGAACTTTAGCTTTGGCAATCCTTGGATAAGGTCCATTGAGCTAAGCCTTGCAAGCAAGTCAAAACTCAAATGTCTCAATCTCCTATGCCACTTCCAAAGCTCGGAAGAAGAACCGGCAAGAAGACAACGAGAAGGTTCGGAAGAGATAGAAAAATCCGCACGAAAAACCTTCCTAAAGGGTAAAAATCTGGCAAACAAGCTCACCACAAGAGTCCAAAATCCGAGGGAGATTAGGCTTGAAACTCACTTCAAAACCGTCATCAAGGAGTTGCGAAACCGAAAGAAGGTTAAAATGCAAATTTGCAACCAAAGCAACATCCTTGAGGAGAAAAGAAGAGTTCACTCGGATCGACCCTCGGGAGACAACCTTACCTTTACTCTTGTCCCCGAATGTGATATACTCGGTATGGCACACGAGGTCGAGGCTGGAGAACCACTTGGCACTTCCGATCATATGGCGTGAGCATCCGGAATCCACAAGCCAAGACTCCTCCAGTCCTCCTTCCTACATCAATAAAAAGACATAGGGTGAGCAAACGGTGCAACACTAGGGTTAGTAAACTGTGAAGGATACCGGTGTTGTCCCATTTGCCCAAAGAATGGGTTAGGAGAAAAGCCAAACATCTCCTGTCCCATGGGAGGATAGCGATCACCATGATAGGGAAAACGTGGTCCGCTAGCGAAGGGTGGAGTAAAGCGACCGCCACGAGGCCCGTAGTTGTATGGGTCACGACCGGTACCCCGCCGGGCACGACCACCTTGTGGTCTCGCCTCCTGAGGCCTAGCACCTTGAGGCATTGTACATCTAGGCCTAGTAGTGCACCTCCGAACTTCCGGTTCATGCACCCCAACTTGTGGGTGGTACATGTCCTGGTTGTTCAACTCAACCTGCCTCCGATTATCTCTCTTCCTCCTAAAGCAAAACTCAACCAAGTGCTCATCCCGCTCACAATACTCACAATGGTACCTCACCACACTCTTGGTAGGCACTCTCTTGTTGGTTTGGGTGGCTCTAGCTTTCTTAGGAAGGGGATCACTAGAGCTATCTAGCAGGGTGTCGAGTGGGTTGCGAAGGTGGTTCAGTTTTGCAATCCACACTTGCTTCTGTGGAGTGTTTTTGGGTGGCTCTTCAAACACACCATCTCTCACAGGAAACTCAGAGGGGTTGGTAGGCTTAGGTGGAGTGATCTTGGTAAGCTTGGGAGTTGTGGTGGGTTTCTCATTCTCGCTCAAACCACTGCACTCACCGATATTACCGAACATGCTATCGTCCTGCCCACCTATAGCAAAGCCTATTCCCGTGCTGCCAGCCCTTTTTGCATTGGCTAAGCATCATCCCCAACTGCGGCTCTTGGCAAGACACCCAGATCAAGATGGACCGAAGGTATGTGTTTTCTTCCTCGGTACGCATCTTGTCGTGTCTGCACGACGCGATCTCAAGCTCCAAAGCCTCATAGCGATCCGACTCTCTAGTGCTATCTGAGCTGACCTTCTCTAGCACAGCAATCCTAGCATCTTTCTGTGCCAGCTCAGAACGCAAGCCTAAGCAAGACTTGAACGCACCAAGTAAGCTAGGCCTAGCCTTCAGCTCACTTACTTCCTCAAGTAGAGTGCCATACTTGTCCTGGAGAGTGACAAGATCAGACATATGAATGGCGCAAGCATCACACTCTACCTCCTCGGTAACCACCACTGACGCCTTAGCAAAATCTAGCTCATAAAGCGCGCTAAGGTATTTCGCCTTAAAATCGTTCCTCTCAACAGCGGCACGCTTGAGCAACACATCTTGACTCATCAAGGTGTCGTTCAGAGACTCAATCTCAAGAGAGAGGGACTCGACGGTGGGTGGTACCTCGAGTGTGTCGGAGTCGTAGTCGTAATCGGGGCCTTCCTTGCGCTTGCCGACCTTGCCTTCTTCAATCGCCATGGTGCAAAAGCCACCGTGCTTGGCGTCACTGCCGGCAATGAAGAGGCATCACTGCCGGCCCAAACAAAACCGGCAGTGATGGGCCGGCAGTGATTGCCGTTTTTGTAGTAGTGCTTCATTAATGCATGGAATTATTCGATGGAGTCTGCTTGTTGTTTCTTGAGCAAGCCTAAGAAGTCTCCAAGCAAAAGTTTTAACCCGCGGCTGAATTGTTTTGTCAGCCCATACTTGACGAAGAATCTGCAACACTTACATAGGAATATTTACGGGTGGCGAATTCCTTGCTTCCTCCAATGCCAACATCTTATAAGCACTTTTGGAAGTACAATGTCCATTAGAATTCAACTTCTAGCATAAAATATCTGGACCTACATCTGCAATGATGATAGGGGTATGCAAAAGGGCATCACAAGATTGTTGTCCAAATAAGGTAATAATTTTTTCAGCATCCCAAGTTTTAGTATTTGGTCTCCACAAATCAGAACCTTGTCCGGAATTTGGTAAATTGATTGTTAAAGACTTAATCTTTCATGCATTTGTCTCCAAAATGGACTCCAAGGCTGGTTCCATGTGGATGTGTTACCATCTATCAATTGGATGGTCACATTTTGTGTTCAAGATGGTGTCTAATGCTAAGAATTGAACTCCAAAAGGTTGACTTGGGAACGTAAGTTGCAGCAGTCCAAAAAGAACTGTGGGAATAATATTTGGATTTAATCCGCTTTGCAACAAATGATTCTGGTTCATGAACCAAGCACCAGGCTGTGTTAATGAACATACATTTGTTAACATGGTCAAGATTTCTTATACCTAAGCCTCCTTTCTTTTTTGGCTTGCAAATGGATTCCCAAGATCTGTTTTTTTTAAGGAACAGGAGGAGCCAGATGCTCCTACCGAGAACAATTGATTAAATAAATAGAACAAGAGATTCGGGCTACAAAATAAAAACCAAAAAAAAAAAACGAAAAGCTAGCAACTAAGCTAAACTAGAGGTAAACAAACCAGTCTGGAGATTACAAAAAAGAATTTAACCATGACTCAAGGATGACAACTGAACCTCCATTCATTCGGTGGACTAAAAGCAGAGCTTCAGAAGAAAAGTAGCTCCTACATCTAGTTACAATCAGATTCATTCCTCGGAAAATGGCATCATTTCTAACCATCCAAACACTCTAGAAAAGAAGGATAAACAGATCAAGAGCAAAATTCTTCCTTATGTGGGTTTTCCAGCATAGAAAGAATTCTTGGACAGATAAGTGATCAGAGAACTGAAAGTTTACTATATTCCAACAACTCCTTGCAAAGGGACATTAGAAGATTAGGTGCACAGTTGTTTCATCAATGTTTTGCTGACACATTACACAATGGGGAACATGAAGGTGAATTCCTCTTCTTCTAATTAAATCTCTTGAACTGAGCATGTCTATGAGGATGAGCCAAAAGAAGATTTTATGTTTCCCTTGGCATGCCGTTTTCCATAGCCAGCTGAAAATTGGTTCTATTTGAGAGTGTCCAGTCAAGGATATGTATGCTTTAAAAAATGAGAAATGGCTTGAATCCCATATATAAGTCCATACATCAAGCTGGTCATTGATTCTGTGCTGTAACTTCGAGCTCAAGAGTTTGGAATTGATTGTATGCTTCTTCAGACAGTGGGAGGTTAAACAGGCCTGAGAAGTCAACAGTGTTTACTACCATATTCAGACTAATGGATTTGTTTTTTTTTCATAATAGTGTAGCTCTAGGAATAGTTGTTTCCTAACTTGTTCATTCCATAGATCATCCCAGAGGAAACAAGTTTTGCCATCCGCCATAATGACACTTGCCAAGCCTTTGTATTTGCCCATTAGTTTTAGGGCATTCCTCCACCAGAAAGAGCCCTTAGAGGCATTAGAACTTGGTAATCTTCCATTTCTATAGTGCTTATCCAAAATTAACTGAACCCAAGGTAAGTTGCATCTATTAAAAAAATTATGCAGATGCTTGAGTGTGAGAGCTTCGTTCTGGGTTTGGAGGTTTAGGACGCCCATTCCTCCTTCATCCTTGGGATTACAAACAACTGACCAAGCTGCCTTAGCAATTTTCTTTGCATTTGTTTTTGCACCCCTCCATAGGCAATGTTTCATGTACTTGTCAATTTGCTTTACCACTGTTTTGGGAAGTATGATTGAGCACATTGTGTATCTAGGGAGAGCTGACAGAATATAATTAGTGAGCTCCAGTCTTCCTATTTGGCTAAGAAATGGAGCAACATAGTTCAATATATTTTCACATTTACTAATGAGAGGGAGGAAGTCATCCACTTTTGGTTTGGTTAAACCCATTAGCATCCCTAGATAGGTGAAAGGAAAGGATCCAATTTAGCAACGAAAGGTTCTGGCTAAGTGCACTAGCTTTTCAGTACTCGAATTGATTGGTACCATCATTGATTTGGAATAGTTCACTTTTAATCTAGTAGACAAGCTGTAGGACTGAACGATACCTTTGAGGAAGAATATTGGGAAGTTGAGGCCTCAAGCACGATCAAAGTGTCATCAGCATACTGAATGACTAGAAAATCATGGCTAGGGGTAGGTATTGGCAACTTGAGATGCCCTGTTGAGTAGCCTTGTTTAGGATGAATTGTAGTAAATTTGCAGCAAGAACAAAAGAGTAGATGGGATAGGGGATCTCCATGCCTTACCCTTCTTTTACTATGGAAAGTCTTTCCAGCCACCCCATTTAGCAGAACTGCTGAAGTCCTAGATCCTAGAATGTCCTTAATCCAAGAAATCCATTTAGCTCCAAATACTTTATGTGCCATGACTTCCGTGATCACTTTGTGTTCAATATTGTTGCAGGCTTTTTCAAAATCAAGCTTCAATAGTACAATTTCATTTTTTGAGTGATGACAGGTGAAGGTACTCAAAACTCTAGGCTACCTAGGCAATCTTGAATAGTTCTTGATCTGATGAAACAATATTTGTTTTGATGCACTAACTACAAGATCATAGATTGTAGTCTATTGGCTAAGAGTTTTGTTAACAACTTGATAATACAGTTCAAAAGAGAGATTGGTCTGAAGTCCCCAACTGTAATAGCACCATCAACTTTTGGAATTAAAGTGATGAAGGAATCATTTATACTTTGTAAGCAAGCTGTACTATCCTAAGCAAAGCAAAGGGCATAGAAATCATTCTTGATGAAGTGCCAACATCTTTTATGAACTCATTGTTAAAGCCATTTGAGCATGGAGCTTTTCCATTAGGTAGATTACTGATCACCGAATTCTAGAAAGAAACTGAGGTTGAAAGCCATAGAAGAGAAATATGACTATCCTAACCTTTCTTTGAAAGCTTCCCATAAAACATTTTCTTTTTCAGCATGGTTAACAAACACTACACCACTGTTTTTTTTGCAATTGTGCAATCAGATTATTTCTATGTCTCACTGCTGCATTTGCATGAAATAACTTTGTTCCAACATCTCCATCTTTGACCCAATTGATTTTGCTTCTTTGCTTCCAAAACACTCTTTGTTGATCTAGCAATTGATCTAGTTTAGAGGAGAGGGCTTCCTTGAAATTCCATTACATGACTGTTAGGTCTGTCAATTCTTCTAATTTTTGTAGCAGTTCGAGGACTGTTTTAACATTTGAGATATTTCTTTTAAGACCAGATAGATTTTACTGCCAATACTTTAGTGTTTTCTCAAATTCTTGAATTTGGTAGTTATTGTTTTGGCTTTGTGATTCAGACAGTTGCTTTGTTCCCAACTCTATTGTGCAGTTTGCAGGAAGGATGGGAGTTGGAACCAATAATTTTCAAATATGAAGATTTTCCTCCTTGGAATGGTGGTTCATATGGTTATGTTGCAGGGCCAGTGATCTGAGGTTTGCACATGCAGATGAGTTAGGGAAATTAGATGTCTAGGAGCTTGAAGTAAAGAACCAATCCAGCATTTCCATAATAGGGTGTTGGCATTTCTAAACGTCACCACTAAGAATGGAGCTAGACCCCATCCTGAGCAATGGCGCCAGAAATGCCTGTAGAGATATTTCTTATGTCTATTGGATAATTCCGCAAGCGCACATAATATACCACTATAGCACTTCACCCGGGAGTATTCCAAGGTATCGTAATTTATATTTAGTCCAACAGAAAGCAATTGCTAGGAAAGTTTAATAGAGAAGAGATCTTTATAGTTACCCCAACTTAGCTATCAACTAACGATAGGGGGGTAAACAATATACATAAATAGGAAGGTGATGAAGATAGATCAAGCAAGATGCGAACACATGGTGGATAAGTACCCATGTAGTTCAGTTTTGTGATGAGTGATTGCCCAACACTTGAGCGTTTCAGTTTGAGTGGCTTACCCTAACCGCTTTGCGAAAGCAAATGTGTGCCTGTCTATCGGCTTGTGGTGTGCAGGTGCTATGCCTAGTGACAGTGGTCAATGGCATGGAGAAGGTCGAGTAGAGGCTTGTCGTGCCGATGGACTGAGAGCAGTGAAGAGCGGAAGCGGGACTTGGATTGAGGGACCATGGGCGCCGGCGGACTAGTTGTGGTGGCTCATGGGACTCGGAGTCCGACCGGGCAAGGACAAGGTGGCTCGAGTCGAGCGGTTTGGTGGTTTGGGCCTCAAAACCATCGGAGGACGGTTTTCGAGTTTTGGCCTCAAAACTCGGGGTTCGGTAGTTGAGCCCAAAGCTACCGGTGGCAGGTTTCGCAGGTTTGGGCCTCAACACCCGGGCGGAGCTTCTGAGGAAGCGGGGATGGCACGTGGTGGAATCCTGGAGGTTGCGTCGAGGCGACGGCAACTCCCGACAGGAAGCAGGGCCGTCCATTCAAACGAGTGGCTGAGAGTTATCGACTTGGATTACAATGTCTTAGGGATAGGTAGTTCGGTCATGTATCTAGGGGGGTCTTTGGGAAAGAGCCAAAGCCTCATTAAATAAGGGATGAAGGGCTATCCTCATCCCATCTCTCGAACCCTAATCATTTGCCCCAACTCTCTCCCTCTAAGCTCTCGCTAGTTCATGAGATCCCTAGGTTGATTTCACCAACCTCTGTAAGAACTTGAGTTGGTTGCGAGGAATCGGAGGCTTTAACCTCCGTAAGCCATGGTGGCTTCGATTTCTTGATCGTGTCCCTGTTTTTCTTTTGTTCTTCGCGTTTTGCTTTTACTCCCTCTTTGTTTCCGAGATGATTTCTCTTTGTAGGGAGTAGCTCTTGCAAATCCGTTTGAACCAAGTTGTTCGTATTCGAGAGAAGCATCTTTGCACTGAAGGATCTATCCTCAAACCTCTCGAGTACACAAATCGGGCGATTTTCTTCATGGTTTTCTTCGTTCTTGCCCCTTTTCCCCCAAATCCTCGTTTCCCTTCAATCCTCACCAAATTGAGCGATGATTTATTCGGGATATCTCCTCCAGAGCACTAGAAACATGCCTACCAAGTTGGGTTGCTAGTGGAGATAATTTGGTTAGGATTTGTAGGATTTGGCGGAGAGAAAATCGTTTTTTGAGTTTTCTGCATTTCTGTTGGGGGCGTCGGACGCTCCGACGGTTTGCGTCGGACGTTGGTACGAGCTGACATCAGCGTCCATCGCTCGTATTGTCGGACGCTCCTTCGGTTTGCGTCCTTCAGTTTTGGTGTCGGACGCTCTTCGGAGTCCGTCGCCCAGCGTCCGTCGCGTCTTGTGCGCTGTGCAGTTCTGTCAGGCTTTCGGGTAGGCCGACAAACGCTCGTCCAAGCGTTCGTCGCCAAGCGTCCATCGCTTCAGCAGTTCTCAGCTTCTCTTAGGCTCTTTGAAAGGCCGACGGACGCATGCCTAAGCGTCCGTCGCCAGCGTCCGACGCCCTGCACTGGAGCGTCCGTCACGCTGTCTTCCAGCTCCGTTGCCCTGCTGTCCAGCGTTCGTCGCTTGCTTTTCTGGCTGATTTGCTTGGGGTTCTTGCCTCTTTCTCATAGGGGTTGAGAACTTTGTTTTCGGGGTTTTCAGTGAGTTTTTCCTCCACTGCCGGTGAGCACCCAACAACTGGGTTTGGTTTTTGGAAGAGTGGCCCGAATATTTCGAAAGAAAATTGAGGCTCCCATTCACCCCCCCCCTCTGGTCGCCGTTCTCGGTCCTTCAATTTGTATCAGAGCCGGTTAAGGATCATTCCACCTTACACGGTTCTTGATCCGCGAAGGCGACATGGAGCGAGATGTTGGCAAACCTCCGTTTTTCGATGGAACGAACTTCTCCTACTGGAAGGTGCGCATGTCCGCCTATCTACAAGGAGTCGATTCGAACATATGGGAGATTTGTGAGAATGAGGGCTATCGTGTTCTTACGGCTCGTGTTGATTGTCTCTAGATTTCTCAACACAACGCAAACAGTAGAGCACGTAGTATTCTCTTCTCGAGTCTGTGTCTTCCTGAGTTTGAGCGAGTCTCAAACCTCACTACGGTGAGAGAGAACTGGCAAACACTTGTGCGATATCATGAGGGAAATCCTCAGATCAAGTCCAGACTCTTCAACACATACCGTAGGGAGTACGAGAACTTCATACAGTTAGCCGGCGAATCTGTTGACGGGATGTTCACTTGCTTCCAATCTATCGTCAATAAGATGCGTGGTAATCGAGCCAACTTGCCATATGATGATCATGAGATGGCAATCAAGCTTTTGCATGCTCTTGATCGGAAGGTGTGGGAGATGAAGGTGGCTGCCATTCAGGAGTCATCGGGCTATGATGCCCTGACCGTGGACGAGCTATTCAGCAAGCTTAAGTCTTCGAAGATTGACTACCAGACCCAGGCCAAGCTTGAAAACCCGTCGAAACCATCTATGACGTTTGTTTTCTGGCCCCGGCGGTACGTCTTCTTCCTTCTCTGACCCTTTACACTCTTTGTTCGCTTTGTCTTTGATGTCTATGACAGAGGAGCAAGTCGAGGCCCTTGGAGATGACGAGCTGACCCTAGTCATCGCTAGGTTCTCTCGGTTTCACAACAACCATTTGAACCAATGACGTGGTGGCTCGGCCAAGTGGTGCTACCATTGCGGTGATGAGGATCACTTCATCGCAAACTGCCCCAAGAAATCTGCGGGTGACTTCACCAAGCGCAAGGACAAGCGTGAGCACCACTTCGAGGATAAGCACAAGCCCAAGGGTGGCTACAACCGAAGGTCCTCCAAGAAGGTGATCGACAAGGTGAAGGCCAAGCACCGAGCTTTCCTCGCCTCCCTCAGCGACATCGATGCCTCCTCCGACGGAGGTACTTCTTCAAGCGATGATGAGTCGAAGGGAAAGGTTGAGGACAAGTTGAACGACCTATGCTTCTACGCCGACGCCAAGCACGGTGGCTTTTGCACCATGGCGATTGAAGAAGGCAAGGTCAGCAAGCGCAAGGATGACTCTGGCTACGACTTCGACACACCCAAGGTATCACCCACCATCGAATCCCTCTCTCTCGAGCTTGAGTCTCTGAACGACACCTTGATGAGTCAGGATGCGTTGCTCAAGCGTGCCGCGTGTGAGAGGAACGATTTCAAGGTAAAGTACCTTAGCACACTTCATGAGCTAGAGTTTGCTAAGGCACAAGTGGTGGTTACCGAGGAGGTAGCGTGTGATGCTTGCGCCATTCACATGTCTAGTCTTGTCACTCTCCAGGACAAGTATGACACTCTACTTGAGGAGGTTAGTGAGTTGAAGGCTAGGCCTAGCTTACTTGGTGTGTGCAAGTCTTGCTTAGGCTTGCGTTCTGAGCTGGCACAAAAGGATGCTAGGATTGCTGTGTTAGAGAAGGCCAGCTTAGATAGCACTAGAGAGTCAGATCGCTTTGAGGCTTTGGAGCTTGAGATCGTGTCGTGCAGACACGACAAGATGCATACCGAGGAAGAAAACATATACCTTCGATCCATCTTGAGCTGGGTGTCTTGCCAAGAGCCGCAGTTGGGGATGATGCTTAGCCAATGCAAGCGGGCTGGCAGCACGGGAGTAGGCTTTGCTATAGGTGGGAAGGACGATAACTTGTTCGGTAAAATCGGTGAGTGCAGTGGTTTGAGCATGAGTGAGAAACCCACCACACCTCCCAAGTTTACCAAGTTTTCCTCACCTAAGCCTACCGACCCTACCAAGCTACCTGTGAGAGATGGTGTGTTTAAAGAGCCACCCAAAACCACTCCATAGAAGCAAGTGTGGATTGCAAAACCGAACCATCTTCGCAACCCACTTGACACACTGCCAGACATCTCTAGTGATCCCCTTCCTAAGAGAGCTAGAGCCACCCAACCCACCAAGAGAGTGCCTACCAAGAGTGTGGTGAGGTACCATTGTGAGTATTGTGAGCGGGATGGGCACTTGGCTGAGTTTTGCTTTAGGAGGAAGAGAGTTGATCGGAGGCAGGTTGAGTTGAACAACCGGACATGTAACACCCACGAGTTGTGATGCGTGAACCGGAAGTTCAGAGGCGCACTGCTAGGCCTAGAGGTACAATGCCTCTAGGTGCTAGGCCTCAGGAGGCGAGACCACGAGGAGGTCGTGCCCGGAGGGGTACCGGTCATGATCCATATGACTACGGGCCTCGTGGCGGTGGCTTTACTCCACCCTTCGTTAGCGGACCACGGTTTCCCTATCGTGGTGATTGCTATCCCTCCGTGGGGCAGGAGATGTTTGGTTTTTCTCCTAACCCATTCTTTGGGCAAGTGGGAAAACACTGGTATCCTTCATAGTTTACTAACCCCAGTCTTGGTCTGTTTTCTCACCCTATGTCTTTTTATTGATGTAGGAAGGAGGACTGGAGGAGACATGGCTTGTGGATTCCGGATGTTCACGCCATATGACCGGAAGTGCCAAGTGGTTCTCCAGCCTTGACCCCATGTGCCACACCGAGTATATCACATTCGGGGATAAGAGTAAAGGTAAGGTTGTCTCCCGGGGTCCATCCGAGTCAATTCGTCTTTTGTCCTCAAGGATGTTGCTTTGGTTGCGAATTTGCATTTTAACCTTCTATCGGTTTCGCAACTCCTTGAAGACGGTTTTGAGGTGAGCTTTAAGCCAAACTTGCCTCGGATTTTGGACTCTCGAGGTGATCTTGTTTGCCGGATTTTGCCCTTCGGGAAAGTTTTTCGCGCGGATTTTTCTATCTCTTCCGGACCTTCTCGTTGTCTTCTTGCGGGTTCTTCCTCCGAGCTTTGGAAGTGGCATAGGAGATTGGGACATTTGAGTTTTGACTTGCTTGCAAGGCTTAGCTCAATGGACCTTATCCAAGGATTGTCAAAACTAAAGTTCGAAAAGGATTTGGTTTGTCATCCTTGCATGCATGGCAAGATGGTTGCTGCTTCCCATCCTCCTGTGACTAAGATCATGACCACTCGACCCGGCGAGCTCTTACACATGGACACAGTTGGTCCAGCTCGGGTCAGATCGGAAGGAGGGAAGTGGTATGTGGTTGTAGTCGTTGATGACTACTTGAGGTACTCTTGGGTGTTCTTTTTGGAGAGTAAGGATGAGGCTTTCCACTTGTTCGAGGTCTGATTTTGAGATTGCAAAATGAGCTACCTAAGAATTCCATGAGAGCTATCCGCAGTGATAATGGCACAGAATTCAAGAATGCTCACTTTGCAACTCTTTGCTCTTCTTTGGGTCTCGATCACCAGTTTTCCTCACCTCACACTCCCCAGCAGAACGGTGCTGTTGAGCGCAAGAATCGTACCCTTGTTGAGATGGCCAGGACGATGCTCGATGAGCATAGGACTCCTAGGCGGTATTGGGCCGAGGCACTCAGTTCTGCTTGCTATGTTTGCAATCACATTTTTCTTCGAGATTTCAAGAAGAAGACTTCTTATGAGTTGCGATTTGGGAGAGCACCCAAGGTAAGTCACCTACGGGTGTTTGGGTGCAGGTGATTCATCCTCAAAAAGGGTGGTAAGTTGGATAAATTTGAATCACGATCTTTTGATGGTATCTTTCTTGGTTATTCTACTCACTCTCGTGCTTATCGTGCACTTAACCTTGAGACTAACCGAGTGATGGAGACTTGTGAGATTACCTTCGATGAGACTATGCTCTGGTACGAGCTGACATCAGCGTCCGTCGCTCGTCTTGTCTGCGTCCTTCGGTTTTGGCGTCGGACGCTCTTCAGAGTCCGTCGCCCAGCGTTCGTCGCGTCTTGTGCATTGTGCAGTTGTGTCAGGCTTTCGGGTAGGCCGACGGACGCTCGTCCAAGCGTCCGTTGCCAAGCGTCCGTCGCTTCAGCAGTTCTCAGCTTCTGTTAGGCTCTCTGGAAGGCCGACGGACGCACACCGACACGTCGGTCGCCAGCGTCCGACGCCCTGCACTGGAGCGTCCGTCGCGCTGTCTTCCAGCGTCCGTTTCCCTGCTGTCCGGCGTCCGTCGCCTGCTTTTCTGGCTGATTTGCTTGGGGTTCTTGCCTCTTTCTTATAGGGGTTGAGAACTTGGTTTTCGGGTTTCCGGTGAGTTTTTCCTCCACTGCCGGTGAGCTCTCATTTTATCGTTTTCGTCTGAATATCCGCTCGCGTTGCTCGGGGAGGTTGAGCACCCAATAATTAGGTTTGTTTTTTGGGAAGAGTGGCCCGAATATTTCAAAAGAAATTTGAGGCTCCCATTCACCCCCCCCCCCTCTGGTCGCTGTTCTCGGTCCTTCACAAGATAAATAAAAGGTAACTAGTAAGTATAGCTAGGTGGGAGGACAACGAGTGAGTATAGGACACCTAAGATTCAGACTTTACTCCTATGACTTAACTTAGACACAAAGATGATATATTATAGATTGCATCCACACATCCTGAAAGTACTAGGTAGCAGACAAACAATAGGAGGACAAAACCCCTATCCAAAGTGGCCACTATTTTACGGGATCCTTACCTTTTAAGAATGTGCCTATGAAAGTGCATGTTTGGTTTTGGTAATTGAGTGACAACTTAGGTGGACTAATATGTGTTTAATGTGAGACACACAGGTGATTTAGTCCTTAGGTACACAAGTGTGAGCAACCAATAAAGTCATGAAGAGATGGCTTGTGCATATTTATGGTGCTCAACTTGATGATGAAGGAGCTCATTGCATATGAAACATGACATGGAGTCATGTGACAAGGTGGAGAAGGTCAAGACATGACTTAGCTTGATGGACCGGTCGCAAGCCTGAAGGGCAAGTTGGAGGCTTGAAGCGTTTGACCGCGTGGCGGGAGGCTTGAGCAAGACTTGGCATCGATGGACGAAGGCAACGGTGAAGGGAAAGTGAAGTCAAGATCGATGAACCAATATGTTGAGTGATGATATGAAGTGGATCATATCATTTGTGATAGGTTGGTGCATGGGTTGCATCAACATTGGAGAAAGAGATGAAATGGAATGCGTAAGGCAAAGGTATAACTTAGAGCATTTCATTTCACCGGCCATAGTTGTTTAGAGAAGTGTTTGACAGGGTTGAGTTATAGGAAAAGTCATACTATCAAGAGGGATGCATAGTAGAATAGCTTGATGAGGATAAGAGTGCTCATGTCAAAGGTCTATATGCGTTCGAGACATACCTTGCACTCACGGGCACTTAGGAGATGTATTTCTACCAGTGCTGAAAAATGAACTACCGGTACTACCGGTCTGAGAGACCGGTAGTACCAGTGGTGACCAGTAGTACTGGTAAGTCATTTCACTGCCCAGATCTAGTGTGCTGAAAAATGAACTACCGGTAGTACCGGTAGGCAAATTTCTTGCGCGTCTCTAGTTGTGAGATTTTGAACTAGCGGTAGTACCGGTTCCTCACCGATAGTACCAATGGTGACCAGTAGTACCGGTGAAAGACCGGTAGTACTGGTTGGCTAACTTTGTGCAACGGTCGGGAGGCTCCAACGTTCAGAAATGTTGGAGCGGTAGTACCGGTGGTTCCACCGGTAGTGCCGATAGTGCGTCGGGAGCTGCGGGAATAAATAGGCCGCCCCTTCTCTTGGGGCGGCACCGACCCCCATTATTCCACACCTACACCTGAGAAAAAGGGTCCCAAGTGTCTATCTCTCCCGCTATGCTCCTAGGCTTCAATCCATGGTGGATTTGTGAGAGAGAAGTGAGATTTGAGTGTGGAGAGGATCGATCTACGACTTGAGCATTCGATTTCCTATTCTCGCCAGCATGCTTTGCATTTGTTACTCTTGTATTCTTGTAATCCTAGCCGGCTAGGTGTTCTTCGAGATTGCCCATGTTGATTCATTTGTGAGGGCACCCCGAATCTTTTGTATTACCCCTTCGATCCTTAGTGGAAATCTTGGGCTAACCTTTGTGGTTGCTTGAGGGAGGCAAGGAGGTGGAAGAGACTCCGACCTTTGTGGTCACCTCAACAATGAGGAGTAGGAACTCCTTTGTGGGGACCGAACCTCGGTATAAATCTTGAGTCTCACGTGCTTGATGGTGTGGAGATAGCTTCGAATATCCTTTTTTTCTTGTGTTCTTCGTGTTCTTCCTCTCTCCCTCAAAGTTCATAGGTTGGGAAGTGAAGGACCCGAAACAGCGACCAGAGGGGGGGGGGGTGAATGGGAGCCAAATAAAAATTCCTTTCGGAAGACCTTTGACCCTTGTCCCAAACACTTCCCAAAGCACAAACTAGCCTCACGACCCACAAGTGGGTGGATGTTCTAGGAGATGTCCTAGGAACACAGCGGAGCTAGCTATGAACCCAATGAGACAAACCGCGACGAAAGCGGAAACTAGCAGCGAGAAGGAGAGGCGACGGACGCAGGGCGTCGGACGCTGAAGAGACCGTCCGTCGACCTTCCAGAGAACACTGCAGAGAAGAAGCAGAAGCCTGGGCGCCGGACGCTGGGCGACGGACGCTTGGGCGAGCATCCATTGGCGTCGGACACTGGGCAACGGACGTTTGGGAGAGAGTCCATCGGCCTTCCAGAAAGCTCAGAAAAACGTTCAAGAAACACCACGCGACGGACGATTGCGATGGACGCTGGCGTCAGCACGACGTAGCGTCCGGCGCCTCCGATGGACCCTCCGGCGCCAAACCCTAGAGCGTCCGACGCTCCCGAACAGAGCGTAGAGACGCGAAAATCGATTTCCTCTCCACCAAATCTTCCCAAAACTCAACCAAATGATCACCAACTGCAACCAAACTTTGTAGACATGATCCTAATGCAGTTGGGGAGCTATCCCGAAGAAATCATCGCTCAATTTGGAGAGGACAAACGGGAACACTCGGATTTGGGGGAGAAAAGGCAAAATGAAGAACGCCGCAAAGAAATCGCTCGATCTACACACTCGTGAGGTTTGAGGAGAAATCCTTCGGTGCAAAGAAGCACCTCATGATTACGAACAACTTGGTTCAAGTCGATTTTCCAAAGCTACTCTCAACAAAGAGAAATCATCTCGGAAAAGAGAGAGCAAAAGCAAAATGGGAAGAACACAAGCAAGCTAGGAACACAATCACGAAATTGAAGCCACCATGGCTTACGGAGGTTACGGCCTCCGATTCCTTGCGACAAACTCAGGTTCTTACAAAGGTTGGTGGAAACAACCTAGGGATCTCATGAACTAGAGAGAGGGTAGAGAGAGAGAGTTGGGGCAAAATGATTAGGGTTCAAGAGATGGGATGAGGATACCCCTTCATCCTCTATTTAACGAGGCTTTGGCTATTTCCCAAAGACCCCCTAGATAAGAGACCGAATTACCTAGCCCTAAGACATTGTAATCCAAGTCGGTAACTCTCAGTCACTCATTTGAATGGACGGCCCCGCTTCCTGCCAGGAGTTGCTGTCGCCTCGACGCAACTCCAGGATTCCGCCACGTGCCATCCCCGCTTCCTCGGAAGCTCCGCCTAGGTTTTGAGGCCCAACCCCAGGAAACCCGCCACCGGTAGCTTTGGGCTCAACTACCGAACCCCGAGTTTTGCGGCCCAAAATCGGAAACCGACGCCGATGGTTTTGAGGCCCAAACCACCAAACCACTCGATGTGAGCCACCTTGTCTTCGCCCGGTCAGACTCGGAGTCCTCTGAGCCTCCGCTCGACTCACGCGTCCACCATCTTGACTCAGCCGACTCGGTCTACCTCCATGTCTTCTCGCACTCGCGAGTGCCAAGTACTGGCCACCACAGCTAGTCCGCCGGCGCCCATGGTCCCTCAGTCCGAGCCCCGCTTCCGCCCTTCACCACTCTCAGTCCATCGGCACGGCAAGCCTCTACTCGACCTTCTCCACGCCATTGACCACTGTCACTAGGCATAGCACCTGCACACCACAAGCCGATAGACAAGCACACACTTTTGCTTTCGCAGAGGTTAGGTTAAGCCACTCAAACTGAAACACTCACGTGTTGGTCAATCACTCATCATCAAAGCTGAACATATATGGGTACTTATCCACCATGTGTTCGCAATCTCCCCCTTGATGAGTGCATTGTTAACACAAGTGCATTTCAGATTTGAGCCACAAGGTAAAGCTCTCCAAATGACCAAAAAGCTACAAAAGCCAAAACGTGGTCACTTGAGAGAAGCAAACACAATACCAATTAAAAGCATCCTCAAAAACCTTATGACAAAGCCACTTACTGATGCCAAACAAAAGCACACGGGCAAAGGCTCGACGCAATCAAGCAAAAACAAAGCTAGCCCTCAAGAAGAGGCAGAAATGGGCTAAACACCGCTAGCAAGTCCAAGAAACCAATCATAGCTCTCAAAGCTCAGACTTCCAATTTAGACACTAGGGGAGCTCAAAAGATACCAATTGAAACCACTTACGTCCCCTAATGGTCAAGAAGCAATCGAAACCTGTCGAAGTCAACAAAGCAAGCTAGATCCTCTAGAAGAGGCAAAGGCTCAACACATCTAACAAAAGCTCCCCCTGGGAACTAGCATTCTTAAGATACCAAGAAGGGTTGAAAAGAGCCAAGTCAAAGAGATATGCACATCTCTCCCCCTTGTTGACACATGTAGCTCATCAAATATCAACAACAAAAGATCTGGCTACAAATGCCATGAAATGCAAAATGAGTGCAAAAACTTCATACTTAGAGCTAAGACAATGAATAGATGCTCCAAGTGATGTGATCCTGTGAGAATAGGAAAAGCTCTATGTGCCCAACAAAGACTCAAGTTGAGCTTAAGATCACTTTAGAAGCTATTTTAGAGAGCATATCATGTGAGAGCAGAGAAAAGGTATCACCTCCTAGAGACAACTAACCATGGTAAACAAGATAGAATTTATCTCAAAGCAATCTCATGTATAGCAAGTAGAACTAACCCTAGAAAAGTTCATACAACAAGCCAATGACCCAACTGAATGAATTTTCCAAATTTTAGAGTTTTGCAGCCAATTTTCAGTTTTAGGCACATTTAAGTTGTATGCGAGTGGTTGTAAGCAAAGTGATGCCACTGCTTACCAACCGGGCAAAGTCAAAGGACTTGACACACCGGTTTTGGTCATACACAACACCGCTCAAGTATCGACCCATATGGGAAGCAGTCTCGAACACACGGTGAAGTGCTCACAATGCAGACCCAACTCGATCTTTCCAATTCACAAAACAGAGAGCAATTTCATTTTAGATATTAATCATGTTGTTCAAAGGTAGTGAATGAAACAATGAAGAGACATAGTTACAAGCTATATACAAGACAGCCAAGAAGGATCTTCAAAAGCCTACACAAGCTAGTGCCATTTCAGAGGTGACATGGGGAATTTAGATTCAGTTTTAAAGCTTTTCTAACTTAGCTCTATTGCATATCATATAGATCAAAAAGAGTCTAAGTTAGCCAACACCATAGACACATAAAGCACCTCAAACAGAGCATAGATTCATTATATTGGCTATAAATATGAAGCTTAAAATGAACTATGTCACAAATGCAAATGAGATGCACAATGCAATGACACCAACTAACACTAACAAGACACCAATTTAGAAGAAGGACAAAGAAAAGACAAAAAGAACTAAAAAAGAACTATGAAACATAAAACTTTCCTCCTCTAAAAAGGAAAGCAAACACCCAACTCGCCCCGAAGGCGAGAAAACGTAGCTTGATCCAACGGCTTTGTAAAAATATCCACAAGCTGGTTGTGGGTCTCGACATGCCGGATGTCAATGTCGCCCTTCTCGTAATGATCTCGCAAGAAATGAAAGCAAACCTCAATGTGCTTGGTCTTTGATTGAAGCACAGGATTTTTGGCCACACTAATTGCACTCGTGCTATCACACAACAGAGGCACCTTAGTAAGCTCAAGACCGAAATCTCTCAAAGTGGCAAGCATCCAAATCAACTATGAACAACAACTAGCCACGGCAACGTACTCAGCTTCGCACGTCGACTGTGCCACGCTAGACTATTTGCGAGAAGAGCAAGAAACCAAAGAAGACCCGAGAAACTGGCAAGTCTCAGAAGTGGACTTCTGATCAAGTCGGCAACCGGCAAAGTCGGCGTTAGAATAACCGCAAAGAACAAGAGAGGAAGAGGTGGAGAACCAAAGACCAAATTCGGGAGTGAAGCGCAAGTAGCTCATGATGCATTTCACCGCCTGCTTGTGCGAAGTCTGTGGGGACGCCTGAAAGCGTGCACACAAATAGACGGTGAACTGAATGTCCGGACGGGTCGCCGTTAGGTACATAAGTGACCCGATCATGTTGTGGTACTCCGTCGGATCTGATCCACCGCCTCTCCTTCCTCATCCGCATCCAAGGCAGTCGTAGTCAACATGGGCGTCGAGAGGGGCTTTGCCTCACCCATGTCAAACTTCTTCAATATATCCTTCATGTACTTGCCTTGGTGCACAAACGTCCCTTCCCGGGTTTGCTTGATTTGACCCCCAAATAAGGTCAACTCTCCCATCATACTCATCTCAAATTCCCTGCTCATAATATCTACAAACTTGGCAACAAGAGCATGAGAAGAACCACCAAAGATGATATCATCCACGTATATTTGGACTAGGAGAGTGTCTTTTCCTTGCTTCAGGAGAAACAATGTCTTATCTACCTGTCAGTGTCTAAAATGGCGGGGTCTAGACGGCCAACAAGTAAATTTCTATGTGTGTTGGAGTTCGGATGGTTGCGCTCGGAGAACACGGAGGTTTATATTAGTTCGGGCACGAACGCCCTACGTCCAGTGTGTTGCGGGGTTGTATTACCGAGCGCGGAGAGCTCGTAGAGGGGAGCTACAAGCTTTTGGTGAGAGAGGGAAGGCGATTTCCATGTCTCGTGCGTATGAGGTTCTTGGTTCTGTTGAGTGCTCGTGTGTTTGCGAGTTTGAGTGTGTGTGAATGAGAGTTGGAATGTCGAGTCCCCCTGAGATTGGGGGTCCATTCCCTCCGTTTATACGTAGGGAGATATGGGGGGTACAGTAGAGAGAGGGGGAGTGAACTTGGGCCCGGCTTGGGCAGCTACCGAAGGAAGCCTTTGTCCTCATCCTGTCTTCCTTCTTGAAGAAGATTGCGCCAGTGGACACATGTACGAGTCCTGTTTGCCCCTGACGAGCTGTAGCCATGCGCCCTGTGACTGGGAACCCTGTTGTTCCCCCTTTCGGGGTATGGGCGGTGGTTGGTCGCATAGGACCAGGCACCCCTCTGTTCCGTCATACAGTGCTTGATGACGCCCTAATCCTTGTTGGAGTGTCCTTCGGAGCCATGGCGTGGATATCACGTGCGGAAGTTGTTGGTTAGGCAGCACAGGACCCTGTACCGCAGGGTGAACAGGGGTCCGCATGGTGGCTCATGCTCTGAACCCCATCCCTGAGGACGGAGTGTACTGTGGACCTTTTGACTATGCGGGCTAGATCTCCTTGGGCCGCGGCGTGGCGGTGAAGTCTCCGAGGGCGAGGGTCGTCACGAATGATGTTTGCCGGGCTCGGACAGGGCGGAAGAGCCCCCGAGGGTAGATGACGTTACGGGTGACGCCATCTAGGCTCGGACGAGGCGGAAGAGCCCCCGAGGGTCGATGACATCACGCGCGATGCCAACTTGGCTCGGGCGAGGCGGAAGAGCCCCTAAGGGTTGATGACATCACATGCGACACCATCTTGGCTCGGGCGAGGCGGAAGAGCCCCCGAGGGTCGATCACATCACGGGCGACGCCATCATGGCTCGGGCGAGGTGGAAGAGCCCCCGAGGGTCCATGACATCACTAGTGACGCCATCTTGGCTCGGGCGAGGCGGAACAGCCCCCGAGGGTCGATGACATCACAGGCGATGCCATCTTGGCTCGAGCGAGGCGTAAGAGCCCCCGAGGGTTGATGACGTCTTGGGCGACGTCACCTTGGCTCGGGCGAGGCAAAAGAGCCCCCGATGGTGATTTTTGTTTTTGTGGAGTCCAAGGATTTGGGTACCCTATTTCTAGGTATCCGATAGTAGCCCCCGAGCCTTCGATGTAGTGAAGGACTACACCAGAGGCTTTCGAGAGCGTTTATGGTGGTTTGGTTCGATTCTGTGTATTCTGGTGGGTGCGCGCGAGCGCACCCACCGAGTGTAGCCCCCGAGGCTTTAGGAGGGAGACTATTCCTCCTAAGGGTTTATTCGGAAGACTTCTACAGTACTCGACCCTTTGCTTCCCCCACGAGGCGGGGAGGGAGAGAGAGTGGGCTGCTCCGCACGTCAGGGCTAGACCTCTGGTCGCACGACTGCCCTGCCACGGGCTGTGCTGTTGGCCTTCGGCTGACGCCCCTTGAGATGACGAGTCGGCTCTATGCCGTGCTGTCTTTCGACCTGTACGGTCGATTGACCGGTCCGAGATATGTTTGTCGGATTCCGGGATCTGACTACGCCCCCTTTCCCTGTAGCCCAAAAGCGGATGTGTCGTGTGTTTCCCGTTTAAGGAGTGGTGCCAGAGCACTGCTTGCTCTGCGGTCCAGACTCTAAACGGCGTGCCCTGAGTCCGCAATCTGCTTGGCCATTTATAGCCTCACTGCGTGGTTGTGCCCCCTTAAAGTGGGTGTCGTAGCTTCACAGACCGGTTGTCACGTGAGTGCCCTGGCGGGCTATAAATTGGGGCGGCCGCCTGCGGGAAAGCACACATTCTAACAGTATGGCTTGCCCTAAGTTCTTCCTCCGAGGTCCCATCGGAGAGCCCTCCGAGCCGCCCTGGCGGACGGCCTTTTGAGAGCAAAACCGGATTCAGAGGAAGTTCTGCGTAGGGAGCGCCACCGTCTTGCGTCGTGGGACGGGAGATTTCAGGGGGAGCTCTGCAATATGCGCAGTTCTTTCCCGTCATCTCGTCCCACGGGACGGTCGTGCTCCCTTACCGTCTCTCACAGCAGGGGGGCCGAGGATGCGTCTAGCGAGAAGACTGTGCAGTTCGCCCACTCAGTCTTCTAACCCAGACGTTCCTTGGGCCTGCTGGTGGCGATGCCACTGCTGGCAGACGGTGGACCTGCGAGCCGGCGGGCCTGGTCGCGTTCGGGTGGGAAACGCCGCCGGATCGTCGTGCATTCCGTGGTCTCGCATTTGAAGCGCGACCTAGAAAAATGCTTGACCAACTCGTCATGCCTCTTTCTGGGGGCGCAGTCGACCGCGCAGGTCTTGGATGATGGTGGTGCAGTCGCCAACTCCGTCACGGAGAGACGAAGCAGGGGCAGTTTGCCTCGTCGAGCGTTCGCCTGATAGGCAGCCTTCGGAGCGGTCGTTACCTGTGTTGGCAGGGCATTCGACTCTTGTCCTATTTCGCTTTCCTTTGGCCCTCGGCTGGGATCCCCCTTCAGTCCATCTTGTGTTTGGTCAGGTCCGGCCTTTGCGGCACCTGAAATGTATGTAACCTTTGCAACGATTAGCATGTATGAATGTGATGTTTGTTTATCGTTTTTACCTGAGTGGGCCTCTGATGTGTGAGGTTCGGTGCGCCTTTCTTCCCCTCCCTTATCCAGTTGTTTGAACCGGTAGGAGGGGCGCGGCGGCAGCCCCTGAGTCTCTACTTGGCGTAAAGAAATCGTCTCGGGTCTGTGCCTTCTTTTAGTGCGTTCCCCGCGCATCTCTCCGCGAGAAGGAGGAAAGTGAGCCGGTCCATGCTATCCTTGAGTCGGACGAACCATGGATGCTCGTCGAGGTAATATCGGGTAAATCTGAGTGGGGTGCTCGGTTCCCGTTCGCTAGGGTTCCGGCTGGCGGCCCATGTCGTGGCTCACCCCAAATCGGTTTCATATAGTAGCCGGCTCCGTTTGATGGGTCCCGGGGGCCTGTTGCCTTCCTTCAGTAGGAATACCATGAACCAATCATCCGTGAAGACAAACTCAAATACAAAATCTGGGAATGACCTTGGCATCTAATTGCCAGGCTAATGACCACTAGTGTGTCCATTCCCTATTCGCGCCTCACTCTGTTGTCCTGAGACGGCTGTTTCGAACCCCGCTGGGTCGGCCTTCGTATCTCTGGACCGTAGTGGGCCGTCAGGGCGTCTATAGCCCTTATCCCTTCGTCTTACCTGGACTTGGAGGTCGTCCCCGTTGGTGTCGGTGCGTACGCATTCGTTCGATCCCTGGATGCGTCGGGTGAACCGTGTCGGTGGTCGTGCCGAGCCCTGCTTGCGCTTGGGAGTAAGCGTGGCGTTGAGCCTAGTGTCCCTGCAAATGTCAGAAAAGATGTTCCCACACGCGAGCGGGGACAGAATTTCGAGCAAAAAACGATCGAGCGCGGGGAGGAAAATGGGGCGAGGTAAGATTTTATTGAAAAAACCAAGGAGGAGATGGCCCCTTTGTCCAGCCCCCGAGTAAGTCGTGCGACCACGGGCTGGACGCACGTCTTACTTTGCGGTCGAGCCGCGCGTCGCCTCCGTGGCGCATATTAAATCTTCTCCTAAAGGAAAAAAGGTATATACGGGCGTATATGATTCGGGGGGAGGCGTTTAGGGATAAAAACGACGTAGCTTTTCGATGTTCTAGGCGTTGGAGAAGACTTGGCTGTCGGGACCCATAGTGGCGATCTTGTAGCTTCCGGGGTAGAGAACCTCCACCACGACGTACGGTCCTTCCCACGGCGGCATGAGCTTGTGCCTGTCTTTGTTGCTTTGCTTGAGCCGAAGCACCAGGTCGCCGATGTTGAATTCGCGCTTGCGGACGCGGCGATCGTGGTACCTCCGGAGGGCCTGTTGGTACTTCACGGAATGTAGGAAGGTGATGTCCCTTGCTTCATCTAGCTGGTCCACGGTGTCCTCCATGTTGGTTTGTTTGCCCTCCTCGTCGTAAGCCTTGACCCACGGGGAACCATATTCCAAGTCGATGGGGAGCACGGCCTCCGCCCCGTAGAGCATGAAGAAAGGGGAGCGGTCGGTGGCTCTGCTCTGGGTCGTTCTGAGGCTCCAGAGGACGGCTGGCAGTTCCGCGACCCAACGGCCTCCGAACTTCTTAAGCCGGCTAAAGATCCTCGGTTTTAGCCCGTGCAGGATCATCCCATTGGCGCACTCCACCTGTCCATTCATTTGGGGGTGCGCGACGGCGGCCCAGTCCACCCGGATTTGGTTCTCGTCACAGAAGTCCAAGAACTTGCCAGTGAATTGGGTGCCGTTGTCGGTGATGATCGTGTTGGGCACTCTGAATCGATATATTATGTCTGTGAAGAACATGACTGCCTGCTCGGACTTGATCCGGGCGAGGGGGCGTGCCTCGATCCACTTTGAGAATTTGTCGATGGCGACGAGAAGGTGGTAGAAACCCCCGAGGGCCTTGGACAGTGGTCCCACCAGGTCCAGACCCTAGACCGCGAAGGGCCATGTAAGGGGGATGGTCTGTAGCGCTTGCGCGGGCAGGTGAGACTTGTTGGTGTAAAACTAGCACCCTTCGCAGGCGCGTACTATCTCCGTGGTGTTTGCTACGGCCGTAGGCCAATAGAAACCTTGGCGAAATGCTTTTCCGATGATCGTGCGGGGGGGCTGCGTGGTGTCCGCAGTCTCCCGCGTGTATGTCCTCCAGCAGACCCACGCCCTGCTCCGTAGGGATGCAACACTGCAAAATTCCCGTGGGGCTGCGTCTATAGAGTTCTTGGTTGATAATGACGAAGGACTTAGCGTGCCATACGAGGACCTAGGATTTGATGGCCGTCCGTGGGGCATAAGAGACAAACTCCCCCATGAGCTCTAATCCCCACTTCGCCACCCTTCTTGTAGCCTCACGGCTCTGTACCACCTCCCCGAGGGGGTAGGACGACAGGACGGTGACGTTGTGGCCGTCGAAATAGTGGGCTAGCTTTCTTCGCGTGATGAGAACTGCGTAAAGGAGCTTCTGGATCTAAGGGTACCTAGTCTTGGTCTCAGATAGTACCTCGCTGATGAAGTATACCGGCCGCTGGACCTTCAGTGTGTGCCCCTCCTCCTCCTCCCTTTTGACGACGATGACGGAGCTCACCACCTGGGTGGTGGCGGCTATGTAAAGGAGAAGGTCCTCGCCCGGCGTCGGCGGAACGAGGATCGGTGCGCTTGTGAGGTTCGCCTTGAGCTTGTTGAGGGTCTCCTGCGCCTCGGAGGTCCAAGTGAAGTGTTCGGTCTTCTTGAGAAGTCGGTAAAGGGGGAGACCTCGTTCGCCAAGGCACGAGATGAAACGGCTCAAAGATGCAAGGCATCCCATGACCCGTTGCAACCCCTTCACATTGTGGATTGCTCCCATACTGGCGATGGCGGAGACTTTATCGGGATTGACCTCGACGCCGCGCTCAGAGACGATGAAGCTGAGAAGCATGCCACGCGGAACCCCGAATACGCACTTCTCGGGGTTGAGCTTGACGCGTTTGAGCCTCATGGCCCCGAACATTGTCTCAAGATCTGCGACCATGGTTTCCGTCTGCTTGGACTTCACCACGATGTCATCCACATATGCCTCAACCGTCGTGCCGATGAGTTTTCTAAAAATTGAGCGCATGCACCGCTGTTACGTGGCCCTCGCGTTCCTGAGTCTGAATGGCATGGTGACGTAGCAGAAAGAGCCGAACGGCGTGATGAAGGATGTCGCGAGCTGGTTGGACTCCTTCATTTGGATTTGATGGTAGCCGGAGTATGCGTCAAGGAGCGAAAGCGTTTCGCACCCCGAGGTGGAATCGATGATTTGATCGATACGCGGCAGAGGGTACGGGTCCTTGCCGCACGCCTTGTTCAGGCTGGTGTAATCTACGCACTGGATTAGATAACCATTCGGGATGGAATACCTCTTTGATGAATCCAACCGTCAGAAGTTTGTGGAGCTCCTCCCTGATGGCCCACCGCCTTTCCTCGTCGAAACGACGCAGACGTTTCTTCACCGGCTGGGCCCCGGATTGAATCATCAAGGCGTGCTTGGCCACGTCTCTCGGTATGCCCGGGACTTCCGCGGGGCTCCAAGCGAACATATCGCCATTCGCGCGGAGAAAGTCCACGAACGCCGATTCTTGTTTCAGATCTAGGGAGGCGCTGATGCGCAACACTTGTTTTGGACGGGTCGAGCTGGATCTCTTTTACCCCCTCTAGGGGGGTAAAGTTTCCCATGCCCTCAGAATCGAGCCTCTCGCTGCTTGTGGCCTCGGCTGCTGCAGCCAGCTCTGGGCATCGCGCCGTGGCCCTTGCTCTTTCGCAATTGTCCACGTCGCACTGGTACGCCTCCGCGAGCTCGGAGGTGACCGTGATGACTCCCTGAGGGACTGGCATTTTGAGCTTGAGGTAGGTGTAGTTCGGGATGGCCATGAACTTCGCGTAGCACGGCCTTCCCAACACCGCATGGCAGGGTGCATCGTAGTGTGCGACCTCAAAGGTGAGGAGCTAGGTCTGGAAGTTGTCCGGTTCCCCGAAAGTAACGGGCAAGTCGACCTGCCCGAGGGGTATGGAAGGTTTGCCGGGTACAATTCCATAGAAGGCAACCCCCTCCAGGAGAAGTTTTCTCTGAGGTACCTTTAGGGCCTTGAAGGCGCTGTAAAACATGATGTTGAGGTCACTGCCCCCATCCATCAATACCTTGGTGAAGCGTATGCCCCCTATGATCGGGTCCACGATGAGTGGGTAGCGTCCCGGATGGGGGATGCGTTTCGGGTGGTCGCCTTGCCCGAAAGTGATGTCGGTGTCCGACTAGTCGAGGAAGTCAGGAGCCGTCGGGATGGCCGTGAAGACCTCGCGTCGCTCCTGTTCCTGCTGAAGCTTGTGGGATCCGGTCCCCGAACCACCGAAGATCATGAAGCATTTGTCCTCAGGGGGAGGAAGGTTGTTGCGACCCCCGCCCCCGTTTCTTGTAATCGAGAGATGCATGGCCATCTTTTCACACTCCTGAAGGGTATGTCTGACAGGCACGCTGTGGTGCAGACGAGGCTTGGTGAGTGCGTCGTCATAGTCACCTCACTCCCTATCGTTGTGGGGAGGAAAAAGAGGCACGCGACCCGCTGACACGACCGCGTCGATGTAGCTGCGTCGCGGCCCGCCCTTTACCTTCCTGGAACAGGAGATGACGCCGACCGCCCTTTCGCCTAGCGTACAGGTCGCGCTGACGCCAGGGAGGGGTCTGCAGACTGGTCGTCGTTGTCCTCTCTTGGGTCTCCGTCCTGAGCCGTCAGGTGTCCCGAGGCTGGGCCGAAGGGGGTCTGGGAAACGCAGGTCGCCTCGTGACGTGGGCACCGGGGCTCCTGTTTCGCGTAAGGGCATGCTGTACCCGGAAGAGGGCGGCTGCCCTCCCGCGAGATGTGCCGCCGTGCTGGCGAACGCGGAGCAAAAGTTGCGCAGGGACTCCTGAGACGGCCGGGGTCCCGTGAGCGTGTCGAGCTGGCGCTCGAACTGGGGATAATCGGCCCGCGGGAAGACCGCCCCGCGAGCGGTTTGTTCCCCGGAGGGAGACAGATGAAGTTGGGCAATGGAAGCGGTGATGGCGTGCATGGCTACCTCGGAAGATGTCGTAGGGCGACGGAGAGCCAGGTCGGCGTCCTGACCGTGGCACTGGAAATCCAGGCTACCAAAATGAATGATGGTGCTCGAAGCGAAACGAATGTGGCGATCAGCCATCCGAAACTCAAAAATACGAGTGACACACAAAGTCCCCCTACCTGGCATGCCAACTATCGGTGTATAAAATGGCGGGGTCTAGACGACCAACATGTAAATTTCTAAGCATGTCAGAGTTCGGATGGTTGCGCTCGGAGAACAGGGAGGTTTATATTAGTTCGGGCATGAACGCCCTACGTCCAGTGTGTTGCGGGGTTCTATTACCGAGCGCGGAGAGCTCGTAGAGGGGAGCTACAAGCTTTTGGTGAGAGAGGGAAGGCGATTCCCAGGTCTTGTGCGTATGAGGTTCCTCGTTCTGGTGAGTGCTCGCGTGTGTGCGAGTTTGAGTGTGTGTGAATGAGAGTTGGAATGTCGAGTCCCCCTGAGATTGGGGGTCCATTCCCTCCATTTATACGTAGGGAGAGATCGGGGAGTATAGTAGAGAGAGAGGGAGTGAACGTGGGCCCGGCTTGGGCTGCTGCCGAAGGAAGCCTTTGTCTTCATCCTGTCTTCCTTCTTGAAGAAGATTGCGCCAGTGGACGCATGTCCGAGTCCTGTTCACCCCTGACGAGCTGTAGCCATGAGCCCTGTGACCGGGAACCCTGTTGTTCCCCCTTTCCGGGTATGGGCGGTGGTTGGTCGCACAGGACCAGGCACCCCTGCGTTCCGTCGTACAGTGCTTAATGACGCCCTAATCCCTCTTGGAGTGTCGTTTGGAGCCATGGCGTGGATATCATGCGCGGAAGTCGTCGGTTAGGCAGCACAGGACCCTATACCGCAGGGTGAACAGGGGTCGGCATGGTGGCTCATGCTCTGAACCCCATCCCTGAGGACGGAGTGTACTGTGGACCTTTTGAATATGTGGGCTAGAGCGCCTTGGGCCGTGGCGTGGCGGTGAAGTCTCCGAGGGCGAGGGTCATCACGAATGACGTTTGCCGGACTCGGACAGGGCAGAAGGGCCCCCCGAGGGTAGATGACGTTACGGGCGATGCCATCTAGGCTCCGACGAGGCGGAAGAGCCCCCGTGGGTCGATGACGTCATGGGCAAAGCCATCTTGGCTCAGGCGAGGCGGAAGAGCCCCCGAGGGTTGATGACATCACAGGCGACACCATCTTGGCTCGGGCGAGGCAGAAGAGCCCCCGAGGGTCGATGATGTCATGGGTGACGCCATCTTGGCTCGGGCGAGGCGGAAGAGCCCCCGAGGGTCGATGACGTCACGGGCGACGCCATCTTGGCTCGGGCGAGGCGGAACAGCCCCCGAGGGTCGATGACGTTACGGGCGATGCCATCTTGGCTCGGGCGAGGCGGAAGAGCCCCCGAGGGTTGATGACGTCTTGGGCGACGTCACCTTGGCTCGGGCGAGGCGGAAGAGCCCCTAATGGTGATTTTTGTTTTTGTGGAGTCCAAGGATTTGGGTACCCTATTTCTAGGTATCCGACACTACCAATCCCATTTTAAAACCTTTAGCAAGCAAAAAGGTTTTTAGCCTATCATACCATGCTCTAGGTGCTTGTTTTAAACCATACAAAGCTTTGTGAAGTTTAAAAACATGGTTTGGAAACCTGGGATTTTCGAAACCGGGAGGTTGTTTAACATAAAATTCCTCCTCTATGTAGCCGTTTAAGAAAGCACTTTTAACATCCATTTGAAAAATTTTAAAACCCTTAGAAGCCGCAAAAGCTAGAAGGATTCTAATGGCTTCTAAACGAGCTACGGGAGCAAATGTTTCCTCATAGTCTATTCCCTCCTTTTGACAAAAGCCTTGAGCTACCAACCTAGCCTTGTTGCGCACTACCACCCCATCCTCACTTTATTTATTTTTGAAAACCCATTTGGTACCTATGGGGTGGCAACTAGATGGTGGAGAAACTAAGACCCAAACGCGATTTCGCTCAAAATTTTCTAACTCCTCATGCATGGCATTAACCCAATCCGGATCCATCAAAGCGTGTCCAACATCTCGGGGCTCCAAAGAAGCTACAAAAGCCGAATGAGCAAAGTGTGAGATATAGGTCCTGGACCGTGTGACTCGATGGTCAATGTCGCCGATGATGTTCTCCGGCGGGTGCTGCCGCTGGATGTGCCGGGGAGCTTGCCTGGACGAAGTGGCCTGCCCCTCAACAGTAGCTGGAGCTCCCTCAGGTGCAACGAGCACGGACTAAGGTAGCTGCTCGAACGACCCCCATGTAGAGGAAGTAGTAGGGTCGGGACCGTGAGCCGAAGTAGACATTGCAGGGTCGACGGGGGCAGCCGGTGGAGTCGGCTCAGGATCACCCCAATCAGCATCGTCCTGCTCCTCCTCCACAAAGATGCTGGTGTTCACCTCATCATCACCTGCAACCTCAAAAGCAGTGGAAACACAGGGCATAGTTTCATCGAAAGTAATCTAACACGTCTCCATCACTCGGTTAGTCTCAAGGTTAAGTGCACGATAAGCACGAGAGTGAGTAGAATAACCAAGAAAGATATTGTCAGAAGACCGAGACTCAAATTTGTCCAACTTACCGCCCTTCTTGAGGATGAAACACTTGCACCCAAACACCTGTAGGTGACTTACCTTGGGTGTTCTCCCAAATCGCAGCTCATAAGAGGTCTTTTTCTTGAAAGCTCGGAGAAAAATGCGATTGGAAACATAGCAAGTAGAACTGAGTGCCTCGGCCCAATACCGCCTAGGAGTCCTATGCTCATCGAGCATCGTCCTGGCCATCTCAACAAGAGTCTGATTCTTGCGCTCAATAACACCGTTCTGCTGGGGGGTGTGAGGTGAGGAAAACTGGTGATCGAGACCCAAAGAAGAGCAAAGAGTTGCAAAGTGAGCATTCTTGAATTATGTGCCATTGTCACTGCAGATAGCTCTCATGGCATTCTTAGGTAGCTCATTTTTCAATCTCAAAATCAGATCTCGAACAAGTGGAAAAGCCTCATCCTTACTCTCCAAAAAGAACACCCAAGAGTACCTAGAGTAGTCATCAACGACTACAACCACATACCACTTCCCTCCCTCCGACCTGACCCGAGCAGGACCAACTGTGTCCATGTGTAAGAGCTCACCGAGTCGAGTGGTCATGACCTCAGTCACAGGAGGATGGGAAGCGGCAACCATCTTGCCATGCCTGCAAGGATGGCAGACCAAATTCTTCTCAAACTTCAGCTTTGGCAACCCTTGGATAAGGTCCATTGAGCTAAGCCTTGCAAGCAAGTCAAAACTCAAATGTCCCAATCTCCTATGCCACTTCCAAAGCTCGGAAGAAGAACCGGCAAGAAGACAACGAGAAGGTCCGGAAGAGATAGTAAAATCCGCACAAAAAACCTTCCCGAAGGGTAAAATCCGGCAAACAAGCTCACCACGAGAGTCCAAAATCCGAGAGAGATTAGGCTTGAAACTCACTTCAAAACCGTCATCAAGAAGTTGCGAAACCGAAAGAAGGTTAAAATGCAAATTCGCAACCAAAGCAACATCCTTGAGGACAAAAGAAGAGTTCACTCGGATCGACCCTCGGGAGACAACCTTACCTTTACTCTTGTCCCCGAATGTGATATACTCGGTGTGGTGCACGGGGTCGAGGCTGGAGAACCACTTGGCACTTCCGGTCATATGGAGTGAGCATCCGGAATCCACAAGCCAAGTCTCCTCCAGTCCTCCTTCCTACATCAATAAAAAGACATAGGGTGAGCAAATAGACCAACACTGGGGTTAGTAAACTAAGAAGGATACCAGTGTTGTCCCATTTGCCCAAAGAATGGGTTAGGAGAAAAACCAAACATCTCCTGCCCCACGGAGGGATAGCGATCACCACGATAGGGAAAACGTGATCCACCGCCACGAGGCCCATAGCCATGTGGCTCACGACCGGTACCCCGCCGGGCACGACCACCACATGGTCTTGCCTCCTGAGGCCTAGCACCTTGAGGCATTGTACCACTTGGTCTAGAAGTGCGCCTCTGAACCTCCGGTTCACGCACCCCAACTCGTGGGTGGTACATGTCCTGGTTGTTCAACTCAAACTGCCTCTGATCATCTATCTTCCTCCTAAAGCAAAACTCAGCCAAGTGCCCATCTCGCTCACAATACTCACAATGGTACCACACCACACTCTTGGTAGGCACTCTCTTGTTGGGTTGGCTGGCTCTAGCTCTCTTAGGAAGGGGATCACTAGAGATGTCGGGCATTGTGTTAAGTGGGTTGCGAAGATGGTTCGGTTTTGCAATCCACACTTGCTTCTGTGGAGTGGTTTTGTGTGGCTCTTCAAACATACCATCTCTCACAGGAAACTCAGAGGGTTGGTAGGCTTAGGTGGAGTGATCTTGGTGAACTTGGGAGATGTGGTGGGTTTCTCACTCATGCTCAAACCACTGTACTCACCGATCTTACCAAACATGCTATCATCCTTCTCACCTATAGCAAAGCCTACTCCTGTGCTGCCAGCCCGCTTGCATTGGCTAAGCAACATCCCCAACTGCGGCTCTCGGCAAGACACCCAGCTCAAGATGGATCGAAGGTATGTGTTTTCTTCCTCAGTATGCATCTTGTCGTGTCTGCATGACTCGATCTCAAGCTCCAAAGCCTCAAAGCGATCTGACTCTCTAGTGCTATCTTAGCTGACCTTCTCTAGCATAGCAATCCTAGCATCTCTTTGTGCCAGCTCAGAACGCAAGCCTAAGCAAGACTTGCACGCACCAAGTAAGCTAGGCCTAGCCTTCAGCTCACTGACCTCCTCAAGTAGAGTGCCATACTTGTCCTGGAGAGTGACAAGACTAGACATGTGGATGGCGCAAGCATCACACTCTACCTCCTCAGTAACCACCACTGACGCCTTAGCAAACTCTAACTCATGCAGCGTGCTAAGATACTTGGCCTTGAAATCGTTCCTCTCACACGCGGCACGCTTGAGCAAAGCATCTTGACTCATCAACGTGTCGTTCAGGGATTCAAGCTCGAGAGAGAGGGATGCAATGGTGGGTGGTACCTCGGGTGTGTTGGAGTCGTAGTCGTAGTCGGGGCCATCCGTGCGCTTCCCGATCTTGCCTTCTTCAATCGCCATGGTGCAAAATCCACTATGCTTGGCGTTGGCGTAGAAGCATAGGTCGTTGAGCTTGTCCTCAACCTTTCCCTTGGACTCATCATCGCTCGAAGAAAAACCTCCGTCGAAGGAGGCATCGATGTCGCTGAGGGAGGCAAGGAAGGCTCGGTGCTTGGCCTTCACCTTGTCGATCACCTTCTTTGAGGACCTTCGGTGGTAGCCACCCTTGGGCTTGTGCTTGTCCTCGAAGTGGTGCTCGCGCTTGTCCTTGCGCTTGGTGAAGTCCCCCACAGCTTTCTTGTGGCAGTTTGCGATGAAGTGATCCTCATCACCGCAACAGTAGCACCCCTTGGCTGAGCCACCACACCGACGGTTCAAACGGTTGTTGTGAAACCGTGAGAACTTGGTGATGACCAAAGCCAGCTCATCATCTCCAAGAGCCTCCACTTAATCCTCTGTCACAGAAATCAAAGACAAAGCGAACAAAGAGTGTGAAGGGTCAGAGGAGGAAGAAGACATACCGCCGGGGCTAGAAACCAACGCCATAGAGGTTTCGATGAGTTTTCAAGCTTGGCCCGGGTCTGGTAGTCAATCACTGAGGACTTGAGCTTGCTGAATAGCTCGTCCACGGTCAGGGCATCATAGCCCGGTGACTCCTGAATGGCAGCCACCTTGATCTCCCATACCTTCTGATCAAGAGCATGCAAAAGCTTGATAGCCATCTCATGATCATCATAAGGCAAGTTGGCTCGATTAGCACGCATCTTGTTGACGATAGATTGGAAGCGAGTGAACATCCCGTCAACAGATTCGCCGGCCAACTGAGCAAAGTTCTTGTACTCTCTACGGTACGTGTCGAAGAGTCTGGACTTGAATTGAGGGTTTCCCTCATGATATCTCAAGAGTGTTTGCCAGATCTCCCGTGCCGGCGCCCATGGTCCCTAAGTCCGAGCCCCGCTTCCGCCCTTCACCGCTCTCAGTCCATCGGCACGACAAGCCTCTACTCGACCTTCTCCACGCCATTGACCACTGTCACTAGGCATAGCACCTGCACACCACAAGCCGATAGACAAGGACACATTTCTGCTTTCCCAGAGGTTAGGTTAAGCCACTCAAACTGAAACACTCACGTGTTGGTCAATCACTCATCATCAAAGGTGAACATACATGGGTACTTATCCACCATGTGTTCGCAGGAAGGCCCGATCTACAAATTAGAGAGGAACCAATCCAAGCAAAGCTCAACATCATCATCCTCAACCTCAAGGAGTGTGGGGAAAAGCTCGGATTCGGATTCAAAGCTCATTACATTGAGATCCCGGAGCTACAGCGAACCACCGGTAGTACCGGTCTGCCTTCACCGATAGTACCGATCAACCACCGGTAGTACCGGTCCTACTGCCGTAGTACAAATCAGTGGTTTGTACTCTCTATTCACTAGGTTATACTTATTGTTTCATACTTGTGCTAGTGTTTAGTGGTTGCTTTAGTAACTAGTATAGCTTGTGTATCTTGCTAGTTACCTTCTTGCTTGTGTAGCATAGAAGTAGTTCTTGAGTGACTAATTGTCTTGTGTAGTCTTGTTAGTCACATTACTTAGCTTGTGTAGCTAAGCTTTTTGAGCTCTCTAGTTTGGCTTGTGTAGCCTTGCTATTGTGCATTACTAGTAAGCTTAGGCTTTGTGCGCTTTGCTTTCACTAGCATGTGTAGGAGCTCTCGGTTTTCTTAGAGTACTAGATGCTTAGGTTTGTGTGACCTTGCAACCTAGACTTGTTAGGTGAGCTTCCTAGCCTGGCACCTTAGTAAGCTTTCTTCTCATAATTTGTTAGGTGCTAGTGTTAAGTAGAGGGGTGTTGTTTTGGCTAGACCGATAGTTTTTATTTCCGCATTTATTTCAGTTAGCCTTTGCGATAAGTTTTTAAGTACGCCTATTCACCCCACCTCTAGGCCAATTAGGTCCTTTCAATTGGTATCAGAGCAAGGTTCCTCATAACATACGCTTTACCGCCTGAGGAGTTAAATTGGCCAACATGAATGAAGTTCAAATCAACCAACTAGTTGAGTTACTAGCTGGGAAGATCTCCGCCAAGTTGCAAGAGCAACAAAGAGAGAAAATGAACAAGATGCAAGAAGAGCTTGAAAAGTTAAAACATATGGAAAGTATGGTTGATAATATAGTAGAAGGTAAAGATGGTGGAGACAAGTCACCGGAGTGTGATACACACATTTTTTATGGTACACACTATGCACGGTGGAAACACCATATGCTTGATCATATTTGTGCTCTTGGTTCGAAGTTTTGGTGGATCATTGTTGTTGGGTTTACTCATACTTTGTGTAACAGAACTGCCCAAATTAAAAAAACTTAAGTCCAAAAACCGATCGTCGATGCGATAAATTTTCGTCCTTAGGATTTCATAACCCCGGTAGTCCGTGAAACCATGACGGATTTCATTCCTTGCTCATCCATAGCTGAGAATCGCTTTAGTTCAACAGACCATCCATACGTTACATAAAGTTCAAATACGAATACATCAGAGTACGAATTTTAAAAGTTATTACATAACCAAATCTTTTGCAGCAGAAATAGTTTTGAAACCAACTCACACACACTTAGTTCATTACAGTGCCAGTACTAAGTCGTTTCTCACAAAAGCATAGATAAGACTTCAGAAGTGACCATCGCCCATGGTCCTAGCTGTCGCCCATAGCAGGGTAAAGACAATTGATGCAGTACCCGTAGTACATCTGCCCATCTGCAACAAGGTGGGATAAACCCTGAGTACGCGAATGTACTCAGCTAGACTTACACGCCTTAAACTAAAATAAAGACACCAAGGATGATGTAGGCTTTCTATAGTAGTACAAGGTCGAACTCTCTTTTGCGGCAAAGCATTTACTATAGAGTACTTAAGAATGAAGCCATATTTATTAAATATTACCTGTCTTCTAGATTAGCACCTGGACTAAGCAATACACTTGATTAAGCATACAATGACCAGTTTGTTCTTCTGGTCTCATCATATCATTCCATCGGAACCGTTCAAGTAATTAATTGTTCCCACACCAGTGTAGCAATTGTCAAGTTCTCACTACGGGGAGAGACCACGATTCAAATCGAATTCCTATCCAGCTGGAGGTTTATTACTCACCCAAACTTCACAGCCCTTGAACGGGGGCGCGACAGTCGCCTATTCTACCATTCAAACCAAGGTTGATTCAGAATCATACTCAACAAGCCCAACGACCGCCCGGCACCCCGTACGTCTAGCCTAGTGATCAGCTAGCTGGCCTCGGCCTTACACACCGCGTCCTCGTCACCCCGTAATAGCTTGCGATTCGCTTCGTCCTTGGTTCGGCCAGTAGGTAGGTTTCGCGGCTCGAGGTGGAGGCATGCGTTCAACATGACAAGAGGGACACCACCGGATCGGCCCGCAAAAGCGGACACGTCCGTAAACTACCAGCCTAGGGCGCACAGCTCACCTAGATGTTGCTGGTATCCTAGGGCCGGACAATTTACCAACCTTCCCGATTGCCTTTCCATTCCATGATATCATTCTTACCCTCAGCTTCGCCACATAGAGCAATACGTGACTTGTGTTACCGAGTAAGTCATATTTAATTAGCAAGGCTAAGCATCTATCTTTACTATGCTACCAGGTTAACAAGGATATAAGGATATCAAACGCAAGGATGGTGATATGCATCAAATAGGTTCATTCAACTCCTATACTTAATGCAACATCATAGTATAACATAATAAATTGATATCATAAAGTAGGGAGTTAGAATGCTCCGGGGCTTGCCTTTCTCGAATGAGCTAGGCTGGTGATCGGGACACTCCTGGAGTTTCTCTTCTGGTTCCTCGTTCACGTACCCATCGTTGGCTCCTTGCTGACTGGCTTCGTCCTGCTCCTGGTGAAGGTCGTACTGTACTTCCTCCTGCGATCCTGTATGATGCGTATATAAGAATGATATGAGACAAGGTATAATATTAACTTATGCAAGACGATGAATATGCTGAGGTGGTGGTATGCTCATGATGTTCTTTTCTTAGGTGTCCTCGAGTAGGTGCAAATCTCTTCTCTGGTAGTTGGTTATTATGATCGTCATTTAACAATGTACTTATCACACAAGTGACCAACAAATAACAGCAAGGTTTAGCTTAGGCTTACTTAACCTAGCTAGTTGATTAATGCTTCAAAGATACACCAAAGCTTAATTAACAAATTAACCTTTCTTCTTAGCAAATTTGTTAACTAGAAAGCAACACAGAACTGCACAACCTATATAAATAGTTCATTAAATTCTACAAAAATTACAGTAGTTTAAGCAGGGGCAACATAGCCTACTCAAAGTTTTTCCAGATTAACTGTAGCAGTATTCTACTATGCACAAAATTAGCAAGTTTAAAGATAATAATAGCTTAAAAATACTTAGAATAGTGAAAGTGATAAACTACCCAGATTAGTATTTTTCCCAGTTACTATTCCCTACTATAAAGCTACACAAAAAGTTATAGCTCCTTTTATCCAGAAACCTATTTAATAAAAATCTTACAAGTTAACAACCTAAACACATTTTAATTGTTAGTTATTCCATTTTCCACAGAAACTACTCAAGATATAATTTTGCTAGCTTTTAACAAAAATTTAGGATTTATTGGAACAAGAATTACAATTTTAGCAACAACACAAAATAGCTTAATTGATTTATGCAGTTTTAATCAGTTTCTGTATTTATTTAATCCTATACAGAAAAGTACTACAAAATACACATGCAATATTTTTCCAGGGTAGATCTACTTATAACAAGTACTCACAATTTATTTCAGGATTTTTAGATCAATATTCAGTGAGATATGATTTTTACCAATTATTTTACATTTTCTGAAAATGGGAAAACAAAAGGGGTTAGGCCTTTCGGCCCAACAGGCCACACAGGCCCATTCGGCGAGGCGGCCTGGTCCCAAAAGGGAAACCGGCGCCTGACAGCGGGGCCCGCGCGAGGGGGACCCCACGCGTCGGTGACACATGGCGGAGGCGAGGCTTTCGCCGGCGATTTCTCGCCGACGGCGAGGTCTCCGGCGGTGCGGTGTGGCTCTACGGATGCGGCTACGCGAGACGAATCCAGCGCAACCCTAATCGCGTGCAATGGTGGCCGGAGTGAAGCTCACCGGCGTCCATGGCGGAGCGTCGGCGCGGTCACACGGCGGCAAGCCGAGACAGGCCACGGCGGCTTCGATTAAACGGGGTTAAAGCTTCGCGGTGCTATGGCGAGTGTGGGGCTTGCGCTAACGCGAGACGATGGCAACCGGAGGGGTGCGGTCCACGGCGCAGTGCGAGGCGGCGGCGGCGCAGAGCTCGCGCTCGCGCGGAGGGGCACGGCGGGGTCTTACCGAGGCTCACCGGTCGTCGCTGCGGGCTTGGGGAGGCGAGGCGGAGCTGCTGCGGAGATGGAGGGCGCGGCGGTGCTCCGAGGCGGCCGGAACGGCGGTGATGCCGCTCGGCGTCTCGGCGGCGGCACGCTCTATTGAACGCGCGAGAGCGAGGGCGAGGCGAGAGCGAGAGAGGAGGGTCGCATTCGGCAGGGGACAAAATGGAGGGAGGGGGAGCCGGGGCGCGTCCGCCTCGGGTGTAGGCGCAGCTCGGCTAGAGCTCGGCGGCCACGCGGGAGTCGTCGGCGGGCATGGAGGCCACGCGGTGCTCGGCGTCCGTGCACGGTCGGGCGCACGCACGCGGCGCGTGAGGCGCGGGCGGGAATCGGCGCGGGCGTGCGGGGCAGGCCGGGCTGGCTTGCTCTGCTGGGCCACTTCGTTGGCGTCGACCCAGTAAGGTAAGGAATTCCTTTTTCTTTTTCTTTTCTGTTTTTGTTTCTTTGTTTTGATTTGTTTCTTTTTCAAACAGGTTTAAAAACTCAAAACCAAGCTTTGGTGTGAACACCAAAGTTGTTCCAAATATTTTAAACTAACTTTTTTCTTGAGAAATCTAGGCTCAATTCTTTATAGTATTTGAGTTAAGATTTACAAAGCAATATGTGAAACCTTTCTTTTATTAAAAGATCATGAATTCAAAATGGCTTTTAAAATTTGTTTCTCATTTTAATCCTAGGGCTTTAAAAGCAAGATTAATTAAGTGTATTATTTTCAAGCTTGATTCAAGCATCAACTATTTTATGAATCCATTTTACTTTCACATTCTAAGCAAAGTTAACTTAAACTTGATTTCAATATGAGATGCCATGATGCTTCATGATGATGCTTATGCAATGAATGATTTGCAATGATCATGTGGATTATGCCATGCTTAACACTAGGGTGTTACAGCCCTCCCCCCTTAAGAAAATCTCGCCCCGAGATTTAGGTACTAACCATTGGTCACAAAAGTTGGGGTAGGCTTCCCTTAAATATTCTTCGGTTTCCCAAGTTGCATCTCCTTCGTCATGGGAACTCCATTGTATTTTATAGACCCGAGTAACCGGGTTATGAGTCACTCGATCCTTCGTATCTAGTATCTTTATTGGTTCTTCATGATAGGTCAAGTCCGATCTGCGCTTGATATTCTTGGTTGCTACTTCTTCTTTTGGCACTCGCAAACATTTCTTTAGTTGTGATACATGGAACAACGGAAATATCATACTCATTTCTTCTGGTAGTTCCAACTTGTAAGCCACTTCTCCCTTTTTCTCTAGAATCTTGTACAGTCCCACGTATCTTGGTGCGAGCTTTCCTTTTACACCGAATCTTTTCACTCCTTTCATGGGTGACACCTTCAAATACACGTAGTCACCTACTTCAAAAGTTAGAGGTCTCCTTCCTTTATCTGAGTAGCTCTTCAGACGAGACTGAGCTGCCTTCATATTCTAGTGAATGGTACGAAACTTCTCTTCGGCTTCATCTACGAAATCAATACCATAGAATCTTCTTTCTCCTGGCTCAACCCAATTGGCAGGTGTTCTACACTTGTGACCATACAAAGCTTCAAATGGAGCCATTTTGATACTCTCTTGATAGTTGTTGTTGTAAGAAAACTCTATCAAAGGTAACCACGATTCCCATGAACCTCCTGAAGATATCACACAATGACGAAGCATGTCTTCTAGCACTTGGTTCAATCTTTCTGTTTGGCCTGAAGTTTGAGGGTGGTACACAGAACTGCGGATAAGACTAGTACCCAAACACTTGTGTAACCGTTCTCAGAAGTGAGCGGTAAACTGAGGATCTCGGTCCGACACTATTGTCTTTGGTACACCATGCAATCTGACTATCTCTGCAAAGTACTTATTAACATATTGGGGTGGTCTGTCCATAGTCTTGACTGGCAAAAAGTGAGCAGACTTAGTGAGTCTATCCACAATCACCCAGATTGAGTCATTTCCTTTTCGTGTAGTCGGAAGTCCTGTGATAAAATCCATATTAATATCATCCCACTTCCAAACTGGAATTGGCAATGACTGTAAGAGTCCGGCAGGTCTGAGGTGAATAGCTTTGACTCGACAACAGACATCACATCTGGCGACATAAGCTGATATCTCTTTCTTCATTTTGGTCCACCAAAATCTGGATCCCAAATCGTGGTACATTTTATTACTACCAGGATGAACTGACAGTTTAGAATTATGAGCTTCATCCATAATCCTATTTCGGAGTTCTCGACTCTTGGGTACGACGAGACGATCCCTAAACCACAATACATCTTTCTCGTCAATACGGAATTGTCGGGCTAAGCCCTTCCGTACTTTGATTTTGATATGGGAGACTCCTTTATCTGAGGCTTGTTGCTTGATAACATCGCTCTCTAGTGTACAACTAAGCTGAATGTTGAACAACACTTCTAGGTGCAATAAGTTGAAACCATCTTCCAACAGAGGTTGCATCATGTGGCAATGTGATTTTCTGCTCAATGCATCAGCCACTACGTTGGCCTTTCCTGGATGGTATTGCACATTCAAGTTGTAATCTTTAATCAATTCCAACCATCTTCTTTGCCGCATATTTAATTCAGACTGCGTGAAGATATACTTGAGGCTCTTGTGATCAGTAAAAATATTGCACACATTACCGAGCAGGTAATGCCTCCATATCTTCAGGGCATGCACTACCGCAGCAAGCTCTAAATCATGCGTCGGGTAGTTGACTTCATGCTTCTTTAGTTGACGTGAGGCATAAGCAATGACTTGGCCTTCTTGCATTAATACACAACCCAAACTGGTCTTTGAGGCGTCGCAGAAAACATCAAACGGCTCCTCGATATCTGGTTGGGCTAGCACTGGGGCGGTGGTTAACAATGTCCGCAAGGTGTGGAAAGTTGTTTCACATTTTTCCGTCCAAGCAAATTTTTGGTCCTTTTGCAACAGGGTCGTCATTGGTTTGGCAATTTTGGAGAAGTCCGGTATGAAACGACAATAGTATCCAGCTAAACCAAGAAAACTCCTTATCTCGTGCACTGAGGTAGGTGCTTTCCAGTCCATTACTTCCTGAATCTTGCTCGGATCTACTGAAATTCCATTTTCTGACAAAATGTGCCCAAGGAATGGAACCTTTGTGATCTAGAATTCGCACTTGCTGAACTTGGTATATAGCTTATGCTCCCGAAGTCGGGTTAAGATCACCCTCAGGTGCTCTTCATGGTCCTTCTTGTTTTCCGAGTAGACCAAAATGTCATCGATGAACACGATCACAAATTTGTCCAACTCAGGCATGAACACTGAGATCATTAGATACATGAAATATGCAGGAGCATTCGTCAGGCCAAAAGACATGACGAGATACTCATACAATCCGTATCTAGTAGAAAAGGCGGTCTTAGGTACGTCTTGTGGCCTGATTTTTATCTGATGATATCCGGACCTTAGGTCTATCTTGGAAAAGACACGTGCCTTAGACAACTGATCGAACAGAATGTCGATGTGCGGTAGTGGATACTTGTTCTTAATGGTCACGACGTTTAATGGCCGATAATCCACACACATCCGCAGAGAGTTATCTCTCTTTTTCTTCACGAACAAAGCAGGACATCCCCAAGTTGATTTGCTTGGTTGAATTAGGCCTTTATCTAGCAAATCCTTTAGTTGTGCTTTTAATTCTGCTAGTTCATTGGGCGGCATCCGAAAAGGTTTCCGCGAGATCGGTGATGTTCCTGGTATCGGCTCTATAGCAAACTCAACTTCTCTGTCCGGGGGAAGACCAGGTAGTTCCTCCGGAAAGACGTCGAGAAACTCACATACTACAGGGATTTCTGTTAAAGAGACGGTATATAGCGCACTAGAAGTGCCAACTACCCCCAGTTTCCTTGGTAAACATACTTGAAAAGTACCCTTACCCAAGGGATCCTTAAGAGATATGTTTCGGCTCTTAGTGTCTAACACCACTTCCCATTCTTTCATCCACTCCATCCCTAGTATGAGATCCAAAGCTAGGCCTGGCAGTATTACTAGGTTCATTTGAAACTTCCAATTGGCTATGGTAAGGACTACTCCTTGCACTATCTGGTTGGTCAACAAGTCAGCCCCGGCTGAACTTATCCAATAACCATACTCCAATTCCTTAACTTTTAACTCATGCTTTTTCACAAATGATTGACTGATGAACGAATGCGATGATCCGGAATCGAACAAAACAACTGCGGGATACTGATTAATAGAGAACATACCGGCGGTGACTGGCTCTCCGACGGGATCTCATCAAGGTTGGTGAAGTGTACACGGGCATTGAATTGCGTCTATTGTTTGGGAGGATTTACACAACCCTTCGCGAAGTGTCCCATTTGACCACACTTGAAATAGGGTCCTCTCACCTTGGTGTTAGCTCCTGTCAGCGGATTCTGAGCGGCTTTGGCATTGGGAGTGGCCACCTTGTATGGCTTCACATTCCTCTGAGGACCCGGAGCTATTGACACCGTATTTTGTATGTGTCAATATGAACCGTATGCACTGATCGGTAGAAGGATGGTTGCTTCTCCTTATCGGCAGTAGAATATCACCAATCAGATTGCCGATAGAAGCAGGAGATTGAAGAAACGTTAAAGATAAAGAGAAAGGTATTTGCCGATTGAAAGGTGTTGCCGATGGAAACAGGAGAACGTTGCCGATCGGGAATGTTGCCGATGGATGCGGGATATAGCTGACGCCAGTGGAAAGATACCAATGGTAATGGAAGAAGGTTGCAGATGGAAAGAAATCTGTTGATGGAAAGTGTCATCGCGAAGAGAATAAATAAGGAATCTGGTGATTTTATACCAGTATTATTATATCAGTTTGAGTCCGACTCTTACACGAGTCATTTATTTCCTTAAAAGTAGGAGTTTTGTTTAGGTATGCGTAGTGTCTGTGTACAACTCCTCCTACCGGAGTATAAATATGTACCTAGGGCCTGTATGAGAGATATTCAATACAATCAAACAAATCTATTATTTTTGTCTTACTTTTCAAGCATCTACTTTTTTCGCATTAGTATTAGTTATCTACGAGTTCTTACAATCTCGACGGGCTGCATCCACAAGATCTCCGTCTACCTCGCGAGTTCCGCTTTCTGAGCAATCTAAGCCTTGACATCCGGGCGCATCGTCGTCGTCTCGTTCATCGTTGTTCTAGTTATCATCCTTGTCGATTAACTGGTCAAATCAACTGGCACACCTTGGATATCGAGCTCGGGTATAAGGCCGAGGTGTTCGCAGATCCAACGCTTTTTGTGTCAACACCTCTTTTGGCACACCCGGTGGGACCCTAGATATATCTCTTGATCAAGATCATGGGTGGTTCTACTGACGTTGATCCAAAGAACGTCATTGAAGTCTCCGAAGCAGATCTAAAAGATGATCAGAAGCAAGCTATGGAGCAGGCTATGGAGGAATACAAGGACCTATATCTGAAGTCCTTCAGCCTAAGCAGGAGCGGCGAAGCTATCCAGAAGCACGACCCGCCGTTACCGCGACAGGTCACTTTCGACGCCAATCCTGGTAAATTACAAGAGATGGTTAATTCTGTATTAAATCAAGCGTTAATTAACCACTCTGCGGTGCTGTCCAATACTGTATACAATGCCGTTATGCAATCTTTCAAAGAAGGACAGACACCCCATTACGTTGGTCCGGCGTATCATCAACCTGGATCGGCATCTACTGTGACTCCATCGGCGGTCCCAGCGGCAGCTTCCCAACCTACGAAGCCGTCTGCCGGTGAAATTACTCCACCCAGATCAAGCCCTATGAGCGTCGTTCGGCTAAATACAGATCCGATAGCATCGGAGATGTCAGGATCCGTGACCCAGAGTCAACCAATTCCTGCTAGCTGGTGGGGATACGACATGCCTCCAAATTCGTCTGCCGACGCTAAGTTGATCCGAGGTGACAATGCGTCGGGGAAGGCCCCTGTGGAAACGGCAATATCAGCACAGCCGACGAATCCAGTGGCACGTTATGCTACGTCTTCGCCAAATATGCAGTTGCCACCAGAGAATCTCCAGATGGTGGTGCGCAAAGTGCCTTATGGGCAACCATCAAAAAGTTCTTTGCTGATGCAACAAGATTTGGCAATGGTAAACCACCCCACGATGATGCCAAATCCTTACGCTGGGGCACCGGTGCACCAAGGAGGCCAATTCGATTGTTCCAGGGTGCAGGAGCAGCAGGCGCAGGGTAACCATCAATTATCGGCAAATTATATGCCGATAACTTATAATCCCATATGGACCAATCCAATTCAACAGCAGGCAGTTCAACCTGGATACCAGATAGCGGGAATACAATAGTACCATTACCCGACGAGCACTCAGAATGAAACATCGGTGCATCTACCGATGAATATCATACTGCAGTATGGTGCCGCACCTGCGTTGACCGGGCCAATTTACTCGCCACAAAGGCAATAAGGAATGTATCCGTCGGCCCAGCCAGTTAATATTCAGCCGATCCATCGGCAAGATCAGGATGCGTACTGGGTCGATAAAATAGCCGAAGTGATGAAAGAGCAGTTTGGCATCAAGCCCAAGGTCAATACGTACTCTTATCGAATGTCGTGCCCTCAGGCCTACGACCTGATTCCTCTCCCAAATCGATACAAGGTGCCAGATTTCACAAAATGTTCTGGCCAAGATGATACATCGACGATGGAGCACGTCAACTGCTTCATTATCCAATGTGGAGAGGCAGCTAGCAAAGATGAGCTAAGGGTGAGATTGTTCTTGTCATCTTTGTCTGGTTCGGCGTTTACGTGGTTTATCTCGCTTCCTCCAAATTCTGTGATTACTTGGGCCGATCTAGAGAAACAGTTTCACAAGTACTTCTTCTCTGGTGTTCATGAGAAGAGGATTACCAATTTGGTCAAGCTGAAGCAGCGCAATGACGAATCGGTAGAAAGCTTCGTCCAAAGGCTTCGGGACGTAAAGAATAAATGTTACAGCTTAGTGTTGGATGATCGGCAACTGGCGGATTTGGCTTTCCAAGGATTACTGCCACACATCAAGGATAAATATGCATCTCAAGAATTCGAAAGCCTCAGCCATCTCGTGCAGAGAGTTGCTGATCAAGAAGTTAAAGCCTTCGAACCTAGAAAGACTTGGAACAAGAAGGTGTCTTTCATTGAAAAAGAAGAAGATTCTGAATCAGACGACGGGACGGATATCGGCGTTGCTGAGTGGATAAAAGATAAGAGGTCGATATCATGTCCGTTTGGTCCGAAGGAAGCTGAAAGATTTACTTTCGATACTGCTAAAGCCGATAGGATATTTGATATGTTGCTTCAAGAAGGGCGGATTAAGCTGGCGTCTAATCAACTGATTTCATCGGCCGAAGAACTTAGAAGGATGAGGTACTGTAAGTGGAATGATGCAACCTCACACAGTACCAATGATTGCAAAGTCTTTAGGCAGCAGCTGCAGTCAGAAATCGAGTTTGGGCAAATCAAGTTTGAAATTTCTAGAGCTCAGAGGCCGATGAAAATTGATCAGCATCCATTTCCAAATAATATGGTGGAAATCAGTGGAAAATTCAAAGTGCTGACAACTGAAGTAGCCAAGAAAAATTCATCAGTGGACCCTAAACATCAAATAGCTATGCAGGATATAAAAGGAAGGAAGTGTACCGATGAAAGAAAAGGTAAAAGAACTGCCGATGACAGTAGCAGCTCCGAGGGGGCTCAAAGACGTGTGTCATATGGTATTGTAATCACACACAGGAGGCCACAACGGGAATATGAGCGTTTGCGAGAAGAGCAACATCGGCAGTAGGAAGAAGAGAAACGCCAGGAGTGGTATCGGCATAAAGATCATTGGAAGTGCCCCTTCTTCGTTCATTGTTGGGAAGAAGGCATCAAACTGTCTACTACCGATAATTATCCTGAATGCAACGGGTACTATCCTGCTGATCGGTCGGAGAAGAAGTCTCATTCTGAAGGTCAGGGATCAAGCTATGCTAGGCCGATCAAAGGAAAAGAATTAGTACATGATCGGCTGGGGGGCAAACTCAGTGTACATGATAGGCTTGGCAAGCGTATCCGTCAAGAGGAGATTAAAGAGAAGGCTAATGCAAGGGTGCCTGATGAAGAGATATTCTCTAGAGATCCAAACATAAGGGGTAACACAAGCTGACACAATGAGAAACAGTACCAACCTGTTTGGAAGACTAAGCTTCCTCAATGGTATCCCAAAGGCCTAGCAAAGACTCAAAGAAGGAGAATCCAGCATGAACGCTAGAATGATCTGGGTTATGGCTCTTCGAAGGGAGAACCTCCGGTCTGGGAGTGGAGGCCAAAACACCAGGAAAGGAGTCAATCGGCAGAAATCAACATGGTCGTTATGTTGCCGATGGAATTTATGGCACCCACTGATGCTGAGGGAGAAGTTGCTGATATGGCTCAGCTAGTGCTAGATCCTATGGCAGTTGTCTTTGAAAAGCCTACCGATGATGAGAGGTAGCATCTGAGAGCTTTGTTTATCAAAGGCAAAGTCGATGGGCAACTAGTGTCAAAGATGTTAGTCGATGGTGGAGCGTCGATTAATATAATGTTGTATGTTATGTTCATGAAGCTTGGGAAAGGTGACCAAGACTTAGTCAAGACGGACATGAAGCTGAAAGATTTTGAAGGTAATGTGTCACCAGCTATGGGAGCAGTATGCATAGATTTAACTATCGGCAGCAAAACTTTGCCGACAACACTTTTTGTGATCAGTGACAAGGGGACCTACAATTTGCTTCTGGGAAGGGATTGGATACACGCCAACTGCTGCATCCCTTCTACGATGCACCAAAGCCTTGTGCAATGGGTTGGACACAGAATTGAAGTCGTTCGGAGTGAAGTCCCGTCAATTGTTGCATCGGTAGAATCGGAAACCTATGAGCAGACAAAGTGCATATCTGGTGAAGCTTGGGATACAAAATTCCTCAAGGTGGCCGATTACCAGATTACACCAGTCCAAGCAGTCGGTTCTAAAGAAGAGATTTAATGGATCAGTTCACCGATGATGGAAACTTGGATAGGGGTTCACATCAGCCGATGATTTGCTAGAAATAGGCATCGGCGATGGTAGCAAGCCTAGGCCAACTTTTATTAGTGCTAAGTTGGAATCCCAATGTAAGCAATAGTTGAGTGATTTGTTGAGAAAACATAGGAATTGTTTTACTTGGGACTATACAGAGATACCTGGTTTAGACCAAAAAATAGTCGAACATCGGTTACCTGTTAACTTGGTTCCAGCTATATCGGTAATCAATACACCGATGTAATCTTGATGTAATGATCGGTTTTAAAATACGAAGTTGAACAAAGCTTCATGGTCGGATCAGATGATATGCTGTGGTGCAATCAAAATACTTATCCGGATGGATGCATAAAAGAGATGTGAATGCAAATACCAATGATATAATTATCGTACAAAACATCGGTAGAAAAGCGTACTAACATTATATTACAAGCAAAATCAATTGTCAGAGATCACAGTTGCCGACACGATAAATTACAACAAATATTGGATAGATGAGATTGCACGAAGGCGAATTTGGTCCTCTTCCTCTTTCTCCTTGACATCATCATCGGCAGTACCCTCAGTTGGCTTGATTTTTCTTCTCAGTAAGAGAGCCTGACGGGCGTCAGCATCCCTCTCTTGTTGTAGAACTTTGACAGCATCGGGAAGTTGGGTCTTCTTTTGGTTAGCTGAGTTTAGGGCCTCATCAACCTTCTTTAGCTTTGCTATCAGTTCTTCTTTCTGTGCCGATAGATGGTTGATCTCCTGTTCAAGCTCCATGCTAGAGGCTTCCAGGCGACCAATGTCTCTGTGCTTCTCTTCAGCGGTTTGCTTGAATTTAAGCATTTCTTCTTCAAGCGTCGATTGAGCAACTCTATCGGCAATACGTCGTGAAGCTTTCTGATATTGGAGTTGATGGCTCTCAAGGTACGCTGCTTGGAAAAGGATTTCTTCGGTATCAGCAAGCAGATGACCTTGAATTGCCTTGAAAGCTATCCTTACTGCGTTAGAGTCTTGGACTAGTTCAGATGTGCTTTGTTGCAGTAAGGGTAGCATTGCTTCAAGTTGGGATTTCACTTCTGCTGATATAGCGCTTGGAGGTTGGACGGAGCTTTCTTCTTCTCCATTGTTGTCTGGTATGTTGATGACGAAGGAGAAAAGGTTGTTTAGAGTGTCTTGGGCCTGAAGAAGAAAAGGGATAGAGTTTGCCGATTGGTTTGCCTTGAGTTTGTGGCGTACAATTGATTTACCTGCTTCAGAGCAATTTCTCGTTGTGGACTTGGCGGAGTAGCTAGCATAGATGTGTCTCGAGGGGTGATAGTGATTGCCAATGAACCTGCCTCTGTGGATGGGACCGCTGATGCTGATTCCGATGACGTGTCCACTGTTGTGATAATCAATTCTTGCGGTGCCAATTCCATCCCTTGGATGGAAGCTTCGACTGATGCTATGTCAGGTATGGGTACCGATGCTTGTTCATGTGATGACACGTCGGCAGGGGGTAGAGAAGATGTTGCCAATGGTGCAGCTGGAGTTGATGGCGTAGACAGAGTTGATGGCCTTAGGCGTTTCGATTGGGGAGCAGTACTTGATGGACCTTGGCATTTGGACTTTTGCACTTCGGAGGCATCGGCAACATGAGTTAGAAGAGCTTGTGCACTTGGAGCGGTTGCCGATGGACTTGATTGCTACAAAAATTTAATACAGGTCGATAGTCGAATGGAAAGCTACTGATGGAAATATGTCATTGGCATAAAAAGGAAAGGGTAAGAACTTGTTACTGCAAAATCTTCTACCAAGACAGTAGTAGCTTCCGATGAAGTGACAACAACCGAAGTTGGTGTTAACTTGGGCTTGATGGCGACCTTTGGGGTTGGCCTTCGATGCATAAGGGAGGCCAATGAAGGGGCCCAGCTGCCGATTATCGATGTGGGATTCATCGGTTGTAAGTTGAAGTCTTTGCCGCTTCTGCTCTTCTTTAGGATTAGGTCATTAACCTGTTGATAGAAAATTAGCTGCTGATGCATTTGGAAGGAGATGACAGAGAAAATAATATCAAAAGTGAGCTTACCGCGTCATCAGAAATGATATGATCAGTATCAATCAAATGCCGATAGTGGTGTGATGATGTGGCGAACAGTTGGTCTTTCCACTCTTGCCACCAGAGCTTATATGACTCGATGATGAAAGAAATTGGCGCCCAAGTAGATAAGTCGATATTGGTTGTATCAGCATGAGGGAGAAGACTGGCGATTTTATTCCAGTCCATAACACTGGTAATGACCTCTCTCGGCTTCACCACATTGGCATAGCAGAGCTTGATCAGCAGTTGCCCGAATGCTAGTTGCCTTGCCGCTGCCAATGGGTAATAAAACTCATAGGAAGCCTGTGTATTTTTCCCACTTCCGAAGATGTTCACTGGGATTGCACGGGGAGTGAGGATGGCCCTCATGATTCCCTCATCCTTGTCTAAGTCTGCATTGGCAATGTTGAAGGAAAGAGGGAACCTATTTTCGGCATCGACATAAGGCCACCAAGCCCGGTCTACAAAAGGGACTCCACAGCAGAATCTCTGAAAGAATCTGCCGATCTGGTCCTCATTGGCCTCGGTCCCGGGTAGGATTATGATGGCTTCGCCGAAGTTGAGAGGAGAACGTGTTGCTAATTCATCATCGGCAAGCGTATGGTCTTCAGCTAGGTCCCGTGGATATTCTTGGTTGAACAGGTCAAATTGGAGGACCTTGTGCATATGAGCGTTCAACCACATGTTCACAAACCACCAGGGCCCTCCAATGTTGCCGATGGGTTCGCCCAGTAGTAACCTCTCATATACTTGATGCAGAAGATGGTAGACTGCACCAAGGAGATATCGGCCGAGGGGAAGTCGTACTCCATTGGCCAAGAGTTCTGCTGCAAGGAGATACATGTTGGTTGGTCCAACTGTCCTGCCACAAAATATGAATTTCTCCAGCCACATATTTAGAAAGGTGACGTGTTCCCTCTGGCCTACCGATCCGGTCTTTTGGTATTCTTGAATATATCTAGTCCAGCCGCCGATGTTGTGAGTAGTTACCCGATGGTCGGGTTTTCTGTTAAAAAGGATGGCATTATCGGCAGAAGAGATATCAAGGCCTATGAGCATGTATACATCAGCAAGTGTTGGGGTGGCTGGTCCGTGTTTGAATAGGAATGCATTCATGGTGTTGGACCAAAAGTAGGATGCAATGATCATCATGGATTCGTTTTTTTGCTATATCGGCAATAGATAGCTTGATACATTGATCCAATTGGCGCTCCGCCCAGTAAACTTGCTACGATCTCGCCGTCCTGAGGTACCAGTTTTTCCACCCTTTGGTGGGTTTGGGCCAAGAACGTAAGATGTCTGCCCATAACCCTAAATCAAAGTGTGCGGCTTTGAAAGGGACTCGGTTGATTTCTGCGTTGATAGTTTCAGTTGGATCGGCATTCCCCATTGGACCCAAGCAGCAAACGTGTGGTTGATCGGTGGGGATTACTATTTTATTGCGCATCTCCTAGATTCAGAAAAAAAAAAGGAAAAGGAAAAAGAGATTACAGGATGATGCAAAAGAAAATCGCAAGGGATGAAGTGAGAAGGGAAGAGATTGACCGTGGGGACGGTGAAGTTGATCGCCATTGGATCGAAGGAGATTCTTGCAGGTTGCGCCTTGCTGGTAGAAGGAGAAGCCGCTAGTTGTTGCCGGAGTGTTCCTCGAAGCGCCGGTGAAGTGGGAAATGAAGGTAATGGAAGAAGGTTGCGGATGGAAAAAAATCTGTCGATGGAAAGTGTCATCGCGAAGAGAATAGATAAGGAAATTGGTGATTTTATACCAGTATTATTATATCAGTTTGAGTCTGACTCTTGCACGAGTCATTTATTTCCTTAAAAGTAGGAGTTTTGTTTAGGTATGAGTCGTGTCTATGTACAACTCCTCCTACCGGAGTATAAATATGTACCTAGGGCCCGTATGAGAGATATTCAATACAATCAAACAAATCTATTATTTTCGTCTTACTTTTCAAGCATCTACTTTTTTCGCATTAGTCTTAGTTTATCTACGAGTTCTTACGATCTCGACGGGCTGCATCCACAAGATCTCCGTCTACCTCACGAGTTCCGCTTTCTGAGCAATCTGAGCCTTGACGTCCGGGCGCATCGCCATCGTCTCGTTCATCGTTGTTCTAGTTATCATCCATGTCGATTAACTGGTCAAATCGACTGGAACACCTTGGATATCAAGCTCGGGTATAAGCCCGAGGTGTTCGCAGATCCAACGCTTTTTGTGTCAACAGGAGCATTCTGTTGCTTGCGCTGGGGTGGCCTGAACCTTGCTCCCGGTGCAGGGGGACGAAACTATGGACGGTTGACAAACTGAGTGCGTGCTTGAGAAGCACCTGCTTCAAAGGCTCTCTTCCTGCTCTTAGATGTTGTGTACAGGTTATTGTGGTTCTCTTGGGCTAAGCAGTCACTAACAAAGTCATTGAACATTGTCCTGGAGGAATTTCCCACTATTTTTAGCATCTTGGGGCTAAGACCCCGCTTGAAGCTAGCCATCTTTTTGCTCTCGTTGTCAACAAACTCAGTGGCGTATCGCGAGAGATTGTTGAAAGCATGCAAGTATTCCGTCAAGCTCTTCGTTCCTTGAGTCAGCTTCATGAATTCCCCCACCTTCATGGCAATGAGACCAGGTGGTATGTAGTTGCCACGAAAGGCGGTGGTGAAACGTGCCTAGGTAATTTGGTCACCCTCACGGTAGGTAGCACGGTGATGAGTCCACCAGATCCCAGCGGGACCTTGAAGTTGATGAGCTGGATATTCCGCCTTTAGGGTCTCTATTAACCTAAGGAGACGAAACTTTTGTTCCATTGTGTTGATCCATTCATCTGCTTCTAGAGGTTCAGAGGCTTCCTTGAATATCGGTGGTTTCGTATCAAGGAAATCCTTGAAGGTACTGTACTGGTTTCCAGTAGGGGCTCCATCTCCTCCGCCTCTACTGGTATTCTCTGCAATGTTGCGCAATGAAGCCTCCATATTGAGTTACAGATTCTCAATGTTGCATTGACTTCCCAGAAACTGGTTAAAGAAAGCTTCTGCAGACATCGAGGGAGGAGGAGGTGGTGGTTGCTCAGCACCAGCACGAGCACCACTGGCTGCAGTACGGCAGGTTTCAGACATCTTCATACGATAGTATCAAGTTAGTAGACCACAACGAGGTAGGAGTTGTAGGTGACGCATAATTATGCGATACTGAATTAACGGGTGCAACACACAATCCACTCAATAAAGTAGAGGCACAATAATTCAACTACAATCACCACGTCGCGTTCATCCACATGATAACTAACATATCACACCATCGCATGTCTCGTTTGCCAGCATGCATACACTGGACTTTAGTACCAAGCGTTAACAAGTTACGCTTACATCCCATCCAACAACACATGGTTACATGAAACCATGGCACAAAAGCAACAAAAGGCTAACTATCACGAGGCTCCAGGCGCCTAGGTGTGTGACCCATGGTCACTGTCCACCTCTGACGTCGCGGCGTTGCCCACCTCAGCCGCCCCTAGAACAGGGTGAAGCTGGTAGTACAACTGGTGCACCTGCTCGTGCAATGCGTCGTTGTAGGCGTAGGCGACGTTCAGCTGGTCCCTGAAATTTGCCTCTGCGTTCCAAGCGGCGTTCCTCTCTAACACTATGCGTGCAAGCATCCGCTCACTGCTCTGGATAGCTGCGTAGGCCTGCTCCCTCTGATTCCTGATCACTGAGAGATCCTGAGCCAACACTTCCTAGTCATGCTCTAGCTTGATCTTCTACAGCTTCACCTGCTCTAGCTCCTTCTGAAGGGTCTCCATGTTCATTTCGCACTCACAGCGAACCTCACGCCTGTCGGCACAACCACCACGGTAGTTGTCCTCCATATGTGCAAAACCCATCTCTAGGTCGTGGTAGGCCTTCATCATGGCGAACATGGCGCTCATAGTAGGACCGGTGTTGCTCTGACCCTCCTCTAGGCCTCCTATCAAAGTTGTCCCCTTGGGCTGCTCCCACACAGTGGTGTGAGGGCTGCCACTAGGGAATAACCCTGGCAAGGCACGAGCTATAGCCTCTGGAGCGGTATCGATGATGCTCAAAAGCACCATGTAGGCTGCACTGCAGGCACCTTCCCAAGGTGTCCGTCCCTTGCCTCCAAACATCCAGCCCCCGAGGTGCAAGTGTCCTGTGTCAGGTGGAACAACAACCTCCATGTAGACAAAGGTACCATCTCCAAGGCTCTCCTTGCTCCAGTAGTAGCGAGGTGCCTTCTCCTCTGGGTAACCCACTGCACTGAGGACCCTCCAGAGAAGAGTGGGCATGCCAAACTTCTCCAGAAACTTGCTCTTGAGGCGAGGGCTCCTGGTGACAAGCTAGTGGCGAGGGACTCTGCCTCTGGTGGACTTGCGAGTAGTGGACTTGGTACGGGCCATCTGTAACAAAAAGGTATAAGAGAGAGTTGATAAGAACCAATTTTTTTATACCCAGATAATTAAGCAACAATTTTTAACCTACGAGGAAAGTAGTGAAATGAATGACATGGTGACATAATATGATGCATGCACGTAACGTACGTCCTCACATAGAAAAGTAGAGAAGTAAGATATTGTACTAGGCGGTGGCATACATCGTTCTCTCATATATACGTAACTATTCGTACTAACGAAAGCGTTGTTATGTACCTACAGAAAATTCATTTCAGCCATCCCTTATAGTATGAAATATGCATTGCAAAATATAAACCTGGTACTTCCATATATACACTCCCAAGTATACATATGAAGCACATGTATCCAGTTCTTCGTCCTAATGATGGCATCATCATCACAGACGGCACTCCCACACAAGGATACCTTCTCATGAACTTATGTAAACAAGCTCATGGTCAAGCATCATATAAGCATTCCCCTAGTATCGGCAGTGTATCCGACCATGCTCTCCCAACTCACACTTACCAAGGCGTAGCGGCAATCTGATCCATACATTACCACTCAAGTGAATGGCACCCATACAATTTCAACCTGTATGGACAAGTAAATAGAAATATGATGCATCACCCCCAAGTTGGTACTTAGATAAGCCACCTAGATCCTATTGGGTGTAAGAGACACGACTACTGGCACACTCTTATTTTAGTGAAAATAGTATTTTTAAATACCCATATGAACAGTAACCGTTGAACTAAGGCTCTGATACCAGTTGTAATAGAACCGCCCAAATTACAAAAACTTAAGTCCAAAAACCGATCGTCGATGCGATAAATTTTCATCCTTAGGCTTTCATAACCCCGGTAGTCTGTGAAACCACGACGGATTTCATTCCTTGCTCATCCATAGCCGAGAATCACTTTAGTTCAACAGACCATCCATACGTTACATAAAGTTCAAATACGAATACATCAGAGTACGAATTTTAAAAGTTATTACATAACCAAATCTCTTGCAGCGGAAATAGTTTTGAAACCAACTCACACACACTTAGTTCATTACAGTGCCAGTACTAAGTCGTTTCTCACAAAAGTATAGATAAGACTTCAGAAGTGACCATCGCCCATGGTCCTAGTTGTTGCCCATAGCAGGGTAGAGACAGTTGATGCAGTACACGTAGTACATTTGCCCATCTGCAACAAGGTGGGATAAACCCTGAGTACGCGAATGTACTCAGCTAGACTTACCCGTCTTAAACTAAAATAAAGACAACAAGGATGATGCAGGCTTTCTGTAGTAGTACAAGGTCGAACTCTCTTTTGCGGCAAAGCATTTACTATAGAGTACTTAAGAATGAAGCCATATTTATTAAATATTACCTGTCTTCTAGATTAGCACATGGACTAAGCAATACACTTGATTAAGCATACAATGACCAGTTTGCTCTTCTGGTCTCATCATATCATTCCATCGGAACCGTTCAAGTAATTAATTGTTCCCACGCCAGTGTAGCAATTGTCAAGTTCTCACTACGGGGAGAGACCGCGATTCAAATCGAATTCCTATCTAGCTGGAGGTTTATTCCTCACCCAAACTTCGCAGCCCTTGAACGGGGGTGCGGCAATCGCCTATTCTACCATTCAAACCAAGGTCGATTCAGAATCATACTCAACAAGCCCAAGAACCGCCCTGCACCCCATACGTCCAGCCTAGTGATCAGCTAGCTGGCCTCGGCATTACACTCCGCGTCCTTGTCACCCCGCAACATCTCGCAATTCGCTTCATCCTTGGTTCAGCCAGTAGGTAGGTTTCGTGGCTTTATCTTGCCAGCTAAAGGTGGAGGCATGTGTACAACAGGACAAGAGGCATACCTCCCGATCGGCCCGGAAAAGCGGACACGTCCGTAAACTACCAGCCTAGGGCACACAGCTCACCTAGATGTTGCCGGTATCCTAGGGCCGGATAATTTACCAACCTTCTGGGTTGCCTTTCCATTCCATGATATCATTCTTACCCTCGGCTTCGCCACGTAGAGCAATACACGACTTTTGTTACCGAGGAAGTCATATTTAATTAGCAAGGCTAAGCATCTATCTTTACTATGCTACCAGGTTAACAAGGATATAAGGATATCAAACGCAAGGATGGTGATATGCATCAAATAGGTTCATTCAACTCCTATACTTAATGCAACATCATAGTATAACATATTAAATTGATATCATAAAGTAGGGAGTTAGAATGCTCTGGGGCTTGCCTTTCTCGAATGAGCTAGGCTGGTGATCGGGACACTCCTGGAGTTCCTCTTCTGGTTCCTCGTTCACGTGCCCTTCATTGTCTCCTTGCTAACTGGCTTCGTTCTGCTCTTAGTGAAGGTCGTACTATACTTCCTCCTGCAATCCTGTATGATGCGTATATGAGAATGATATGAGACAAGGTATAATATTAACCTGCGCAAGACGATGAATATGCTGAGGTGGTGGTATGCTCATGATGTTCTTTTCTTAGGTGTCCTCGAGTAGGTGCAAATCTCTTCTCTGGTAGTTGGTTATTATGATCGTCATTTAACAATGTACTTATCACACAAGTGACCAACAAATAACAGCAAGGTTTAGCTTAGGATTACTTAACCTAGCTGGTTGATTAATGCTTCAAAGATACACCAAAGCTTAATTAACAAATTAACCTTTCTTCTTACCATATTTGTTAACTAGAAAGCAACACAAACTGCACACCCTATAGAAATAGTTCATTAAATTCTACAAAAATTACAGTAGCTTAAGCAGGGGCAACATAGCCTACTCAAAGTTTTTCCAGATTAACAGTAGCAGTATTCTACTATGCACAAAATTAGCAAGTTTAAAGATAATAATAACTTAAAAATACTTAGAATAGTAAAAGTGATGAACTAACCAGATTAGTATTTTTCCCAGTTACTATTCCCTATTGTAAAGCTACACAAAAAGTTATAGCTCCTTTTACCCAGAAACCTATTTATTAAAAATCTTACAAGTTAACAGCCTAAACACATTTTAATTATTAGTTATTCAATTTTCCACAGAAACTACTCAAGATATAATTTTTCTAGCTTTTAACAACCATTTAGGATTTATTGGAACAAGAATTACAATTTTAGCAACAGCACAAAATAGTTTAATTGATTTATGCAGTTTTAATCAGTTTCAGTATTTATTTAATCCTATACAGAAAAGTAATACAAAATACACATGCAATATTTTTCCAGGGTAGATCTACTTATAACAAGTACTCACAATTTATTTCAGGATTTTTAGATCAATATTCAGTGAGATATGATTTTTACCAATCATTTTACATTTTCTGAAAATGGGAAAACAAAAGGGGTTCGGCCTTTCGGCCCAACAAGCCACACAGGCCCATTCGGCGAGGCGGTCTGGTCCCAAAAGGGAAACCGGCGCCTGACAGCGGGGGCCCGCGTGAGGGGGACCCCACGCGTCAGTGACACATGGTGGAGGCGAGGCTTTCGCCGGCGATTTCTCGCCGACGGCGAGGTCTCCGACGGTGCGGTGTGGCTCTACGGATGCGGCTACGCGAGATGAATCCAGCGCAACCCTAATCGCGTGCAATCGTGGCCGGAGTGACGCTCGCCGGCGTCCATGGCGGAGCAGCGGTGCGGTCACACAGCGGCAAGCCAAGACATGCCATGACGGCTTCGATTAAGCGGGGTTAAAGCTTTGCGGTGCTATGGCGAGTGCGGGGCTCGCGCTAACGCGAGACGACGGCAACCAGAGGGGTGTGGTCCACGGCGCAGTGCGAGGCGGCGGCGGCGCAGAGCTCACGCTCGCGCGGAGTGGCACGGCGGGGTCTTACCGAGGCTCACCGGTCGTCGTTGCGGGCTTGGGGAGGCGAGGCGGAGCTGCTGCGGAGATGGAGGGCGCGGTGGTGCTCCGAGGCGGCCGGAACGGTGGTGATGCCACTCGGCGTTGCAGCGGCGGCGCGCTCTGGTGCGCGCGCGAGAGCGAACGTGATGCAAGAGCGAGAGAGGAGGTTGGCATTCGGCAGGGGACAGAATGGAGGGAGGGGGACCCAGGGCGCGTCCGCCTCGGGTGTAGGCGCGGCTCGGCCAGAGCTCGGAGGCCACGAGGGCGTCGGCGGCGGGCATGGCGGCCACGCGGCGCTCGATGTATGTGCGCGGTCGGGCGCACGCGCGCGGCGCATGAGGCGCGGGCGGGAATCAACGCGGGCGTGCGGGGCAGGCCGGGCTGGCTTGCTCTGCTGGGCCGCTTCGTTGGCGCCGGCCCAGTAAGGTAAGGAATTCCTTTTTCTTTTTCTTTTCTGTTTTTTGTTTCTTTGTTTTGATTTGTTTCTTTTTCAAATAGGTTTAAAAACTCAAAACCAAGCTTTGGTGTGAACACCAAAGTAGTTCCAAATATTTTAAACTAACTTTTTTCTTGAGAAATCTAGGCTCAATTCTTTATAGTTTTTGAGTTAAGATTTACAAAGCAATATGTGAAACCTTTCTTTTATTAAAAGATCATGAATTCAAAATGGCTTTTAAAGTTTGTTTCTCATTTTAATCCTAGGGCTTTAAAAGCAAGATTAATTAAGTGTATTATTTTCAAGGTTGATTCAAACATCAACTATTTTATGAATCCATTTTACTTTCACATTCTAAGCAAAGTTAACTTAAACTTGATTTCAATATGAGATGCCATGATGCTTCATGATGATGCTTATGCAATGAATGATTTGCAATGATCATGTGGATTATGCCATGCTTAACACCAGGGTATTACACCTTGGATAAGAGTAATCTGACCCAAGCGCAAAAGGAGTGCCTAACACTTGATGCACAAGCCCAATGTTTTCTAATCAATGCTTTGAAAATGAGATATTGGATAGGGTGATGACTTCGGAGAGTGCGCATGATATGTGGATGGCACTCAAGAAGGATGAGAATCAAATAGAGATGGAGAGACATGAGGGTGTTGAGCATAATCACAACTTGGTGGTTGTGGAAGATTGCTCCACCTCATGGTCAAGTGATGATGATGATAGATCATCTACAAGCTCACTTGACAAGATGGATAATGATGATGCCTCAAGTGTTGTTATTGATGATGTCACTCCATGCACTCTTGATGGTTGTTGGCACAAATTATGACCATCTTTTACATAGCTAAAATGTTGCCACCAATCCAAGGATCAAGGATAAACAAGCACATCATGAGCATACTTTATCAAATAACTAGTTTCACATGTCCATGAGTGTTTGAGTGCAGGAATGAACAAATGGAGAAAAGGAGAGCCAGTTGGGCCCACATAGGGGGTCGACCGACCACCCTATGGGCCCACCATGCTCTCCCCTCTCGGCCATGATCCAATAGAGGCACTCTAGAGTGGAATCCATCCATTGGATCACTTTGTGTTTCCTCTCAACGGCTCACAAGCAAAGCACATGGATCCATGGACCCACACCAAGGAGATAAACGTGACAACCAACTCAGAATCAGCAAACAGCAAGTAGCCTCAGGACAACAGAGGTGGGCCTGAACCCCCAAGGGGGGTTCGGCCGAACCACCAATGGGCCCAAACAGGCCCCACTCAGTCCCTGACTAGTGGGACCTCATCCAAGGAAGCAAGGGAGGGCCCACTGGCCATAGGGGGGTTCGGCCAAACCACCCCTAGGTCGGTTGGGTCCCCCCAACCACCATACCTCTCCCCCACATGTTGGATCACAACCATCCATGCCTTGGTCTGTTTCAAGGTCGGTTGGATCCAAGGGTGGAGAATGGAAGGCCCTGGATCGCTGATGTGGCGCCGGAGTAGCCCCTACTCCACCTCCTACTATAAATAGAGGGTCACACCCCCCTCTCTAATCATGAAGAAGAAGCCTACAAGCTCTATTCCTTAGATTGTTCTAGGAGTTAGTCTAGAGTGGGAGTTAGAGTTGAGTCGAGCTGTGCTCGGGATTTCCGGAGTTGTCTTCTGGAGAGTCTGGTATAGCTCTTGTATCTTTCCTTCTTTGTAAGACTTTATATTATTCAATATATATCTTTCTCTTTACTTTACTTAGTATTTACTTTGAGCATTTCTATACTAGATATAGTCTTGTTATATGCTTTTGCTCTTTAATAGCCTTCACACCCATAGTCTGTGATCCTTGTGACCTTTCCTATATGCGATCATTGCCTGTTATAGGGTGCTTTGATTATAGATCGTAGTCAAAGTAGTAAGTTGTGTGTAAGCGTGGTGCTTATACATCATCTTATCCTTGGTTATCGCTTGCTGCACGGATTGTTTGTGGTAGCTAGCAAGAGGTGACAACCTTGTCTAGTCGTTGTATTCCACCACGTGTTCTTAGGCAAGTTCTTAAAAGGTAAGGCCCCCGTAAGAAGAGGGCGCGGTTCGGTAGGATTTTTGTCCTCCTACTGATCTATCCCCTTGCCTAGCATACTTGTATTGAGGAGACAAACTATAGTGTCTAGACTAGTTAATTAGCTAAGTATATTGAAGTAGAGAGAAGTACATAGGAGTCCCTTTACTCTTCTCGTTGTCCTCCCACCTAGCTAGTCTCTGAGGTCCATTCTATGTATCTTTTATCGTAGCTTTTTCATTCATCAACCCCTTCCTATCACATATATCGTTTACCCCCCTATACTAGTTGGTACTAAAGTTGAGGTGCTCTCTAGTATCTCTATCCAATTATGATTTCTAGCAAGGCTTTCCTTTGGGATAATATAAATTACGATACCTCAGAATACTCCTTGGTGAAGTGCTACAGCGGTATAATCTGTGCACTTGCGGATTTATCCAATAGTCATAAGAAATACCAACAATGGTAATGATGATGGTTCATGCTCGGGCAATGATCATCTACATCACCACATTGCTTCATGTCACAAGGTGACACAAAGGTATCAAATTGCAATGTAGTTGATCATGTTGATTCATATGATGAGCTTGTAAATAGACTTGCTAGGATGGCCATGTCTTTAGAAAATGAGAAATATAAAACTATAAAATTAGAAAATGAAAACTCATTTCTAAAGAATTCATGTGAAGAACATAAGCACTTACTTGATGTTCTTAAAACCTCACATGAAGAGCTAAAATTGGAACATGAGCAACTTTGTGTATCTCATGGAGATCTAGTTAAGAAACATGGTTCTCTCATCAAAGTATTTTTCAAGGAACTTAAGAATGATGAGAGCTCATCACATGGGTCCAATGATCAACCACATATTATTACTAACCCTTGTGATGTAGAGAAGAAACATGTATCCACCTCTTGTGATGATTTACTTGATATGCCATGCTCTTCACATATAAATGCTTGTTCTACTTCTATGTCATGTGACACTAACCTTTTGAAGGAGAACAATGAGCTTAATGAACAAGTGAAGAATTTGAGTAATAAGTTAGAGAGGTGCTACAACTCCAAAGTCACCTTTGAGCATATGTTGACAAACAAAAGAAATCATGGTGACAAGAGTGGAATTGGACTCGACAAGAGCAATATCAAAGGCAAGAGATGGGGAAAGAGAAGATATGAAAAAGAAATAAAGAAACAACAAGAAGAAAAGCTATCTCACTTCATGTGCTACCAATGCCATGAAATGGGACTTCTTGAAAATGCTTGCCCTAATAAAGAGAAGCTCAAGTTGAAGAAAGAAGAAGAGAGGCTAAATCATGTCAAGTGCTTCAAGTGTCACATTTGGGGTCATCTCACCTCAATGTTCCGAACCAAGCAATTGGTGAAACAACAAGTAGAGCCTCAAGCTATGCCACAAATCAAGCCCCAAGTGCAAGACAAGATCAACCATCAAGACGGTGACTTGGGGATGAAGAAGAAGACTAGAAGAAGTGGCAAAGTAAGATCAAGGCATCCAACTCTATTTCAAGATGTCAAGATGATGATGAGCAAAGATCAAGAGAAGAATCATTTGGCTCACATCAAGTGCTACAAGTGTGATGATATGGGACACTTTGCCTTGAAGTGTCCTATCAAGTTTGAGATGAAGATTCAAGCAAAAGAAGAAAGTCAAGGCAATGAGAAGCACAACATGAGCAAGGAAGAAAAGGCTCAATCAAAGAGAGTGTGCTACTCATGTCGGGAAAGGGGGCACATGGCTAATTCATGTCCCCTAGGTATGACTTCTAAGCCCATTTCAATTAATAATGATCATATGCTTAAAAAGGATGAAAATGGTACCTCTATGGCTGCTATTGCAAAACATCCCGCTATTCATACTAAGGCATTGCCTAAGTATGTTGCTCCTAACTTGAGAGGACCCAAACTAGTTTGGGTACCATCAACAAGTGGATGAATGTTTGTAGGTACCATCGGCATTGGACGCTTGATTCAATCGTTTCATATTGTTCATCATATATTGAATAAAATATTGAAGCTTAGTGCTATCCTCATCCTAATGCCAAGTCAATAGAGTGAAGTCCAAGTGCTACAATATACAAGTGTCACATTCAAGTTGTGGTGATTCATTGAAGATATTTGAAGGCTTGCAAATAAGTTGAGTTGAAGCTTGTTAATGGATTGATCATAAGCTACAAAGGTATAAATCTTGTTGGGTGAGTATAAGATTATTGAGTTGGATATACACATAGTCCATACGAGTTGATTGAATTAGATATATTATGCATATGTTGTTTGCTATAAGTTGATTGAATGGATCAAATGCTTAGTAATCAAAATTGAGTTGATTTGAATGGATGTGATCAAGAGACTACCTTTAGTAAGTGAATTGAATCGATATATGTCTTGTGAGAATGTTCAAACAAGTTGGATTCAAATTTGGTTCAATTTGAAGAAGTTTAGCTCATGATGCTCAAATTTGCCTTTTATTCAAATCTGAGCTAGTTGTGATCATAGCCATGTTTGATAGATCAAATCTATTTGGATTGTCTTGAAATTTAGTGTGCATGCCATACACTTATGATATTAGTTGCTATTCAAATTTCATGAGTATTGGATAAGGATACTTCGGTTGGAGTGGATCTTGTCAACACATATGCAGCAGTTTTCAGCATGTACCTATGTCGAAAGATGTGAAATCTGGTAACAATCTAGATGTCCAATGAAGCTCAAATTTTTATGGCTGCTATATGACTTAGTAAAGCACATCTCCACCAAATTTCATGATCATTGGATATGTACTTTTGGAGTTATGATATATTCTTTGAAGAGTACAAAATCTGCCAGAAAAGTGACAATTATTGGATTGATCTAGAGTCACTTAGATTGAAGGGTCCTCAAGTTGGAATCATGTCTATAAGTATTTGAGGCACCTATGTTTGATTTTGGTTTGAGCTATAAGCATGACAAGAAATGAGTACAAGGCCATTTGATTGTGGAAGTGTATTTGGAACATATTTGGCACTCAAATTGAAGATCAAAATCAAACTCAAGATAAAGATGAAGTTTAAGTTCTAGTGATGATTGAAGATCAAGATCAAACTCGAGATAAAGATGAAGTTTAAGTTCTAGTGATGATTGAAGATCAATTGATAAAAAGAAAAAGGACTTAAACAAGATATGGTTGAAATTATATTGGATTCAAGTCATTCATCAAGATGAGTTCAACATTTGGATTAATCAAACAAAGTTATCTTCAAGTGAGTATGAAGGATGGTTCTTAGAGAGAGGTCACTTCTCCCTAAGTGTAGGAGCTTGCCGCCATTGTGTAGGTGAAACCAAGTGTGGTACTTGGAAGGCTAACATGGAACTGGTGATCTAGGGATCATTTGGATGCTTAGTTGAAGAAATCAATGTGATTGATCAAAGGAAAGCAAGCTGTGCCAAAGGAAAGATCCATGAACTTACATACAAGTGGTACATCATTTGGTATTCTCTCATGCAAGAAAAGATCAAGAAATAAGCAAGTCAACCACAACAAGAAAGTGCACTTGATCATTAGTGGTTCTCAAATCATATGGGTGAAGATTGGTATTCTAATTGGTTATCATTGGTCTTCACCAAGCTCTTAATTGGATTTCACATTGCTAATTGGAGATGAATTCTATGTGACTATCCTCGACTCCAACATAGCAAATTTGAAATTGTTTGACATATGCATACATACATTGCTTAGGACATTCTTAGTGCATATAGTCATACATAGTGTTCATTCATTGAAAAATCAAATGAATTTAATGCTTATAGCCTACCACTATTGCTTGATTGGTTATTTGAATCTAGTGGTAGTATATGAGTTTATTCATGAGCTAGTAAACCCAAGTACTTGATCTATTTTGGATTGCAATTAAGTGACAAGTACAACCTCTATAAGATAACCGCTCAATGTGTGTGAACAAGCTTAGAGAGGGTTTAAACTAGACTTGAAAGCTTATGCTATTCACTTTAGTTCAAGTAAACAATAGAAGCTCATGACAATAAATCTAGTTCAAGAGCAAGACAACTATGCAAATTGATATCAAGATGAAACTTACAAATGGTATCTAGACTTATGCTAATCTTTCTAATAGTATCAACTTTCATATTGGTACTTGCAAAAGATGTCTAGTTCTAGCATACATGTAATGATCTGCACTTAGTTCGTTCAAGTAATATCCTTCATGTGGTATCTCACAAGTGATATCCTACAAGTTAAAAGTGATCCTCAACCGTAAGTGATCAAATCAAAAGTTCTCTTACTTGCAAAGCTTATTTGGATGACAATTGCTTTGACCACAAGGGAGTCGCCCTACTCAATGGTATAATGGTCAATGATCTTACATGAAGAGTCATTCCAATTCATATGTGTTGGTGTCCATCAAAAATAAGAAGATACAAGTATCAACCATCTACCCTAGTGCAACCTTTGCATCAATAAGAAGCATACCTTTTATGGAAATTGATGACAAAGGGGGAGAGATTAGTCAACAAAGATATATTAGTGAATGGGTATGCACTAAGGGAGAGAAGACATGGACATGGACATAAGGGAACAATATTGAAAGGATCAAAGTCTTGGACTAAGTGATGCACACAAGTAGGGGGAGCAAGCTCATGAACTTGATTGATTGCATTTGATATGTGCATATTAATGTGCTTGCTTGCATATTGCATAAGTCTTATCTTTATATGCATGCTTGTGTGGTGTATGCTAGTTATAGGACTTGTATGATGACTTTATAAACTAGTGTTGGTATTTATTATGCTCATGTAGAATATTCCGCAAGCGCACAGAAATACCGTTGTAGCATTTCACCCAGGAGTATTCCAGGGTATCGTATTTATCCTCGGGGAAGCAATGGTTAAAGAAATTGATAGCTAACCATGATGATCCACTAACTAATATACCAACTAAACTATGGTAGGGGTAAATGATATATATGATAAGTGTAATGACACACAAGAGAAGTTCCAATGATAAAGAGTAGTTTAGTGAACGAGGAGGATAGCGAGCGAGCATAAGGTCTCCAAATATCTATCTCTACTTGCATGGTTCTAACTTAGCTAGACAAGTCATATCAAGCAAGAACAATATTCATACACAATTGCACCTCGGGGCACTAGGCCACTTAGCAACAAAAAGGGATGAGAAGGGTGCTAAACCACCTAGCACAAGAAGGCCTACGCTTTAAGAACTTGGCCAAACGTGGTGGGATCAAAGCCTAGATAGGTCTGTCACCCCTACAAGGTACCACAAACAAACTGTTGGACAAGCCGCAGACACATGTAAGCGTATAGTCTAGACACCATGTCTACACTATATCTCACTACTCTAATCCGACGTCCGGTGAAATTGATTAGAGCACCGGGTTAAGGGCGGTGAACCAGTGCAAAGGTATACTACCATTATCTTACTATCAAACAACTATGGCTATGCTAACAACCAATACAACATAACTAGTCTTGTTGCAATAAAGTAAAGTACTAAGGCAAAGTAGAGAAGACAATAACTCAAGTCTTACAAAGAGAGAGATAAATACTAGAAGTATACCAGACCTCCTGGAAGACTAGAGCTGAAGACCAGAGGCTCACTCTAACTCCTAACAACACTAACACTACTACAAGTGCTACATCTTGAGAGAGAATGGAGAGCTCCTCCTTGTGGTGTGTCTTGAATGAGAGGGAGTGAGGGGGTATTTATAGTGGAGAGGTGGAGTAGGGGCTACTCCACCGCCACGTCATCGATCCCTGTCACCTTCATCAAGCACCGTTGGATCCAACCGACTTTAGAACCGCCTAAGGATCAAGGGTGTTGATTTCCATCATGTGGGGAGTGGGTAAGTTGGTTGGGGAGGTGAAACCTCCTTATGGTGGTTCGGCCGAACCACCTTACTGCCATGTGGGCCCTCTGCACCTTCTAGATGGTGGCCCACTGGTCAGGGACCAAGTGGTGGCCAGGTTGGGCCTACCTTGTGTTCGACCGAACCCCCTATGGGGTCTGTGGGCCACCTCTGCCTCCTGGGCACTGGTCCCACCTGCCATATGCCTTGGATGTTGGTTCTGAGTTGAGTTGTCACGTTAATCTCCTTGATGTGGGCCCATGGATCCTTGTGCTATGAATCTGGACCATTGAGAGGTGAATACACTTGGATCCAAGGGTAAGGAGTATTCTTGAGGGTTTTACATGGATCATGGGGCTAACGATGCCAGGTGGGTCCATAGGGTGGTCGGACGACCCCCTAAGTGGGCCCACTAGCTCCCAAAAGACCCCATTTGTCATTACCTGCATCAAATAGTCAAGGGACATGTGGAACCAGTTATTTGGCATAATATGGTCAATGTTTGTTATCCTTTGAGAATGAGGATGTTGACGGTATTTTGATGGTGACAAAATAGCTCTTAATTACCGTCAACAACTAGCATGCATAGGTTGGTAAGCTAGATATATGTTCCTTCAATTGGTATCTAGAAACCTTGCTTCTAATGTTGATCTCACGGGGTTTCTAGTGTTGTTTTTGTGGTATCTAGCTAACCATGGTGCTAAGGATAAACTTCAAAGTGGAACTACATGGATATCTTCAAAGGTTTATCCTATATCCCTTAGCATCACTTAGTAGTGCTAGCACTCCCAAAATGACTATTCATGCATGTGTGCAAAGCTTAATTCAAACCTTTGTGAGCACACATGTAGGGGGAGCTATCGCTACCAAGTTGGATTTTGTGGCATTTATTTAAATCTTGGTATAGAGCTTAAATGTTGGATAAATGGCATAATGTCCAAAAAGATCTTAATTTCCATATCTTTGTAGAGTTGTCATCAATTACCAAAAAGGGGGAGATTGAAAGTGCATGTTTGGTTTTGGTAATTGAGTGAAAACTTAGGTGGACTAATATGTGTTTAATGTGAGACACACAGGTGATTTAGTCCTTAGGTACACTGTGAGCAACCAATAAAGTCATGAAGAGATGGCGTGTGCATATTTATGGTGCTCAACTTGATGATGAAGGAGCTCATTGCATATAAAACATGACATGGAGTCATGTGACAAGGTGGGGAAGGTCAAGGCATGACTTATCTTGATGGACCGGTTGCAAGCGTGAAGGGCAAGTTGGAGGCTTGAAGTGTTTAACCGTGTGGTGGGAGACTTGAGCAAGACATGGCATCAATGGACGAAGGCAACGGTGAAGGGCAAGTGAAGTCAAGATCGATGAACCAATATGTCACGTGATGATATGAAGTGGATCATATCATAAGTGATAGGTTGGTGCATGGGTTGCATCAACATTGGAGAAAGAGATGAAATGGAATGCGCAAGGCAAAGGTATAACTTAGAGCATTTCATTTCACCGGCCATAGTTATTTAGAGAAGTGTTTGACCGGGTTGAGTTATAGGAAAAGTTGTACTATCAAGAGGGATGCATAGTAGACTAGCTTGATGAGGATAAGAGTGCTCATGTCAAAGGTCTATATGCGTTCGAGAGATACCTTGCACTCACGGGCACTTAGGAGATGTGTTTCTACCAGTGCTGAAAAATGAACTACCGGTAGTACCGGTAAGTCATTTCCCCGCCTAGATCTAGTGTGCTGAAAAATGAACTACCCACCGGTACTACCGGTAGGCAAAATTCTTGTGCATCTCTAGTTGCGAGATTTTGAACTAGCGGTAGTACCGATGGTGACCAGTAGTACCGGTTGGCTAACTTTGTGCAACGGTTGGGAGGCTCCAACGGTCAGAAATGTTGGACCGGCAGTACTGGTGGTTCCACCGGTAGTACTCATAGTGCATCGGGAGCTACGGGAATAAATAGGCCGCCCCTTCCCTTGGGGCGGCGCCGACCCCCATTATTCCACTCCTACACCTGAGAAAAAGGGTCTCAAGTGTCTCTCTCTCCCTCTATGCTCCTAGGCTTCAATCCATGGTGGATTTGTGAAAGAGAAGTGAGATTTGACTGTGAACAGGATCGATCTACAACTTGAGCATTCGATTTCCTATTCTTGCCGGCTTGCTTTGCATTTGTTACTCTTGGATTCTTGGAATCCTAGCCGGCTAGGTGTTCTTCGAGATTGCCCGTGTTGATTCATTTGTGAGGGCACCCGAATCGTTTGTATTACCCCTTCGATCCCTAGTGGAAATCTTGGGCTAACCTTTGTGGTTGCTTGAGGGAGGCAAGGAGGTGGAAGAGACTCCGACCTTCGTGGTCACCTCAACAACGAGGAGTAGGAACTCCTTTGTGGGTACCGAACCTCGGTATAAATCTTGAGTCTCGCGTGCTTGATGGTGTGGAGATAGCTTCGACTATCCTTTGTTCTTGTGTTCTTCGTGTTCTTCCTCTCTCCCTCAAAGTTCATAGGTTGGGAAGGCCCGATCTACAAATTGGAGAGGAACCAATCCAAGCAAAGCTCAACATCATCATCCTCAACCTCAAGGAGTGTGGGGAAAAGCTCGGATTCGGATTCAAAGCTCATTACATTGAGATCCCGGAGCTACAGTGAACCACCGGTAGTACCGGTCTGCCTTCACCGGTAGTACCGGTCAACCACTAGTAGTACTGGTCCTACTTCCGGTAGTACAAATCAGTGGTTTGCACTCTCTATTCACTAGCTTATACTTATTGTTGCATACTTGTGCTAGTGTTTAGTGGTTGCTTTAGTAACTAGTATAGCTTGTGTATCTTGCTAGTTACCTTCTTGCTTGTGTAGCATAGAAGTAGTTCTTGAGTGACTAATTGGCTTGTGTAGTCTTGTTAGTCACATTACTTAGCTTGTGTAGCTAAGCCTTTTGAGCTCTCTAGTTTGGCTTGTGTAGCCTTGTTATTGAGCATTACTAGTAAGCTTAGGCTTTGTGCGCTTTGCTTTCACTAGCATGTGTAGGAGCTCCCGATTTTCTTAGAGTACTAGTTGCTTAGGTTTGTGTGACCTTGCAACCTAGACTTCTTAGGTGAGCTTCCTAGCCTGGCACCTTAGTAAGCTTTCTTCTCATAATTGGTTAGGTGCTAGTGTTAAGTAGATGGGTGTTGTTTTGGCTAGAACAATAGTTTTATTTCCGCATTTATTTCGGTTAGCCTTTGCGATAAGTTTTAGGTACGCCTGTTCACCCCCCCCCCTCTAGGACAATTAGGTCCTTTCAGCCTACAACTCGTGGCAGGGATCAAAGGCACAGACATGGCTGTCACTTCCTGCTGGCATCCGCTCGAACTGTGCGACATACGGCAACCAAAGGCAAGTTAGTGTATAAGCACCATGCTTACACCCTATATTACTACTCTAATTGATATCTCAATCCAACTAGAGCACCCTATAACAGACGTTGATCGTACCCAAATGTGGAATCACAGGATAACAATCCACAATATAACAACTCTATAGACTAAAACAAGACACAACAATACTATAACAAGTATACTATTGCACAAGTAAAGTAAATAAAGGATATATTGACAAATGAACAAGTATTACTATAAAGGAAAAGGTACAAGAGCTATACCAGACTCTCCAGAATACGACTCCAGAGACCCCGAGGCAAGCTTGACTCGACTCTAACTCCCACACTAGACTACACTACTAAAGAGTGAAACTACACTAATCTTCACTTGAGCCTTAAATCTTCATGATGTGAGAGGGGGTGTGACCCTCTATTTGTAGTGGAGGTGGAGTGGAGGCTACTCCATTGCCACGTCAGTGATCCACGTGATCTTCCATGTGCTCCCTTGGATCAAACCGTCATTGTAACAGCCATAGATCAAGGGTGGATATTACTTTGGTGCATGGAGGCATGCAAGAAGGCGGTGGAGAGCTCGGGGAGGTCCAGCAGCACCAGGACCAGGTTGGTCGACTCCCATGACAGGTGGGGACCTCCCCTTCTTCTAGAAGGTGGCCCCACTGGTTAGGTGGGATCTAGGTGGCCTCTATGCCTACTTGCCAGGTCGGTCGACCTGGAGTTGAGAGCCACAGGCTCCTCCTCTCTCATGGAGCATGGCCCTCATGTCATAGACATCCTCTAGAAGTCTCATGGTGAAACAAACTCGATTTCCGTGAAGGAAAAATCCATAGATTCGTAGTGTAATAAAACAGATGACGCGAGCAATCCACAGTATTACCCAAATTTCAGTCGATAATCATGTCGGTGTCTAAAATGGTGGGGTCTAGACGACCAACGAGTAAATTTCTAAGCGTGTCGGAGTTCGTATGGTTACGCTCGGAGAACACAGAGATTTATACTGGTTTAGGCACGAACGCCCTACGTCCAGTGTGTTGCGGGGTTGTATTACCGAGTGTGGAGGGCTCATAGAGGGGAGCTACAAGCTTTGGTGAGAGAGGGAAGTCGGTTCCCAGGTCTCGTGTGTTTGAGGTTCTTGGTTCTGTGTGTGTTCGCGTGAATGCGAATTTGAGTGTGTGTGAATGAGTGTTGGAATGTCGAGAGAGAGAGATTGGAGGTCCATTCTCCCCCTTTATACGTAGGGAGAGATGGAGGAGTACAGTAGAGAGAGAGGGAGTGAACGTGGGCCCGGCTTGGGCTGCTGCCGTGGGAGAGCTTTGTCTTCTTTCTGTCTTCCTTTCTGTCTTCGTATAGGGCTGATGACGCCCTAATCCCTATTCGAGTGTCCGTGAGAAACGCTTCAAACACGTCCGTGACGTCAAACGCTTCAAATGATGAATGTAATCCCGGAGGACTCGTCCGCCTTCTGTCTGTAGCTGCGGAGGTCCCAGGGGTTTCCTGGGCGCGTGTAGGTGCCTTGAAAGTTCCCGACAAAGGCCTGTCGCAGGGACTCCCACCCATCAATGGTGTTGGGAGGTAGGTGCTCGAGCCACGTGCAGGTCGAGTCTGAGAGATGGAGAGGCAAGTTCCGGATGATGAAATCGTCATCGTCCGCGCCGCCGGCCTGACAGGCGAGGCGGTAGTCGTCGAGCCAGAGCCCGGGGTTCGTTTCCCCGGAATACCGGACGACGTTGGTTGGTTGCCAGAAAGGGTGCGGAAACGGTGCGCGCCGGATGCCGCGAATGAACGCCAAGGGGCCCGGTGGCTCCAGCGTGGGAGGCCGGTCTTCATCGTTGTCGTATCGGCCGCCATGTCAGACGTGGTAGCCTCAGCTTGCGTCGTCCTGCTTGGTGTGCTTGCGCGCATTAAGCGTGTCGCGCACGTCGCGCTTTTCTCCTACGCGAGCGTGCACGGTTGGGCACCGGTGTTCGGCCGGTGCGGGGTCCGGGTGGACCGAACCCTCACGGACGTTCGGAGCCGCTCCGGCTGGGTGGCCTGTACTGAGCCCACGCCTCCGCGATGCGGAGCTCTCGGCCTGTTGTTCCGCAACCCGCTCCAGAAGGATCTTCAGCTCATCATGAGCGAGCTTGCCATCGGGAGCATCCGGGATCGGAAGGTTGCGAAGCAGGATCCTCACCATGAGACTGCGGCGTGTCGTTCTCGTCGTTGATGATGCGGTGGTGTACCGCCCGGGCTTCCCTGCGAGCGTGGGGCTCTACGGGATCCCTGGCGGCTTCGCGTTCAAGCTTCTCGCGCTCGAACGTTACCTTTCGCTGGCGCTCTGCGAGCTGTTGCTCTATGTTGCGGAGGTCGCGAAGCTGCTGCTGCCAGGCCTCCGAAGACTGCGGGTCGGGCCATGGCTGAAGTACCGGAACGCCCGTCTAGCGAACGGGTGTGTGGTTGTCGTCGTCGTCGTCACCCTCCTCGTTGATGAGGGTGGGGTCGGCCGCGGCTCCAGGTGGAGGTGCGTCGCACATGAAGCACTCGTGGTTTTGGTCCTCCCTGGGATCGCTCGAGCTAGAGTCAAGCAGATAATCGTTGGCCTGGAGGAAACCGCGAAGGGCCTCCTGATCACCTAGACCATCGAAGTCCAGGGGATCCCAGGGATCGACGCTCCCGCGGCTTGAGTCGGCGTAAGATGTGGCCTCAGAGCTCGAGAGGAGATCGGAGATGGAGCGAGGATGGTGGGACGCTAGCCCGAGGCGTGTCCCTTCCGCAGGGTCAGCATGGAACCACGCGGCCACCATCTCCGCATAAGATGCGGCGGCATCCCTTATGCCGAAAGGTTGCGCCTCCGGAACAGACGCCTTGCCGTGCCCGGGAGAGAGCGGCTGCCCTCCCACGAGTTGTGCCGTCACGCTGGCGAACGTGAAGTAGAGGTTGTGCAAGGACTCCTGAGTTGGTCGGGGCCCCATAAGTGTGTCGAGCTGGCGCTCGAACTGAGGGTAGTCGGCCTGCGGGACGACCGCCCCACGGGCGACTTGTTCCCCGGAGGGAGACAATGGAGGTGGGCCATGGATGCGGTGATGGCGTCCACGGCTACGTCGGAGAATGTCGTAGGGCGACGGAGAGCCAGGTTGGCCCCCTGCCCGTGGCACAGGAAGTCCAGGCTACCAAAACGAACAATGGAGCCCGGAGCGAAATCAACATGGCGATCAGCCATCCAAAACTCGAAAATACGGGTGACACGCAAAGGACCCCTACCTGGCGCGCCAACTGTCGGTGTCTAAAATGGCGGGGTCTAGATGGCCAACGAGTAAATTTCTAAGCGTGTCGGAGTTCGAATGGTTACGCTCGGAGAACACAGAGATTTATACTGGTTCATGCACGAACGCCCTACGTCCAGTGTGTTGCGGGGTTGTATTACCGAGCGCGGAGGGCTCGTAGAGGGGAGCTACAAGCTTTGGTGAGAGAGGGAAGCCGGTTCCCAGGTCTCGTGTGTTTGAGGTTCTTGGTTCTGTGTGTGTTCGCGTGAATGCGAGTTTGAGTGTGTGTGTGAATGAGTGTTGGAATGTCGAGAGAGAGAGATTGGAGGTCCATTCTCCCCCTTTATACGTAGGGAGAGATGGAGGAGTACAGTAGAGAGAGAGGGAGTGAACGTGGGCCCGGCTTGGGCTGCTGCCATGGGAGAGCTTTGTCTTCTTTCTGTCTTCCTTCCTGAGGAAGATGGCGCCAGTAGACGTATGTCCGGGTCATGTTCGTCCATGTTGTGCTGTAGCCACGCGCCTAGAGACCGGGAACTCCGTTGTTCCCTTACCCTGGCATGGGCGGGGGCTGGTCGCACAGGGCCAAGCACCCCCGCGTTCCGTCGTACAGGGCTGATGATGCCCTAATCCCTGTTCGAGTGTCCGTTGGACGTATGGCGCGGGTGTAGTGCACGTAAGTCGTCGGTTAGGCAGCATAGGACCTTGTACCGCAGGGGGAAAACAGGGGTAGGCATGGTGACTCATGCCTTGAACCCCATTCCTGAGGACGGAGGGCACTGTGGACCTTTTGACTATATGGGCTAGGATGCCCCTGACCACTGGTGGCGATGAGACCTCCAAGGGCAGGGATACGTCACGGAGGACGTCGCCCTGGCTCGAACAAGGCGAAAGAGTCCCCGAGGGTGGATGATGTCTCCTGTGCTCGGACGGGACGAATGAGCCTCCGAGGGCAAATGATGTCATGGACGACGCCTCCTTAGCTCGAGCAGGGCGAAGGAGCCCTCGAGGGTAGAAAGTGTCACGGATGACGTCTCCCTAGCTCGGGCGAGGCGTAGGTCCTCCGAGGATGCGAAGGAGCCCCCGAGGATAGGTGGCGTCACGGATGACGTCACCCTAGCTCGGGCGAGGCGAAGATCCTCTAAGGGGATGTAGCGGTCTTGGTTGATTTGGGGATGAAGAGCCCCCGCGTGTGATGACATCACCCTGGATCAGACGGGGCGGAGAGCCCCCGAGGGTGATTTTGTTTTTGCGGAGGGCAGTAAATTGGGTACCCTATTTCTAGGTATCCGACAAATCATAACCATACTTCGACTACAAGAGTGCAATAGGAGGGTTTACATAAATTTATTACAACGCCACATTGGCGGAAATCACACTAGAATCACATTAGAGAAGCAACGAAAGTAGAAGCGTCGGGATCCTCTCCACGCCTGAGGCTAGGCACGAGACACCTAATCCTCATCTTTGTTTCCATCGTAGTCGTAGTCAAGATCCTCACCTGCCAAATATCTTTCATTATGTGGTAGTGGATGCATAACAGGGTATATCAAAAGACCTATCTATGGTTGTTGGCTTCCTATGTAATATTCATTAATTAATCAAGTAGTATAAGGCATTGTTTAGTTGTCATTCCACAGTTTATCCATCCATCCATCCCATCCCATCACACACATCTCACCACACCTCACACTCATTCGACAGGCCCAACTCCCTCTCGAGCCTGTCTCAGCGGCACACTGCTCCTTCAGAGCACACTGCTGGAATCATATCACAACTAGGGGGAGAAGAGAAGACACCACTCTCTAGCGTGGGAAACAGGTCACAGAAACTGGTCCATAGCCAACGAATCGACATATGTATCGATCGATCAACCGTAACACTCTGCAGAGGTTTTACATAACCACAGGTTCTGCCATCATCGACATCTGGGGCCGTCTAGGCCATACGTCGGCTGCTTGCTAGCCTAGGTCGATGCCACCCTACCACTCAACCCTGAGCCAACTCCACACATGTATCACACGGGGTCGCTGAGACTGTGAGGCATGGTACCGGGCCCAGGTGGTCACCATGCCGTCTCGAGAGGGTGTGGGACGCACTCTCCTATACCTCTCTACACTAATCTGCTTACATCCAAGTAGTAGTGACACCGCCCTACCAAGTTGTCAAGTCGTCTTCCTCCCATTCGAAAGAAAGTGGCATGTAAGGTTTCCATGACTCGGGATACCATGAAGTTCATATTTGTCCAAGCAAGACATCTTCATCATAAACCCATGCCATCACAACATTCCATTGTTCTGAGGTTCACCCTCGGAACCTCCTTTCTGATCCATTTACCCGTCACAGGTACGATTAAGGGATTGCTCAGGTAGCTCCCCTGGCAAGAATTGCCCAAGGCTTGTCGTCATTCTCACTTGGCCGACAAAAACCCTCACCACACACACCCAAGACACACACAACACTCTCCCCTCTTTCCGGCACCACGTGCCATATCATCATCTCATCAATATATGAGAGTACTAGTAGTAGTAGTAGTAGTAGTAGTAGTAGTAGTAGTAGTCATCACATAGAGCAAACAAGTGTGCATCTATCCTATTGCGGGGTAGCAGGGTGAAGGTTTCATCAAGGTAAAGGCTTGAGCAAATAAACTACTATGGAACCTATGCATTGCTTAACATTATTATTATCCGAAATGTAACATGTGAGCATGCGTAATGGGTTCTACAAAGTTGGGTGGGGTGTGGCACCTCCATTGTCTTCACCGAGGTCCTCGCCGTACTCATAGTCACCCTCCTGGGTCGGTCCTCCTCGCACTCTGAAATAATACGCGAAATACTCCCGTTAGCGACGTATATAGAACCCACAAAGAATTATAAAAAAAACGAGAAGACCCAAAATGCTCACAAACATAGCTCCATCATATAGAGCTCATTTTTCTGAGAATTTTGATAGGTCGTTTGCAATTTTTGGACTTCGTATGAATTAATTACGAATTTCCAAAGTTTAGTCTATTTTTCTGAAATTGATAAAATGGATTTATCAAAAGGCAGGGACACGTGTCTGCATGCTTGGACTTCGTATGTATCATTTTTTTTGGTAGCAATGGCAATGTCTGATTGGAAAATGAATGTGTGACCGAAATTTCTATATAAGAACATTATTGAACAAATATTTAATTCATCCTAATGATATATCCTTTTGTGATAGTAATGAGAAAAAGGGGGATCCTAATGATATATCCTTTTGTGGTAGTAATGAGAAAAAGGGGGATAAAAGGGGATTGAGATATGCGGAGGAAGAGGCACGGTGGATGGGCACGCATGTGGATTTGACTTCGACTGCAATGGATGTGGAGCAGATCGAGGTGCGCCCATGTTGCTGCGCGCGTGTACTCGCGGGCTGAAAACCAGGCGGCGCAGGTTCTGCTCGGTCGACGGTCCCGGACGGTGAGATATGGAGTAGGTGATGGGCGGACCCCCGCCGCTGGTATAGAGAGGACACGCGCCACGGCAATGTGCAGTGAAGGGCCAGAGCTTGAAGACAACCGCAAATAAGACATTTGCTCAACTTTTTCTCTCCTGAAATCAGAGAAATAAATAAAATAATCGACGTTGTGTGTCTCAGCAAAGAATAAAAAAATTATAATGGTATCCGTCAAATTCCCTCGTCTGCGGTGTAAATTGGTCAAGTATACATTTTTTTAGTGTCCCACAGCAAAACTTACCTTGAAAAAAAGAAAAAAAGAAGAGACTAAAATGCAAGTGGCTGCTGCGGACCTTGGTTGCAGTTGCAGTATTCTTTTTGTCTGCTAGAGCATTTGCATTTGTTCCTTCATACATCTTCTGTAAACATAGCAAAGAGTTGAAAATTAAAAGTAAGAAAATGCAATTGGAACTTTTGTGTCAAATAAATATACATTTTTTAATATGTTTGAGATATATGGCATATATATTGTTAACGTATGAACTAAATACATAAAAAAAATCCTAAGTTTCATCAATGCAAACTATTTGAAATCCTTTATGTGACCAATGAAATGTTACTTTGGACCATCCCATTAATATGGCAATATCAATTTGTTTTGAAACGTTGATGGCAGTTAAAAAAACACTTATAACTAAAAGCATATTTTAAGTCTGCAGTATGCATTACTTGGTAAAAATCTAGTAGGTTGAGCAAATAATTGCAAAGATTGTTTTAATATAACCAGTGTCCAGCCACATGAACAGTACAAGTATCAATCCTAACGAGAAAAGGTCAAAGGCGGGATCTATTTTAGGGCAAAATGAATGTAACTAATATATCCATGAAAGCTCCGATGATCCACAAAGTGAGTCACACATTTCTTTCCCCATCAGACATTGTCATTACTACCATGAAAGGATAAACCATTAGGAAGAGTTAAATATTTGTTCAACAATGTTTTCTGATATTCTAATTATATTTGTCCATGAGGCACGAGACCCGATGGCACGTCTCATGGCACGACGTTTTGGCTCGGCCCGAGCACGGCACGGCACGGTGGACGAGTCGTGCCTGGACCGTCACCTAGGCACGTGCCACGGCACGAACACGGCCTGATCTAAGAGACAGCACGGGAGCGGCCCAATAATTATGATTCCAACGGCTTATTTAGTTAAAATGAGCTGTTAAAATGATTTATAATAACTAATAATTGAGTTGTGACATGTTAAAAATAATGAATACTTGTGAAAAATTAAAAATGATGAACACTTGTGAAAAATTTTAGTGTTTCCCGCCTCACGGGCCATGGGCTGGCACAGCACGACAGACGACACGGCACGGCAAAACGGCCCGTGGGTCGTGCCGTGGGCCGGCAGCTAGGCACGAAGCACGACTAGGCACGGCACGGCAGGCACGACGGCCCGAGAAGGCACGGCACGGACAAGCACGACAGGAGCCGATGGCTATCTATAATTCTAATATAGAAATTTCAGTCACACATTTCTTTTCCAATCAGACATTGTCAGCAATAAAGTACTAGCGAACCAAGTAAAATCCGGTGCGGAGCAAGCAAGCAAAGCAACAAGAGTAGAGAGATGCTTCCATGTAGATGCTCCCATGCGCAGCTACCTATACCTAGCTTGTGTGGAGCCGTCCATGGAGCCATCACTCGCAGTTGCAGGGGTAGCCGATTTGTCCACGCCTAAGTTCAAATCAAAGATTCGCCAGAGGCAGGGGCGTCCATGGCGGGTGCCAGCCTCGCCGGGGGCGGGCAAGCGGGTGCTGGCCATGGCCGCGTGGCCTTGCTGGTGACGGGGGCGAGGCCTCATCGGGTGCCGAGTCTGACTGTGCGCCTCACTGCAACCCATGGTCGAAGACGAGGGAGCTCGCTAGAGGAGTAGATCGGAGGAGGGGGATCCGAGGAGCAAGTCGGGATCTCGCCGGACGATGAACGACCAAATCTGCGGGGTCAGTGTGTTACGGCAAATAATCAGCGAATGTCGGAGGTTGAAGATAAGGACAAAGAAGACATTTCCTCAACCTTCTCTCTTCTAAAATTTGATAAATGAATAAAATAATCGATACAGTGTGTCTTGGCAAAGAATCACAGATTCATAATGGTACCTAGCAAAGTCTACCTTACCCTTCGATCAGGTGCGACGACTTGCATGACGTCTCGACCGCCTCGTCCCCTCTCCAAGCAGTTCCGGGAAGATTGCTTGCATTGCGATGTGAGGCGGTAGGGTTCTCGCAGAAGACGCGATCGTATGCCTCCTTGTCCGTCATGGTGGGCATCGACTATTCATCAATGAACCCCATCTGCCGCCTCACCAGCGCCTCTCTCCGCTTCGAAACAGGGATACGTGAGAGTGGCTGTGTGGCAATCCTCGTACTGTGGAGAGCGGCATCGTTGGCTTCCCAGACGTCGCCTCAACAGGCGGCTGGGGCAGCAACGGTGAGGTGCCTTACACGGAATCATGTCTTTGAACCACTTTAGCTTCTTGCCTAAGGAATCGGCTCACTGTGGGAAGGCGGCTGCGGTGGGAGCCTGCACCACGGCCACAACATCAATGGCGCCGTGCTGACCTCCGAGAGCCGATAGCATACCTGGGTCCGGAAGCATCAGGTCAATCCTGGCGGGTAGTCCGCATCGCTCGTTGTGACCACATCAGCATCTAAGGAGTCGTTGAACACCAACTACTTTGGTGTGGTTGGGTACCATAACAGAGGCAACCCCGATAGCGAAGCGGGGCACGTGGATGGTGACAGCAACATCGAGCCGTGCTGGGATAGAGCGTGCATGCAACCACAGGTTAGCACCGGCAGGGTGGTCAGCTTGGGGCACGGGATAACATGGCTTCCAAGCAATGAAGCCAGGATCTCCACCCGCATCGGGTCGTCCGAAGAGTCAAGTTCAGCTGCGGCTTTCGTGCACGTGGTTAGCGACAGTGGGTCTAGATCGGCGAGGACCAACGCGACGACCGGACCCTTGGAATTTATTTTTTTTAAATGATGGGATTATTTTTTAAAAAAAATGCCTAGGATTTTGCATGTTATGTGAGGGGGAAGGGATAAGACTGCAACAGCGTGTTGTGCGGTCCAGCTACGCCTATGGTTTAATAGACGATGACGATTATTTTGGGACGTCCCACTGTTGCTTCCATGATAGATATACTGGGATGGAAGGAGTAGGGAGGATACCAAATCAAAGTTTTTTAATTAGAATGTGAAAGTCGGATTTACACTGTTAGTTAGAAATGCGATCGCAGATGATAAATAATGAAGCCTTGATTGATCGGTGCAATCATCACGCGGGGACTTTGCTAAAAAATCATCACGCGGGTACAAGGGATTTGGTATGGAGCCACTTGTGTACAAAATTCGGCGAGGGCCACTTCCATCGATCCATCCATCCATCTACTAGTACTCTTCCAATGCTAACACACACTTATTACACAAACTTTGCAGCATCAACAAGTTATACCATCCAAAAACCAGCAGTTTTCTTATTGGCACTTTCTAGGTCGTGCCGTGTTTCTCTAAAACATTGGAATACCTTTTAATTTCTCTCTTGGATCTAGACTCTGATATACTACCAATGTCCATAAAAAAATAATTATAGAAACCATATCGATCAAACTAGCATATGTTTAACTAACTTTATAATAAATTATATCATTATGTATGTCTCTAAATATTTTTTTTATGAAAACATATCATATAACTAATCTAATAATACTTATTTTATATCATAAATGTTATTACTTTTTTATAAATATTTAGTTAAAGTTCAAACTATTTGACTCTAAAAAAACGAGAATTGCATTCTTTTAGAGGCAGCGGGGTACTTCTGTAGTAAGTAATGATGTTATATATGAGAGAATTAACCTCTTAATGCTGCCAAAAGTTTGGCGAAGTCAGGTATCCAAGCGGACCAAAAGTGTTAAACGTTAAAAGAGAAGGAGACTGTATTGAGCAAAGCAAATTTAGTAACCCTAGCTACAAAATAGAGAAAAGGGCTACAATTGCAAGATACCTTCATGGGCTTTCCGAGCAGTGGAATGCTGCCAATGCGGGCATGGATGATGAGAAAACCAAACAGATAAAAAAACGTGATACTACTACGCTTCTTTGGCTGTAACAAAAAGTCATTGCCATTGTGGGCTACGGCTGGAGGTACCATGTTCATTAGTCTGTTGAACAGTACAACCGTTGCAGTAGCTACCACTAGTAGCTAACCAATTATTAGAGACGGTCGTTTTTTTTTTACCGGAGGCGGGCCAGCCCAATAGAAGGCCTCGATTAACCGCCTCCATTAATCGAATAAAAAAAAAAAAAGAAAAGAACTTGTGGATAAGCTCGGCGAGCCCATCCACGGACCCGCCAAGCCCATCCACATGCTGCCGCCGTAGCTCGTCGGAACCCGCCGCCGGAGCTAGCCGGATCCGGCTGCGGGGGAAGCCGAGGAGCAGGAAGCCGAGAGGGAGGGGTGTCAGCGCGGGTCCTCGCCTACGCCGTCGGGACGCCGGACCACCACGCCGCCGCTGGGGCTCCCCGGATCCCGCCGCAGGGGAAGACGAGGACGAAGCCGAGGGGAAGGGGTGGCCGCGCGGGTCCTCGCCCGCGCTGTCGGGCTTCTAGGCCACCACGCCGACACCGGGGCTCGCCAGATCCCGCCGCGGGGGAAGCCGAGGGGGAGGGGCAGCCGCGCGGGGGAGGGTGTCGTCGCGGAGGGGCGAGGCCGCGCCTCCTCGCCCGCGCCGTCGGGCCGCCGGGCCGCCACGCCGCCGCCGGAGGAAGCCGAGGGGAGGGGCCGTGGCAGAGGGGCGAGGTCGGGCCTCCTCGCCCGGGCCGCCGTGCCGCCGCCGCGGAGGAAGCCGAGGGGAGGACCGCGCCCGCGTGGGGGATGGGGGGCCGTCGGGGTCACGCGCCCGCGTGGGGAGGCGGCGCCGTCGTGGAGGTGCCCCGTCGCGCGGAGGGAGGCCGTCGGGAGGGAGCCGCTCGGGAGGGGGCGGTGGGCTGAGGGAGTGGCAGAAAGAGAGAAGTGAGAGAAACCCTAACTTTTCTATTTATATAAGCCCGATATGAGATGTTCTCATGGGCTTTTTTTGGGCCGGATTTACCGAGGGGCGGTTGAGTAAGAAATGACCGCCTCGGTTAATATATATTAACCGAGGCGAGTATATTATGTCTGCCCGCCTCGATAAATCAATTTTACGAGACGGTTTTTTTTCAACCGTCTCGATTAATATAAAACGACCGCCTCAGTTAATCCCAGGCATTAACCGAGGCGGTTGAAATTTTTGCCCGCCTCCAATCAAAAAAGGGCACCGTCTCACATAATCGATTATGTACTAGTGTACGCTTGTTGCAATGGATCATGCCTTAAAGATGTCTACAATAAAACATATCATTAGATGTGAGGATGATATGTGGTTACAAAGTAAATGCAGTAGGGGTGTGTGTATATCGACATCGCTAAAGACACAAGTGCAGTAGAGCCTTGCCTTCTAAATATGGGCACAAAGTATATGATTGTCTTTCCCGTGACCATCGAGTTAGCTCCTACTGAGAACTTTCACTACATTCGTTGCCATCGTCTTGGGCATGGAGGGACAATGCTGCTTTTGGTCTCCCTCTGCTACTCCGCGTTTATGTTCTCGTATTGCTCAACCTTGCCATTCTAACCATGGGCGGAGTTGGGCAGAATGCGTTGCCATGCGTCATTTAGTAGGGCCTGGTGTTCCATTGCCAACAAACATAACGATTGTGTCTTCAAAGCAAGGACACCACAAATCGTTGCCAACCTCACGACCTATTGGTTCACATGTTCAGTGCGCTAATCATGTCTATAGTAGTAGTTGTTGTGCCTAAACTGCTTTGACGCCTTTGAGGAAGTGATGTGATCGAACCTCAAATACGATGCGCCCCTTAGGGAGGAGGCTCCTACTATAAAGTTGTGGCTAGCATGTATAGCCAACCATTTGGAGTGTGGTCCGCCACGTGTAGAGCATTCTCTTGTTCCTGATATGACTGAGCTCTTTGGCCCTTGTTCTTCAGCCTGACACTCCCTAACATCGCCATCCTCGCTTCTCTTGCAGTGGTTTTTGTGCCTCTTGACTACTAGCTACACAACAACACATGTACATTGACTCCATCCTTAACGAGATGGCCACAAAGTCTTTTGGCATAGAGTTTTCACTTAGCCATGGAACATGTCAATGAGGTGCCCTCAGGGACTTCCTTAGTTCAGACAAAAAAACATGTGTATTACGGACCATGCATTACCTCTATTGGGAATGTTGTTATTTTAAAGGATGCATCTGATGATGATGTGAAATCTCATATACACAAGTGATAGTTAAAGGCCCCATCTTTTTCATAATCATCGAAGATTGTGTTACCTATTCTGTGGCCAGGTTTAACACAGAAGAACCCCAGGTGATAAAGATCCACCAAGATCTCGCAATAGAGGCAATGTATCATTCGACTGTCACATTGGCGGATCTAGGATGCGATCGGGGGGGGGGGGGCTAAGTAATAAAAATGATGATTGACAATGATGATTTAGGACTAATACTTACAATCTAAGTTCATATCATGATTAACAATGAAGAATTTACTGAATTTTATAGAGATTCAATGGAGAAACGAGTAAATTTTATAGACATTTAGTGGAATAGGTATCTAATTGAGTAATGAGGCCATAGAGGGGGCTGCAGCCACTCCAGCCCCCCCCCCCCCCCCCCCCCCCCCCGATCCCGCCCATGGACTGCCATACATAGGAAGGCTGAGGACCTTGCATGTCTTTCTATGCACCCCCTTTGCTATTGAGCACGAGAACAAGAGTTGATGTAAGTCCTATTCTAGATCATTGCTTCCTCGAAATATCTGTCTTGCATAGCGTGATGTGTTAAAAGATTTCGGTATAGTTGAAAATAATGAAATGCATCGCTTAAAGAGATTGTTGATGCCTGATCTCCTCAAGCCACTAGTGTGGTTAAAAGGCCGTGTGTTCTAGGAATGACGATAGAGATTTCTCTATCTTTTCTTTAGTTGTTTGTCTTAAAGCTTTAGTTTGTTTGTTTGCTTATGTTGCAATTTTTGCAAGTTGGTTGTTGTCAGTAGAGTTATCTTAGTCATTTGTTTTTGTCACTAGTGTTGTTGTTGATAGAAATGTCTAGTTGTTTGTAGTCATTGTGTGACTCTTATCATTGTTTATATAATCGGTATCTCTCCTAATTAATCATTTTTTTTTAAAAAAGTACTCAAACTAGAATCTTATAGTCATACACTCATACTCATACCTGGATGGTTGGACCGTAGATAGAAATTTTGTATCCACGGTCACACCAGTGTTAAGTACAGCACCACGGTTGGGATCATCATCTACATACAGTCTCATCTAATCTAATATATGAAAGCAAAGCCAGCAATGAGAAGCTGGGCGGCAGGGGAAGACGATGAGACGACATGATTTCCCATTTCACCCCTACCGACCGGCGACCGCGACGCTTTTGCTGAGCGCGCACCCCACCCCCACCCGAAGCCCCGACCCCAATAAACCTCTGGATCGCTGCCGGGGCCCAAGCATCCCGCACGCAACTTTTCGCAGCGCGCCAGCGCCTAATCATGCGCTCTCCAGGGCGGCCTGGTGTCCTCCCTCCGCTCGCCATTTCCATACAAAAACAATTTACCCCGACACAGGCCACGCTTACACCCGTATGCGTGCAGCGTGCCTGCTTCTCTTCTCCCTTCTCTGCCTCGCCTCGCCGTCGCTCCCGGTCCCGGCTATCTTCATTCCCTCCAATCCTCTCGGTCGATCTGCCGACGGCCCTGGCCCCTGCGTGCTGCACCACCTACTATACCGTCCCTGGTCCTGCCGCTTCCTCCGTTGGTGCGAAGGTAATGACACCAAGCTGGTCGTAGCTTGTTGAGCTGCGGACTGCGGTTGCACTTGCACCACGCCCTGGCGCGGGCGCCGCGGGCTCGCGCGCCTACCGTTCCGTGGGAGATGGACTCCGGCAACAGCGCCAGCCTGCAGTCGTCCAGCGGCGGCGACGACGAGTTCGACTCCAGATGCGGTGCCGACTCCTCGCCGCTCTCCGCCCTGCTCCGGCAGCCGCCGCCATCCGTGCCGGGCTTCGGCGGCGGCTCGTTGATCTACGGCCTCCAGGAGCTCCGCACGCCGCCGCTGTCCCACTGGTGCTCGACGACGGCGCCACTCCCGGCAGGCGCTGACGCCTCGCCGCCGTCACTGCCCGGCCATGGTGCAGCCATGGAGGCCTCTGCGGCGGCCGACCAGGCTGACGCAGCGCCGGTCAAGGCCGCGCCGCGGGGGTCGAGGAAGCGGGCGCGGGCGTCGCGCCGCGCGCCCACCACGGTGCTCACCACCGACACCTCCAACTTCCGCGCCATGGTGCAGGAGTTCACCGGCATCCCCGCCCCGCCCTTCGCCGGTGCCGCGACTGCCACCGCGCGCTCCCGCTTCGACCACCTCTTCCCCTTGCGCACCACCGCCGCCACGCTCCCGCAGTACCTCGTCCGCCCCTTCGCGCAGAAGCTCCACGCGTCGTCGACCCCTTACCCGCCGACAGCTACCACCACCAGCCCGGGCACGGCGGCCCTGATGTCGTCCAGCGACAGCTACCACCACCAGCAGCTCACAGCAGGCTCCACGTCCGCTCTTCTTCTCGGGATCCAGCAAGATCACGGCAGCAACAACTACCACTCGTTCCACCAGATGAGCTCCTCCCTCAGCGGCGACGCCAAGTACGCGGCGGCGCATCCAGCGTTCGACCGCGGCATAGCTCCTCCCTCGGCGACGGCAAGCACGAGGCTGCAGAACCCAGTGGACTTGTTGGGTCTCACACACGACGTCATGGTGGCTTCCCAAGGGCGGCCGTACGCGCACTTGCACCCGCGCAACGGCGGCGACGACGACGAGCTGTGCGGCCTGGTCGTGGGCGCGTCGTCCGTCACCGAGGCTGCCGGCTGCAAGGCGACGTACTCTTCGACGCGGCCTATGCTGGAGCGCAATCGGCGTAACCCGCTGTCGGCCGACGTCTCCACAGCGACGACGACCTCGGTGGCGGCAACGGTGGGCATGAGAACGCAAGCAGGCGTCGTCGACTCATGGGTCTGCACATCAGATTAGGCTACAGATTAATTAATTTATTGAGACTTTCTTATTTCCAAGAATCCAATTGAGTAGTACGTACTCCTACATACATGAGATGCGCGCGAGCAGATTATTTGTTTCTGTTCTTCATTTTGAGTGCATATGCTACTGCTAGTAAAAGTTATTAACTAGACCAAATGAAATGATTACTTTTTTGGAATAACAATTTCCTTGTCCACCTCTAGCTAAGGGGGTGTTTGGTTTACCCCTAAAATTTAGTGGCCCCTAAAGTTTAGTGCATTAACTAAAGTTTAGGAGTACTTTAGGGGGTGTTTGATAGTTTAGGACCTAAAATCATCTAAGTTTAGCTACTAAAGTTTAGGGGCTGTAACCAAACACTCTCTAAGTGTATCTCCATCAGTTTGAGCTAATCCAATCTCTTTTTCCTTTAGCCCGTGGTAAATAGAACTAAATTTAAAGTTTTCTTTCTCTTCGTAAAATAAAAGGGAGCAACAGCCAATATTTTTTTTCTCAATTTTCTTCCTTCTTTCACCACTCACTGCACTGTCGTCTGAGGCGGCCGTGCTGCCGACTAGTAGTAGTGGCAGAGCAACTGCATGCCCGGGCGCCCGGCCAAGTTCCCCAGCGAACTAGAAAAGAAAATTCTCTTTATGTAAAAAGAGAACACTATAATTTGCTAGCTAATTATTTTTGCATAACAAGAATCATCTGAGTTCCTAAATTATTTTTGCATAACAAATGAAGAAAAAATATGACCCACTTTATCCGTGTGTCCTGTGTGTAAGAGCATCTCCAGCCATATACCCTAAATAAATTAAACCCCTACATTTGCATTTGGAAGGTGACCTGCAAAATTTGAGGGTCAAATTCAAAGTCCAACTCTAGACATAGTCCCTAATTTGGGGGGAGATGAATAGGAGGACCTCTTTCCTGGGGACCTAAAACTAAACTTTGAGAGTCCTCCTAAAATAGGAGGACAAATAGGAGGTGCATTGGAGTGGATTTTTTTAGACCAAGTCCCTAGATTTAGAATATGGGCCTGTTTAGGGGCTCTACTGGAGTTGCTCTAAGAAGATTAAAAGAAATACAGTTTTTCAATGTACTAGAGAAACCATCCTCAAAAACTACAAATCAAGTTTTCTTAATTTTTTTAGAAAAAAAATTAAAGGGGAGAAAAAAAGGGTATCTGGTTGAGGGAAAGGTTGGTGTTTTAAAAAAAGACTTAAGCCTTGTTTTAATGCATATGTATGAAATTTAGTTTAAATCTACTTTAATTTATATGTATGTATGTATGTATGTATGTATAAATACATCATATGGAGTATGAATTAAGACATATCTAAATAAACCCTTAGGCGGATAAGGAAAAAGAGCATGTGGCGGAGGAGGACGCAAAAGTTTGATGGTCGCATTCGCGTGACATGAGCAGGAGGCGAAGGGGGACAGCTAGCCCTTTTAATTGCCATGCATTATATTATATCAGTATAATACTATGTATCGGCAGTAGCTTAGTTAAACGCTTGATATGATGCAGCGATGTGTGGTGTTGTGCCTGTCCTTGAACGTGCTAGCTGCTGCTGGCGTCTCTGGTGCTTTTGCTTTGCTCACACGCAAGTAGCTGCTGGTTGATTTGGTAGGTGCGTACAGATAGACGCGGGCGTGCGTGCGGGTGATGTGTGTCGATCGTCCGTCGACCAGCACCAGCAGCTAGCGTCGCTCACCTGCTGCGTCGCTCTCCGTCATTTCGTCGTCACATCAGATAGTGAATGAACTCACGGGCACGGCAGGCGAGCGGGCGCGATTAGCGGCGAGGTTTAGGGTGCGTTTGGTTTGCTGAATTGAATGTGATTGGATGAGATCATTTATGGATGGTAAGTGTTTGGTTTAAGGACCGGATGGAATCGTACTAAAAAGGAATATGCTGTGAAGATGCTCTATTTGTTGGCCCCCCAAAATATCACGGACCAGCTGCTCCACGCGCCCGCCCGTCCGTAACTAGTGAAGCCTCGTGCTTCATCTCACCCTCCCGTTCCTCCCATCCAACAGATATTCTTCCAACCAAACAAAAAAAATTGTTGGTCTCATTCATCCAACCAAACATGCATCATGGATATCCTGATCCCTGTATTCCTGATCCCTGTATTCATGAATCATTACATCCCATACAACTTGATCCTCCAACCAAACACATCCTTACTGCATAGGGTATTTATTTAATCACACTATCACAGCACTGCATTGCACAGAGGTGACCATAAAACTATACTGTATATATCGAGCTCCAAAAAAGACTTGTGAGTAATATTATAAGAAAGAAAATAACATGTAGATCAAGTTTTTTTTAGAGTTCAAGGGCTAGAAGGCCCGGCCTTATATTGAATAAAAGACCAAACGTAACCGTTTACATCATTTCAGTTCAAACAAACCACCCAAAATAGACTGTAAACTGGGGACAGGAAACAGCTCAGAGAGCGACTCAGAGGAGGAACAAAAAACTGAACTAAGAAGAACTAAAAGGCTAAACGCCAGCACATCAGCAGCTAGAAAACTGCAACCCAACAGCACCAGCTTTCAAGCTTCCATCTTCAAGAACTTACTGGACATCGCCTCCATCCCCAGGATCAACCCAGCACCTTCATTGTTGCGTTTCAACAGGCTTGTACCCACGGAAGCTAGAGCACCTCCTTCGCTGCCCTCTTGAGTTTTCTGATGAAATCCAGCAACTGGTCTCTCCTTTCTTGAGGGCACAAGATCACCCAATTTTATAGAACTCCGCAGATCCTGTACAACAGCATTTCCATGCTCTGCCAACCTAAATTCTGAAAGCAGAGCTCATTTCTGAGTTTTCATAAACACCAAAGACAAGCAGAAGTAATCATATTCAACACCAAGTACTTCTTATTACATAACCAAAAAGTACCTATGACTGCTTATCACTGATCTCGCTAATGTTCAGAATAGAGGAACATAGGAACCAGCAGCGTTTAGCAACTACACACTCGAAGAAAAGGTGTTGAACTGATTCCTCTGTTAAGCAGAAAAGGCAATTTTGATCCTTCAACTTTCTTCTTTTGGCCAAGTTGTCCCTAGTTAGAGTTCTATTATTGATAACCAACCAGAGAAAGAAGTGAACTCTTGGAGGAATTTTAAGATTCCAAACAACCGGAACATGCACTGGCTGAACACCTCTAAAATTAATCACTCTATATAGTGATTGAGAAGAATAAATTCCTTTTGAGGAGAACTGCCAGATCATGGTGTCTTCCTCTTTAGTGAGATGGATAGTGGCAGCTAACTCCAGAATTTCTAACCATAACCTATACATCTCATTAGAGATGGTTCTCCTAAAAGTGCATTTGAGGATGCTGCCACCCCAAAGGTCTGAGATAGATTTATTCTTCTCATTAACTATCCTATAAAGAGGCCAAAACTGTATTGCTAAGCTTGAAGAGCCAAGCCAAAAATCCTCCCAAAACCTAACTTTCTTGCCATTACCAACTTTCCACTTATACCCTATTTTGACAGCCTGAACTGCCCACATGAAACCCTTAAAGAAACTGGAGGCTCCAACAAACCTAGCAAGAAAGATGTTTGGGTTTTTGGTATCATACTTAAAGTCTATCAGCTCTTTCCAGAGCTTATCCTTATCATTGTTGTACCTTTTTAACCAAGAAGCTAAAAGACTAATGTTAAGGTCCCTAAGATTAGGGATTCCTAAGCCTCCAAACTGTTTACACATAGAGACTATCCCCCAATTAGCTAAATGGTACTTGTGGTTGTTCTCACTATCATTCCAGAGACAATTTCCCATATGGGTATTAAGGATCTTTAAGGCCCACTTTGGGAATTTAATAAAGGACAACAAATAAATAGGGATACTAGCCAAACAGGTTTTGATCAGCATGGCTCTAGCAGCCAGAGAAAGGAGCTTGCATCTCCACCCCACAATCTTTTTAAGAATCTTGTCAACAAGGGGTTGAATATCACTTCTGGACAACTTATCATAATGTAAAGGGACTCCTAGGTACTTTAAAGGAAAGGAACCTACAGGGCAGCAAATAATATGGCCCAACTCATGAGCCATAGAAGGATCTACATTAATGGGGACTAATTCACTTTTATGAAAATTCACTTTCATTCCTGAAATTTCTTCAAACCAAAGGAGAATGTACTTAAGGTTCCTAATGTAATTCCTATCAGCTTTACAAAACAAAATAGTGTCATCAGCATACTGTAAGGATAGGATGCTACCTTCCCTAAAGTTTCCTAATAACCCTTGGACTAACCCTTTGCTTTTAGCTTTATCTAGCATTTTGGAGAAACCATCACTGACTAGGTTGAACAAAAAGGGTGACAAAGGGTCACCTTGTCTTAGACCCTTCCCAGTTTTAAAGAAAAATCTTTCTTCTCCATTAACTAGGATACCAACAGACCCTCCCATGACCACTTGTTTGATCCACTTTATCCAAAGAGGATCAAAGTTTCTAGTTTCTAGCAACTCAAACAAGAACTGCCAGCTAACTCTATCATAGGCTTTCTCATAGTCTAATTTCAGAATAACTCCAGGTTTACCACTTCTATAAATGTTGTCAACTAATTCATGAGCTACAACAACACTTTCCAGTATATATCTGCCTTTAATAAAGGCTGACTGAGAAGGAGAAACTATTCTTTGCATCACAGAGGTAAGCCTAATAGTAAGAAGTTTGGAAAAGATCTTAAAGCTACAATTAAGGAGACTAATAGGTCTAAACTGCTTGATATCATTAGCATCACTAATTTTTGGAATCAGAGTTACTATAGCAAAATTGATTCTATATAAGTCTAGTTTACCTCTATAGAGGTCATCAAACATGGCTACCAAATCACTCTTAATGAGGTTCCAAAATTTATGATAAAAGAGAAAGGACAGGCCATCAGGTCCTGGAGCCCCCTCAGCATAGCAGCTGAAAACTGCTGTCTTGATTTCAGCCTCAGAGAAAGGTGCTATTAGCATTTTTTTCTCACTACTCACCTTATCATGTTCATCCCAAAAGTCCTGAGCTAATCTAGCACTAGAAGACGTCTCTCTAGCAAAAAGGCTTTTATAATAATCTACAACAATCTTCATTACACCTTTCTGATCATGCACCAAGCCATTAGGGCCATGCAGACATTCTATCCTCTTTTTTCTACTTCTATGGTTTGCTATTGCTTGAAAGTAAGCAGTATTCTTATCTCCTTCTAAAAGGTTCCTGTTCCTGGACCTTTGTCGAACTTTTATCTCTTCTAAGGACCAAATTCTATCTAGCTGGTCCTCTAGCACTTTCAACCTATTGGATTCCTCCAAAGTTAGAGATTAGTCTCAGTCAAATTTTCCAGCAAGGTGAACTCTCTAGACAGGTTTGACTTGGTTCTATTCAGGTCAGCTACCTCATTTGCAGCCCAACCTCTTACCATTTTCCTAAAAGTTCTAACTCTAAACTGCCATCTATCAATACTTCTAATCATAGATCTGAGGCCCTGCCGTATACGGTCTTTCTTCAATTTGAGGCCCTACGTAGGGTTCGCGGCCGGCCACATGAGCTCAACAGTACACAAGAACAAAAAGGAATCAGCTTTTTGTCAGAAAGATTTCTTTTGGCCATAGATCTTTCGTGTTACCTACTTTCACATGGGAGACAGAATAAAGAAATGCAAGAGGAATAGTAGGAAATTGGACCGTCTGATCTTGATAATTTTTTTTTTGCAAAAACAATATTGTAGTATTTTTGTTTGTATCTAGTAATTATTGTCCAATTAACTAGATTTAAAAGATTCGTCTCACAAATTATAAACAAACTTTATAATTAATTATTTTTTAATCTATATTTAATACTCTATATAAGTGTCTAAAAAATCGATAGGATGGGAAATTTTGTAAAGTTTTAGAGTTAAAAACAATCTAAACAAGTTCCAAATACTGTAACGGAGAGAAAGAGAGAGAAACGCAGCAGAGAGCGAGGCTGCCAACAACCGTATCTCCTCGAGCTCACCACTTCACCAGTGTGTTGTATATTTCTACACGTACTACTAGTGTCTCCGCTTATGTATAATAATAAATATAAAGTAAACAAAGAATGCATGATAGGCAGACCGATCCAACAACGACGTGCGACGTGTCCCTACTCCAGTTAATAACTAACTTTAAAACGACGGTCATAAACGTGTCTACGTATAGAGATAAAACTATTTACTCACGAAACCTTTTGTTTTATTTGTCTGCCGACAGACCTAGAGCAAAAAAAAAATGTTAATGATAATTATTTCCATGCCGTCCAGTTGTGGAAGATTTGTTGTGCTTCTTTCTCCATCAATCTCTTCTTTGATTAGAAAGCATTAGGCTTGTTAGACTTGTGCTTTCCGGTCTTTAGCCTGAGGAAGCTAGCTAGTTGACCTAGTGGTGGCAGAGGGTAAGGTCGGACAGTGATGCGGCGGTGAGACAACATACTGGCGGATCGAGCGGTGTGTCGTAACTAGAGACACTGCTACAGAAACGACAATTAATGTCGATCCATCACTGCCGGTTGTGTTTGGGCTGGTAATAATGCCTCATCACTGCCGGTTCAGGCTCTGACAGGCCCCCAATTATTAGGGGCAGGCGCTGAACCGACAGTGAAACACAACATCACTGTCGGTTCGTGGCTTGAACCGGCAGTGATGCTCTCGGCCCTATCACTGCCGGTTCAAGCCACCAACCGGCAGTGATGTCATGTTTCACTGTCAGTTGGTGGCTTGAACCGGCAGTGATGTTGTGTACATTATAAAACTTCGATCTCCTCTCCCTCCTCTGCCCCAATAGTGTAGAACAATGCGTGAGCAGCCCCATCTCTTCATTATTGCGGCTAGGTGTTCTTCGAAATTGCTCGTGTTGATTCATTTGTGAGGGCACCCCGAATCGTTTGTATTACCCCTTCAATCCTTAGTGGAAATCTTGGGCTAACCTTTGTGGTTGCTTGAGGGAGGCAAAGAGGTGGAAGAGACTCCGACCTTTGTGGTCACCTCAACAACGAGGAGTAGGAACTCCTTTGTGGGGACTGAACCTCGGTATAAATCTTGAGTCTCGCGTGCTTGATGGTGTGGAGATAGCTTCGACTATCCTTTCCTCTTGTATTCTTCGTGTTCTCACTCTCTCCCTCAAAGTTCATAGGTTGGGAAGGCCCGATCTACAAATTGGAGAGGAACCAATCCAAGTAAAGCTCAACATCATCATCCTCAACCTCAAGGAGTGTGGGGAAAAACTCGGATTCGGATTCAAAGCTCATTACATTGAGATCCCGAAGCTACAGCGAACCACTGGTAATACCGGTCTGCCTTCACCGATAGTACCGGTCAGCCACCGGTAGTACCGGTCCTACTGCCGGTAGTACAAATCAGTGGTTTGCATTCTCTATTCACTAGCTAATACTTATTGTTTCATACTTGTGCTAGTATTTTGTGGTTGCTTTAGTAACTAGTATAGCTTGTGTATCTTGCTAGTTACCTTCTTGCTTGTGTAGCATAGAAGTAGCTCTTGAGTGACTAATTGACTTGTGTAGTCTTGTTAGTCACATTACTTAGCTTGTGTAGCTAAGATTTTGAGCTCTCTAGTTTGGCTTGTGTAGCCTTGCTATTGAGCATTACTAGTGAGCTTAGGCTTTGTGCGCTTTGCCTTTACTAGCATGTGTAGGAGCTCCCGGTTTGCTTAGAGTACTGGTTGTTTAGGTTTGTGTGACCTTGCAACCTAGACTTGTTATGTGAGCTTTCTAGCCCGACACCGTAGTAAGCCTTCTTATCTTAATTTGTTGGGTGCTAGTGTTTTAAGTAGAAGGGTGTTGTTTTGGCTAGACCGATAGTTCTAATTCCGCATTTATTTCGGTTAGCATTTGCGATAAGTTTTTAGATACGCCTATTCGCCCCCCTCTAGGCCAATTAGGTCCTTTCATAGTCGATCGAAAAACATAGCGATAACGGTCGAAATCGGTGAGAACGATATCCTAAAAACGATAAACACGTCAAATCACCTGCAAAGAGCCAATGAGCCATATAACTTGGCCTATCTCACATGATAATAACAAATAAAGCCACGATTAACAAGATCATAAACTAAATCACATATTTCACACCAATCTTTGTCTCAAACAGTGATGATGTAGTGATCGCTAGTGGATTAGGAGGATAACTAGGCCTTATGCTATGCCATGAGCCTGAGCAGGAGGGGGGAGAGACTCAGAAGCAGGGAGATAAGACTAGATTGGGTTTCTTCATAATTCTCATTGCTTCCTTAATCCTTCATCATCCGGTTACATATATAGAAGCAAGCTCCATGCTGCTGGCGTCTAGCTCCTAGTTACTGGCGCCAGCTAATAACTACAGTCCATTAATGCTCCCTTAATCTCCTCCTTTTCCTCTTAATTGCCTTCATAACTTAGGCCTCTTCAGCCCCCAGCCTTCTCGGGTTGTGTCAGGCCATACGCTGCCTTGGGAGCTCCCTTGGCTGCATGCCGCCATGCACATGATAGATAAACCACACAAGATCAGGACAATTCTTGACAATGACACAGATAAACATTAAAGATCTAAGTTGAATTGACAAATCATAGTGATAAGAACATGAATTGTTAGAGTCTCTTCTTCAGTACACCCAAAGTATGCACTATATAGTCTATAATTAAATTAGGATTCATGGTCTTTAATTTGAATCCGTAATTACCATCAGTAAATTACCGGTTAAATACGGGAATCTTCGAAATCGGTCGGAAGCAAGCAAAATCGTTTCCGCTTTCGTTTCCGTTTATTTTTACCATTATCGTTTTCGTTTTTTCGATTACCGCTACCGTTTCCGTTTAGGGCTGAAAATCGGAAAAAACTCAGGAAACGATTTTCGAAAATCGGAGATTATCATTTTCGTTTTCATCTCTACATGACCCCTTCTTCCTCCAGACTCAAGACAAGTCCACGCAAGAGAGGAGCTCGCTGCCGGTTGCAGCTGCAGTAAGGGAAGGGGCCGGGGCTTGTCGGCACCCACAGTCAAGGTGGCAGTCCTTCTATTTCATGTTTTGCAAATAGATCCTGATTAAGCTAACTAGGAATCATCATAATCTAAATAGAAAATAATATAGAATATAAAAATTAAGCAAATCTTACCCTAATAATCTTATCTTATCTCACCTCAATATCGAACTAAGAAGAGTTTTTTTTTTATCATAGTCCTTTTTTCTTTTACTAATTCTTTTCCTGTTTGGTTTCTGCTTCGTTTTTTTTTGTTTTTTGAATTCCCCAGGCTCTCAGTTTGTGCCAACGTACCTAGCAACAACTAACCACATTACCTCAACCAACATATCACCTGGATTTTGTCACGATGTTTCCAATTTGCTTCTTCCTTAATTATGTTTTCCATGCCACCCTTTTTTGGATGGATTTGTTTTTTTTATTGTGAACTGATGGATTTGTTTTCTCTCACGTGTGATGTTCTCCATTTCCCCGCACGTAAAATTTCTGTTCTTTTTTCCACGTATTTTTTCCTCGGTCTTTTGTCCAACATATATACATGATATGATTTTCTTGTTCTTTTTTCTCCACCGTACATGGTGGTTTCCAATTGTACATATGGTACACGATTTCTTTTCCATTTTTAAGGTGTTTTTCGATTTCCTTTGGTTTCTTAATTTTTCCGGTATAGAGATCAACGCTTTTGGCTTTGTTTTGTAATTGTTTTTCCTATGGAACAACCGGGAGCAATGAGAAAAAAATTGTCATGACATGATTTTTTCTTCTGATTTTCTCGTACACACTTAAGTACATTATATGGTTTCTAAATTGTTTGCCATTTTTTTTCCTTCGGTTTTTTCTCTAACGCACTTAAGTACCTGAAGGTTTCCTATTTGTTTCATGTATTGGGAGATTATCACTTTTGGTTACCCCCCACCCCCCAGGTATACCGGAAGCAATGAGAAAATTCTGGTTTCCAAATATTTTTTTTAAGTAAACTGGAGATTATAGTCTTCTGTTCACTACTACAGAAACGACAATCACTGCTGACCTATCACTGTCGGTTGTGTTTGGGCCGGTAGTAATGCCTCATCACTTCCGGTTCAGGCTCTGACAGGCCCCCAATTATTGGGGGCAGGCGCTGAACCGGCGCTGAACCGGCAGTGAAACACAACATCACTGCCGGTTCGTGGCTTGAACCGACAGTGATGCCTCTCGGCCCTATCACTGCCGGTTCAAGCCACCAACCGGCAGTGATGTGGAGTTTCACTGCCGGTTCGTGGCTGGAACCGCGAACCGACAGTGATGTTGTGTACAGTATAAAGCACGCGAACTCCTCTCTCACTCCTCTGCTCAACGGTACATAACAGTGCTCGGAGCTCCATCTCTCCATTATTGCGGCTGGTGGATTTTGATCTCCATTTTTGGTTTCTCTTCACTCTTGGATCCTCATATCTTCTTGCTATTGATTAGTAACAAGCATAATTCGTTAGAATTGTTGGTTTATATTGTTTTTGTGTGTAAATCCATAGTTTAGAGCTATGCTAGTTTTCATGATCAAGAAGAGGGACGTTGCAATTTGTGTCAATTTTTTGTAGCTTTTAGATCCAAAATTATTTAAAAAAATTGTAGCACTTTGTTTTTATTGGGTAATTATTGTATAATCATTGAGTAGCTAGGTTCGAAAGATTCGTCTCGAAAATTATGGATAAAAATTGTAATTAGTTATATTTATTACTTACATTTTATACTCAATGCATGCATGAAAGATTTGATGGGATGTGGAATAGATTCGGTATTTATTACTTACATTTAATACTTCAGGCATGCATTTAATACTTACATTTAATACTCCATGCTTCCATTATTATCTATTTGTTGTCTCACTTTTTATAGCGGACCAAATTCAAATTATATCGAAAAATATTGTTCAAAAATACTCCTATTAATATGTTCCTATGTTTCCTTTGCCCATTTTATCAGTGCAGACATGGCTCGAGGGTGGATGTACGATCTGTCACATACAGACCCACGGTACTTGACATGCATGGACGATTTCATCAAGCGAGCTAGAGCCAATGTTGGGGACTCACATCTTGTATTTTGTCCATGCAAAGATTGCAAGAATACAAGAAAATGCGGGCGACGTGGAGCATATACGTTTGCACTTGATCACAAGGGGGTTCATGAGAAACTACACGATTTGGACTTTGCATGGGGAGGTTGGTCAAAATGTTAATGATGATGTGCCTAGTGTATCCCTGAATGCATTATTGCATGTTCATGATTACACAGAACATGTGCCTACCAATGATGATGTGTTTATGAATACATTAGCTGACAACACTGAGGAAGATGATGGTATTTCACAACTTCTACATGATGTGCATGGGGGATTCCTTAGTGCTTCACAGTTGAAAAAACTGGAGATAATGAGAAAGGATTCAAAAACACCATTGTATCCGGGCTGCCCAATAAGCAAACCGGAAGCCAACATCATGCTATTGGAGTTCAAATCAACGAATGGGTTGAGTGATAAAGGCTTCGATAACTTGTTAGGTATACTACATAAACTGTTCCCGAAGGATACCTAGTTAGTAGAAAAGACTTACCTTGCGAAGCAAATGATTTGCCCAATTGGCCTCGAGGTTGAGAAAATCCACGCGTGTTTCAACGACTGCATATTGTACCATGGAGAGAAATACAAAGACTTGGATGCATGTCCCAAGTGTGAAACTCCCTGATACAAGCAAGGACCATCAAATGATGGAAGCAAGACCAGAGGAGGGACTGTAAAGTCCGTGTGGTATTTTTCTATAGCTCCACGAGTGCATAGGTTGTTTGCAAATGCAAAGTCAGCCCAGCTGTTGCGTTGGCACGACGAAGAGCGAAAGAAAGATTCAATGATGAGGCACCCCGCCGATGGTTCGGACTGGAGGACTATCAACACTATGTTCTATAAGAACATCGGTGGAGAGGTAAGGCATCTGTGGTTAGCTTTGAGCACGGATGAGATGAACCCGTTTGACCAGGTTAGGACCAATCATAGCACTTGGCCAGTGACGCTATGTATATACAACCTTCCACCCTGGCTTTGTATGAAACGGTCATACGTCCAGATGCCATTACTAATCCAAGGACCAAAACAACCCGGTAATGATATTGATGTGCTTCTAGAACCAGTGACCGATGAACTACTACAGATGTGGGAGACGGGTGTGAAGGATGTTTGGGATGAATACAAAAAAAAACATGTCACGGTAAAGGTTGTACTTATCGCTACAATCACCGACCTACCAGGGCGAGGTTGCTTGTCTGGAGAGAAGACAAAAGGATACACTGGGTGTGTCGAGTGCTTGGACGAGACTGATGCTACACATCTACCAGAAAACAGGAAGATGGTCTACATGGGACACCGTAGGTTCCTACGTCGTGATCACCCTTACCGTAGGAATACAAAAGATTTTAATGGGACTATTGAAAAACGTGGACCTCCAAAGTATCGAGACGGGAAACAGATGCTTCAACAATTAAGCAAACTCACAAATGTTGTCCTTGGGAAAGGGGCAGGGGCAGTAGCAGCGCCAACCGATAGTATCTGGAAGAAAAAATCAATCTTCTGGAAAATACTTTATTGGTCACTTTTGAGTGTACGTCACTGTCTTGATCCAATGAACATAACTAAAAACGTGTGCGGTAACACACTTAACACGTTGATGAACACCGGGGGAACAAGCAAGGATTCTCTCGCGACACGCTTGGACATGCAACACCTGGGCCTCAGGAAGGAGTTGCACCAAGTAACTCTTGAGAATGACCACTTGAAACTTCCGGTGGCATCATGGACACGGAAAAAGGAGGAAAAAGAAATGCTTATTTCTTTATTCAATGATCTCAAAGTACCGAGTGGCTACTGTGGGAACCCGAAGAGGCTAGTTAACATGAGAGAAGTTAAGTTTAACTATGGTTCTATGAAGGCCCATGACTGTCATGTCATAATGACTCAGCTGCTCCCAGTTGCTCTGTGAGGTATCCTCCCTGACAAGGTCCGCGCTCCAATCATAAAGTTGTGTTCGTTCTTCAACGCGATCTCTGAAAAGGTCATTGAAGTGGGCAGGCTAGACCACCTGAAGTAGGAGATAGCCGAGATTATATGCAGGCTTGAGATGCATTTCCCACCGACTTACTTCGACATTTCAGTGCATCTACTTGTTCATCTTGTGGATCAAATAAAAGCCCTTGGCCCAATGTACCTACACCAGATGTTTCCTTTTGAGAGGCTCATGAAAGTTTTTAGGCGGTATGTTAGGAATAAATTCAGACCAGAAGGGAGCATGGTAGAAGGATGGTCAACATAGGAGGCTATTGAGTTCTCCACATATTATCTGAACATCAAGCGGGTCGGAGTTCCAGTATCTCATCATGATGGAAGACTAGGAGACAAAGGAACAATAGGTGAGAAAGCTGTCAAAATAGATAAAATGGTCTCCTTCAGACAAGCACACTTTGTTGTTCTCCAGCAGGCCGACGGTGTGATGGCATACATTGATGAGCACAAGTAGTTACTGCAAAATAAGCACATCGGTAGGTCACAGGCTTGGCTTGAGAAAAAACATAAGGAGGAATTCGGTGACTGGTTTCGACGCCAAAGGCTAGGAATGGTGACGGGATGTCAGCTAGATCTCTTAGCCCCCAGACCTTCGACTACGCTAATGATGTACCAAGGATATCAAATAAATGGTTTTACATTTTACACAAAAAAACAGGACGGAAAGAGCACTAACCAAAATAGTGGTGTTCGTTTCGACGCCCACGATGAGTTCGGCACGGTGGTGGCAACATACTTTGGTTTCATAGATGAGATATGGGAGCTAGACTATGGACATCAGTTGAAAGTAGCTCTTTTCCATTGTCTGTGGGTCCGGCTGAATGAAATCAACACCGACAAGGATGGGTTCACTACCGTTGATCTATCCAAGACCGCATACAAAGATGACCCCTTCATCCTTGCAAAGGATGTTTTGCAAATCTTCTATGCAAGGGATAACAATACAAATGGAAGACAACATGTAGTATTGCAAGGCAAAAGGAAGATTGTCGGTGTCGACGGAGTGACAGACGAAGAAAAGTACAAAGGTTATGAAGAAATGGCTCCTTTTGGGGCGGACGTTACCCTACATGTCCTTGAAGCGGGTGACGAACCTGCTTACCTTCGGAGTGATCACGATGAGGCCATCATCGTGCCTGCACCGTGAATTGTTAGAGTATCATAAACTATGTAATCCTTAATGAAATGTTGTTTTAGTAATTTGCATCAAATTTGAGATCATATGAAGTTGTAGATTGATGAGTTGTACCACGTTGTTGATTGATGTATGACATGTCAAAAGGAATTCAAAAAATATAAAGAATTAGACCTTGAGTGTATAAGCATTAATGTAGAGCTCCTCAAAACTAGCAAAAGCTATGTTGGAAGATTTTCAACTTCTATTCAAATTTTTGGAGTAATTACAAAGGATGTAATTGAATTTTAAACCCTTATTCAATTCAAAAGGGAATTCAAAAACTATAAAGAATTAGACCTTGAGTGTATAAGCAATAATGTAGAGCTCCTCAAAACTAGCAAAAGCTATGTTGGAAGATTTTCAACTTCTATTCAAATTTTTGGAGTAATTACAAAGGGGGTGATTGAATTTTAAACCCTTATTCAAATTCAAAATGGAATTCAAAAACTATAAAGAATTTGAATATGCTCCTTCAGCAAAAGTTGTAGAGAATTAAAAATTATGCAACTTCTATGTTTGGAGTTTTCAAGTTCTAGTCAAAAATCAGGAGTAATTTGAATTCTAAAGCAAAAGGTAGATTTAAAAAATACACACATCACTGCCGGTTATAGAGGAACCGACAGTGATGTGCTTCTTCACTGCTGGTTCTAATTACTAACCGGCAGTGATGCTCCCTCATCACTGCTGGTTCTTCTTACAAACCGTCACTGATAGGGGACATCACTACCGGTTTGTAATAAGAACCGGTAGTGATATGCCACCCTATTTAAAGAATTGGCGCACGTCCGAAAATTTCAGACGCGCGCCGTTCCACACTTAGCCATTCTGCTCGAGCCCGAGCTCGCCACTGCACGCCATCGCCGCCCCCTGGACCTCGACGACCTCGACGCCGCGAGGAGCTCCCTCCACTGCACGCCGCCGCCGCTACACTCCGCCGCAACTGTACGCTGCCGCCCGCTCTGCTTTGCTCGACGCACGCCGCCGCGAGGAGCTCCCTCTAGTGCACGCCGCCGCCGCCCGCTCTGCTCGACGCCGCCCAGGACCGCCAGGGCCGCCATGACATCGCCGGCCGCCACATCCACGCCGCAGGAGCACAGGAGCAGGAGCACGTACAGGAGCGCAAAATCCGGCCATAACCTCCATGCGGTGAGCTGCATGTCCACACACCGAAGGTGTTCGATGAAATGTGTATATGGATCTGCCCTGCTTTTGCTTGCTTGCTTGGCATGGAGATAGATGAGGAGATGAATTGAAGGAGGGATAGAAAGGGAGGAGATCGAATGCCCTGCTTTCGCTTGCTTGCTTGCTTGCTTGTTCGATGGAATGCCATAAAGAAATCATATATCGAGATAGAGATAGAGAGAAAGAGAGAGATGGATTACATATAACTAGAGATATAGATAGAGATAGATAGAGAGTTAGAGATATACAATCATATATATGCCATCTCGTTATACAATCTGTTGACGCCGTTTTTGGTACGTGTCAATATGAACTGAGTACACTGATCGGCAAGAAGATAGTCACTCTTGCACGAGTCGTTTATTTCCTTAAAAATAGGAGTTTTGTTTAGGTATGGGTCGTGTCTGTTTACAACTCCTTCTACTAGAGTATAAATATGTACCGAGAGGTGGTGTAGAAGATGATTCACAATCAATCAAAGAAATCTATTATTTTCGTCTACTTTTCCAGCAAATCTACTTTTACCGCATTAGTTCTAGTATATCCACGAGTTCTTGCGAAGTTTTGATGGGCTACATCTACAAGATCTCCGTCAGCTTTGTTAGTTCCATGTTTTGAACAATCTGAGCCTTGACGTCCGGGCGCATCACCATCGTCTCGTTCAATTTTGTTCTAGTTATCGTCCTTGTCAATTAACTGATCAAATCGACTGGCACACCTTGGATATCGAATTTTGGGTATAAGCCCGAGGTGTTCGCAGATCCGACACTTTTTTGTGTCAACACCTCTTTTGGCACACCCGGTGGGACCAATAACACATCCCGTTTCCACGGTTTTATCCATTATAAGCTTATTATGCGTAATGCTACTGATGTTCATCCGAGCAATGTCATCGAAGTCTCCGAAGCAGATCTGAAAGATGATTAGAAGCAGGCTATGGAGGAGTACAAGAAATTATATCTAAAGTCCTTCAGCCTAAGCAGGAGCGGCGATGCTATCCAGAAGCAAGATCCACCATTGCCATGGCAGGTCACTTTCGACGCCAATCCTGGTAAATTGCAAGATATGGTTAATTCTGCAATAAATCATGCGTTAATTAGCCACTCCAATGTGTTGTCCAATAATGTATACAATGATGTTATGCAATCTTTCAAAGAGGGACGGACACCCCAGTATGTTGGTCCAACGTATCATCAACCTGGATCGGCATCTGCTACAACTTCATCGGCGGCTCCAATGGCGTTTTCCCAACTTGTGAGTTCGTCTGCCGATGAGGCCACGCCGCCAAGATCAAGCCCAGTAAGTGTCACTCGTTTGAACACAGATCCGGTGGCATCAACAATGTCAGGCCCTTCATGAAGAATCAAATGACTCCCGCCAGCTGGTGGGGATACGGTATGCCTCCAAGTCCATCTGCCGATTCTAGATCAATCCAAGATAACAATGCAGTACGGAAGGCTCCCACGGCATCGGCAATATCTGCACAACCGATGATCCCAAACTATGCTACATCCTCTCGAACTGTGCAGCTGCCGTCAGAGAATCTTCAGATGGCGATACCCAAGATACCTTATGCGCAACCATCGGCAGGTTCTTTGCCGATTCAACAAGACACGACAACTGTAAGTCAGCTCATGGTATTGGCAAATCCTCAGACTGGAGTACCAGAGCACCAGGGTGGCCAGTTGATTGACTTTAGAGTACATGAGCGGCAGGCGCCGGTTAGCTATCAGCCATCGGCGAATTATATGCCGATGACTCATAATCCTGGATGGACTAGTTAGGCACCGATTCAGCAACAGATGGTACAACCTCGACGTCAGATTGCAGGATTTCAACAAGGCTACTTACCATCGGTCTCCATAATGATGCATCGGCATGCTAGCCGGTAAACTTTACCTTGCCACAGTACCCGACGAACATTCAGAACAAAGCATCGGCATATCAACCGATGAATATAATGCCACAGTATATCTCAGTGGGCAGTCATGGTTGTCCATCGGCAAATCAGCCGATGCATAATATTCAGCAAGCAGGTGTTGTGCCCACGCCAATAGCTTCGGCTTATGTGCCACAAAGATATGGGGAGGCGTATCAACCAGCTCAGCCGATTAACATCCAACCAGTGCATCGGCAAGATCAAGATGCATACTGGGCCGATAGGATCGCCGAAGTGATGAAAGAACAATTCGGCATCAAGTCTAAGGTTAATACGTAATCCTATCGAATGCCATACCCTCAGGCGTATGATTTGATTCCTCTCCCAAACCGGTATAAAGTGTCGGATTTCACAAAGTTTTCTGGTCAAGATGACACGTCAACGATGGAGCATATCAACCGCTTCATTATCCAATGTGGAGAAGCGGCCAGTAGAGATGAACTGAGGGTGAGATTGTTCTCGTCATCATTATCTGGATCGTCATTTACTTGGTTCATTTCACTGCCTCCAAATTCTGTGATAACTTAGGCCGATCTAGAGAAGCAGTTACACAAATACTTCTTCGCTGGCACTCATGAGAAGAAGATTACCGATTTAGTCAGATTGAGACAGTGTAATGATGAATCGGTAGAAAGCTTCGTCCAAAGGCTGCGAGACATAAAGAACAAGTGCTACAGTTTGGTGCTTGATGATCGACAGTTTGCGGATTTGGCCTTCCAAGGATTACTGCCACATATCAAAGACAAATATGCATCCCAAGAATTTGAAAGTCTAAGCCATCTTGTGCAAAGAATTGCCGATCAAGACGTTAAAGCCTTTGAACCTAGGAAAACTTGGAATAAAAAGGTGTCCTTCGTTGAGCAAGAAGAAGATTCCGAGTCGGATGAGGAGCCAAGCATCGGCGTTGCTGGGTGGGTAAAAGACAAGAAGACGGTATCCTGCCCGTTTGGCCAGAAAGAAGCTGAAAGATTCACCTTTGATATTACCAAGGCCGATAGGATATTTGACCTGTTACTTCAAGAAGGGCGGATTAAACTATCGCCTAATCAGGTAATTCCATCGGCAGAAGAGCTTAGAAGGATCAGGTACTACAAGTGGCATGCTACAACCTCACATAATACCAATGATTGCAAGGTATTTAGGCAGTAGTTGCAGTCAGAGATTGAGTCTGGGCGAATTAAATTTGAAAATTCTAAAGCTCAGAAGCCAATGAAGATCGACCAACACCCGTTTCCAAATAATATGATGGAAACTAATGGAAGACTAAAGTGTTAACGTCGGAAGGTGCTAAGAAAAGTGCATCGGTAGATCCTGAACATCAGATAAGTATGCATGATGTAAAAGGGAAAAAGCTTGCCGATAACAAGAATGGCAAGAGAGTTACCGGTGAAAGTAGCAACTCTAGGAGGCCTCATGGACGTGCGCCATATGGCGTTGTAATCACGCACAGGCAGCCACGACAAGAATATGGTCGCTTGCAAGAGGAGTGATATCGGCAGCAGCAGGAAGAAAGACGCCAAGAATGGCATCGACATAAAGACCATTGGAGGTGCCCCTTCTTTGTTCATTGCCGGGAGAAGGGTATCAAGCTACCCACTGCCGATAACTGCCCCGAGTGCAACGGGTACTATCCTGTCGATCGGGCAGTAAAGAAGGCATGTTTCGACGATCGGGCGGCAAGCTATGACAGGCTGATCAGAGAAAGGGAATCAATACATGATCGATTGGGAGGCAAGCTCAATGTACATGATAGGATTGGCAAGCGTGTCCACCAAGAAGAGCTTGAAGAGAGGGCTAATGCAAGAGTGCCTGATGAAGAAGTATTTGCGAACACATGGTGGATAAGTACCCATGTAGTTTAGTTTTGTGATGAGTGATTGCCCAACACTTGAGCGGTTCAGTTTGAGTGGCTTACCCTAACCCTTTGTGAAAGCAAATGTGTGCCTATCTATCGGCTTGTGGTGTGCAGGTGCTATGCCTAGTGATAGTGGTCAATGGCATAGAGAAGGTCGAGTAGAGGCTTGCCGTGCCGATGGACTGAGAGCGGTGAAGGGCGGAAGAGGGGCTCGGACCGAGGGACCATGGGTGCCGGCGGACTAGCTGTGGTGGCTAGTACTTGGCACCGGCGAGTGCGAGAAGACATGGAGGTAGACCGAGTCAACCGAGTCAAGACGGCGGACGAGCGGGTCGAGCGGAGGCTCATGGGACTCGGAGTCCGACCGGGCGAGGACAAGGTGGCTCGAGTCGAGTGGTTTGGTGATTTGGGCCTCAAAACCATCCGAGGACGGTTTCCGAGTTTGGGCCTCAAAACTCGGGGTTCGGTAGTTGAGCCCAAAGCTATCGGTGGCGGGTTTTCTAGGTTTGGGCCTCAAAACCTAGGCGAAGCTTCGGAGGAAGCAAGGATGGCACGTGGCGGAATCCTGGAGGTTGCATCGAGGCGACGGCAACTCCCGGCAGGAAGCGGGGCCGTCCATTCAAATGAGTGGCTGAGAGTTACCGACTTGGATTACAATGTCTTAGGGCTAGGTAATTCGGTCTTGTATCTAGTGGGGTCTTTGGGAAATAACCAAAGCTCCATTAAATAGAGGATGAAGGGGTATCCTCATCCTATCTCTTGAACCCTAATCATTTTGCCCCAACTCTCTCTCTCTCTACCCTCTCTCTAGTTCATGAGATCCCTAGGTTGATTTCACTAACCTTTGTAAGAACTTGAGTTTGTTGCGAGGAATCGGAGGCCGTAACCTCCGTTAGCCCTGGCAGCGTTGAATACTTGATCGTGTCCCGCGTTTTTTGTTTATGTTCTTCATTTTTGCTTTTGCTCTCTCTTTTTCCCGAGATGAGAATTCTTGTTTGAGAGAAGCTTTGCAAATTCCATTTGAACCAAGTTCTTAGTACTTGTGAGGAGCAACTTTGCACCGAAGGAATTTTCCTAAAACCTCACGAGCACACAGATCGGGCGTTTTCTTTGCGGTGTTCTTCGTTTTGGGGTTTTCTACCGAATTCCTTTTGTGCCCGTTTAACCGATCCAAATTGAGCAATGATTTCTTCGGGATAGCTCCCCAACTACACTAGGATCATTCCTACAAACTTTGGTTGCAGTTGGTGATCATTTGGTTAGGTTTTGGAAAGATTTGGCGAAGAAAATCGGGGTTTTCGCGTTTACAGCGCTCTGCTCGGGGGCGCCGGACGCGCTATTGAGAGGCGTCGGACGCTAGGTCGTGCTGATGTCAGCATCCGTCACTCGCTCTGTCTGCGCGAGTCAAGTTGGCGCCGGACGCTCACCATCGTCGGTCGACCACGCACCAGACGCGTCCGTCGATTTTGAGAGTTGCAGAGCTCTCTGTCCTTTTGCGTCAGACGCTCAGCAGCGTCCGTTGGGATACCTCCAGACGCGTCCGTCGACTGGAGGAGCTCTCTGTTTCTTCTCTGTGTGTTTTGCGTCAGACGCTCGTTAGTGTCCGTCGAGTGTCCGTCAGACGCGTCGGTCGCCTGACTGACCTCTCGGGTTGCTCTCTGTTCTTGCGTCGGACGCTCGGCTTCAGCGTCCGTCGCTCAGCTTCTCAGCGTCCGTCGACTACAGTTTCTGCTGTTTTGCCTCGGGTTCTTGCCTCTTTTCATAGGGGTCGGGAACTTGGTTTTTGGGGTTTCCGGTGAGTTTTGCTCCACTACCGGTGAGCTCTCGTTTCTCCGTTTTTGTCTGAATCTCCGCTCGCGTTGCTCGGGGGAGGTTGAACACCCAGTAACTGGGTTTGGTTTTTGGGAAGAGTGGCCCGAATATTTCGAAAGAAATTTGAGGCTCCCATTCACCCCCCCTCTGGTCGTCATTCTCGATCCTTCAGTATTCTCTAGGGATCCAAACTTAAGGAGTGGTGCAAATACGAGCGGTGAAAAACAGTACCAACCTGTTTGGAAAACTAAGCTTCCTCAATGGTGCCCCAAAGGCTTAACGAAGACTCAGAGAAGGAGGATCTAGAGTGAACGCCAAGGAGATCTATATCACAATCCTTCAGGAGAGAGATCTCCAGTTAAGTAGTGGAGGCCGAAACACAAGGATAGGGATCCATCGGCGGAGATCAATATGGTTCTTACATTTCCAATGGAATTCATGGCGCTTGCAGATACTGAAGAAGAAGCTGCTGAGATGGCGCAGCTAGTGCTGGATCCGATGTCAGCTATCTTCTAGAAGCCTGCCGATGATGAAAGGCAGCATTTGAAGGCTTTGTTTGTCAAAGGCAAAGTTGATGGACAACTAGTGTCAAATATGCTGGTAGATGGTGGAGCGGCAGTCAATATAATGCAGTATGTCATGTTCAAAAAGCTTGGAAAAAGTGACTAGGACTTAGCCAAGATAGATATGATGCTTAAAGATTTTGAAGGCAATGTGTCGCCAGCTAAGGGAGCAGTATGCGTTGAGTTAACTATCTGCAGTAAAACTTTGCCGACAACGTTTTTTGTGATCAATGGCAAAGGTGCCTACAACCTGCTCCTGTGGAGGGATTGGATCCACGCTAATTGTTGTATCCCTTCCACAATGCATCAGAGCCTTGTGCAATGGGTTGGAGACAAAATTGAAGTCATCCGAAGTGAAACCTCGTCAATTATTGCATCGGCAGAATCAGAGACATATGAACAGACCAAATGCATATCAGGTGAAGCTTGGGATACGGAATTCCTCAAGGTTGCCGATTACCGAATTACACCGATCCAAGCAGTCGGTTCTGAAGAAGAGTTTTAATGGATCAATTCGCCGATGACGGAAAACTTGGGCAGGATTTCACATCGGCAGATGATTTATTAGAGATAGATATCGGCGATGGTAGTAGGCCTAGACCAACTTTTATTAGTGCTAAGTTAGATTCCAAATGTAAACAACAGTTGAGTGATTTACTAAAGGAATATAAAGATTGTTCTGCTTGGGATTATACGGAGATGCCTGGTCTAGACCGATCAATAGTTGAACATCGGTTACCTATTAAATCTAGTTTCCAGCCTCATCGGCAGCCAGCACGCCGATGCAATCCTCTTGTGTTACCCAATATTAAAGCTGAAATTACAAAATTAATTGAAGCTGGATTTATTCGGCAATGTCGATATGCCGAATGAATTTCTAACGTATTTCCTGTGTATAAGAAAAACGGGAAACTTCGTGTTTGTATTGATTTCAGGAATCTCAATAAGGCTACGCCGATGGATGGGTATCCAATGCCCGTTGCCGATCTACTGATTGATGTTGTTGCTGGACATCGAATCATTAGTTTCATGGATGGTAATGCTGGATATAATCAAATATTCATGGTTGAGGAAGATATATCCAAGACTACTTTCAGATGTCCGGGTCATGTCGGTTTATTTGAGTGGGTCGTGATGACTTTTGGTTTGATAAAACGCTGGTGCTACCTATCAGAGAGCAATGAATTTTATTTTTCATAAGTACATTGGCATGATAGTTGAAATCTATATCGACGATGTGGTGGTTAAATCCAGAGATTTTGAGAAGCATCTTGCCGATTTACGGAAAATTCTGGAGTGCACAAGGGAACATGGGTTAAAGATGAATCCTAATAAGTGTGCATTTGGTGTATCGGCAGGCCAGTTTCTAGGTTTTGTGGTGCATCAAAGAGGTATTGAGATCAGCAGGAAATCCATTGATGCAATTAATAAAGTGGTTGCTCCTACGAACAAGACTGAGTTGCAATCCTTGATCGGCAAGATTAATTTCATTAGAAGATTTATATCTAACTTGTCTGGGAAGATTAAGTCTTTTAGCCTATTGCTAAAGCTGAAGGCCAGTCAAGAATTTGTATGGAAGGAAGAACAGCAATCAGCCTTAGAAGAAATTAAGAAATATTTAGTGAATCCTCCAGTTTTGGTTCCACCTCAACACAGGAAGCCTTTCAGGTTGTATTTGTCTGCTGATGATAGTGTTATCGGGCCAGCCTTAATCCAAGAAGTTGAAGGAAAGGAACGCATAGTTTATTATTTGAGTAGAAGGCTGGTGGATGCTGAAACCAGATATTCGGCCGTCGAGAGGTTATGTTTGTGTTTGTACTTCTCTTGCATTAAATTGAGGCATTATTTGTTATCGGCCGAGTGTACTGTAATATGCAAATGATGTGGTTAAGTACATGTTGTCGATGTCGATATTAAGTGGAAGAATCGGCAAATGGATTCTGGCGCTGTCAGGGTTTGATTTGAGGTATGAATCAAATAAGGCAATTAAAGGTCAGGTAATGGCCGATTTCGTTACTCAACACTGCGGTACAGTTGGTTCTGTAGAAATTACTCCTTGAACTTTATTCTTTGATGGGTCTACGTGTAAGGAGGGAGCAGGTATCGGTGTTGTCTTAATTTCACCCCGAAGATAGAAGTATGAAGTCTCATTGCTGATTATTGCTACTTCGACAAACAATCAGGCTGAATACCAGGCTTTGCTAAAAGGGTTGGAATTACTCAGGGAAGTGCATGCCGATGATGTGGAAATCTTCGACGATTCTATGTTAGTGATCAATCAATTGGTTGGGACATATGAATGTCGAAGTGAGATTTTAATTGCACACCATGAAAAGTGTTTGCAATTATTAAAAGAATTTAGAGAATACCGCCTCGAGCATATTCTCAGGTTGCAAAATGAAGAGGCTAATCGGTTAGCGCAGTACACTTTAGGATATCAGCCGATTCAAGAAATAATGACATCAATAATGGTTGTCGATGACTGGAGAAAAGAAATTACTGATTACTTGAGGGATCCATCTAAAAGGGTTGAAAGACGTCTAAGGTTTCAAGCTACCAAATACGTGCTCCTTGATAATGAATTATACTATCGAACGATAGATGGAGTTTTGCTCAAGTGCCTTAGTGAGGAAGAATCGAAAGAGTTGATGGGTGAAATTCATGAAGGAGTATGTGGGGCATATCAATCGGCATTCAAAATGAAGTGGATGATTAGGCGGAATGATTATTATTGGCCAACGATTCTTGAGGATTGTTTTAAATACTTCAAAGGATGTCAAGATTGTCAGAAGTTTGGTAATGTTCAGAGGGCGCCCGCATCGGCAATGAATCCTATAATCAAGCCTTGGCCGTTTAGAGGATGGGCTATCGATCTCATCGGTCAAATTTACCCGCCATCGAGTAAAGGGCATAAGTTTATACTGGTTGCCACCAATTATTTCACGAAGTGGGTTGAGGCTATTCCTTTGAAGAAGGTGACATCGACAAACATGATAGACTTTGTGAAGGAACATATTGTTTACCGATTTGGTATTCCTCAAACTATCATGACTAATCATGGGACTATGTTCACCTCGGGAGAGTTTGATGAATTTTCTATTGGTATGGGGTTTAAGGTTTTAAACTCTTCTCCTTATTATGCTCAAGCTAATGGTCAGGCTGAAGCAACTAATAAAGGGGTTATCAAGCTTATCAAGCGCAAGATTGATGAAAACCTTAGAAGGTAGCATATAGTGTTGAATGAAGCTTTATGGTCGTATCGGATGGCATGTCATGGTGCAACTAAGGTTTCACCATACCAGTAAGTCTATGGACATGATGATGTCCTACCTTGGGAAGTTAAAGCTGGTTCTAGACAATTGTTCTCCCAGGACCAATTAACAACCGATGAATATGATATCCTTATGAAGGATGAATTGGAGGATCTAACGATTCATCGACTGAGAGCTTTAATCAGCATAGAAGAAAACAAGAAAAGGGTTGCCAGGTGGTATGACAAGAAAGTGAAAGTGAAAGAGTTTGTCGATGGAGATCTGGTGTGGAAACTGATTTTACCGATTGGAACTAAGAGTTCAAAGTTTGGAAAATGGTCTCCTAATTGGGAGGGTCCTTTTCGGATAAATCGGTCTGTTCATGGCAACGCGTATATTTTGGAAACCCTCGAAGGGGTTGTGTTTCCCAGAGCGCTCAATGGTAAATATTTAAACAAATATTATCCTAGTATCTGGGTGGATGGATGATGTAATACAAGTATATACATCGATGAAAGCGTTAACATTATGATACAAACCGAGTCAGTCATCGAGCTTAAAGTCATCGGTACAACAAATTACAGCAGAGATCGAATGGATGAAATCGCACGAAGGCGAATTTGGTCTGCTTCCTCTATCTCCCTAGCATCGTCATCGACAACACCCTCGATTGGCTTAATCTTTCTCTTCAGCAGAAGGGCATGACGAGCATCGGCATCCCTTTCTTCTTGTAAATCTTTAGTGGCATCAGGGAGTTGGGCCTTCTTTTGGTTAGCTGCGTCTAAAGCTTCATCAACTTTCTTTAGCTTCACTAGCAGTTTTTCTTTCTGTGCCGATAGACGAATGATCTCCTGTTCGAGCTCAACACTTGAGGCCTCCAGGCGACCGATGTCTTTGTGTTTCTCTTCAGTAGTTTGCTTGAATTTAAGCATTTCTTCTTCGAGATTTGATTGGGCAACTCTATCGGCAATGCGGCGTGAAACCCTCTGGTACTGTAGTTGACGGCTCTCGAGGAACGCTGCTTGGAAAAGGGTTTCTTCGATATCGGCAGGCAGATGACCTTGAATCGCCTTGAAGGCCACCCTTACTGCATTAGAGTCTTGAAGTAGTTCGGATGTACTCTGCTGCAGTAAGGGTAGTAGTGCTTCAAGTTTATATTTTACCTCTGCCGATATGGCGTCTGAAGCTTGGGCAGAGCTTTCTTCTTCTTCGTCATCGTCTGGTATGTTGATAACAAAGGAGAATAAACTGTTTGGAGAATCTTGGGCCTGAAAAGAAGAGAGTCAAAGTTTGTCGATTAAAAGTTTGTCTTAAGTGCCAGACAGTTGATTTACCTGCTTTAGAGCAATTTCTCGCCTTGTACTTGGCGGAGCAGCTAGCATAGCCATGACTTGAGGATCGGTAATGGCTACCAATGAACTTGCCTCTATGGATGGGACGGTTGGTGCTGGTGCTGATGTCGATACCGATGGCGTTTCTGTTGTTGTGATAGGCAACTCCTGTAGCACCGGTATTGACACTTGGATGGAGATTTCAGTCGGTGTTTGATTAGGAATGGATATCGATGCTTGCTCTTGTGTTAGCGCATAGGTAAGAGGTGGAGGAGATGCTGCTGGCGATGTAACTGAGGTTGTTGGCCTTAAGCGTTTTTGTCGAGGAGCGGCACTTGATGAGCCTTGGCGTTTCAACTGTTGCACTTGGGGGGCATCAGCAGACTGGGTTGGAGAAGCTTGTACACTTGGGGCAGCTGCCGATGAACTTGTCTGTTACAAAAGTGAAAATGTTGAACGCAGATTGAAAATAAAGTAAGAATTGCTGATGGAAGTTTTGTGATCGGTATGAATAGGTGGAGATTTGTTACCGTAAAATCTTGCGCTAAGATGGCGGCATCGGTAGCATCAACCCCAGCTGGTAGTGGTTTAGGCTTGATGGTGACCTTAGGGACTGTCGTTCGATGCATGAGGGAAGCCAACGAAGGGGCCTTGCTACCGATTACCGATGTAGGGTTAATCGGTCGTAAAATGAAGGATTTGCCACTTCTACTCTTTTGGGGGATTGGATCATCAACCTGTTGGCAGAAAATCAGTTGAAAGGAGATAACAGAAAAATAATGTCAAGAAATAAACTCACCGCGTCATCAGGAATGATGTAATCAGCATCAATTAAGTGCTGATGGTAGTGTGATGATGCGGCAAACAGTTGATTTTTCCACTCTTGCCAGCAGGATTTGTATGATTCGGTGATGAAGGATACTGGCGCCCAAATGGATATGTCAATGTTGGTTGTATCGGCATGAGGAGGGAGATTGACAATCTTGTCCTAGTCCATGACGCTGGTGATGACTTCTCTTGGTTTTACCACATCGGCATAGCTGAGGTTGATCGGCAGTTGACCAAATGCTAGCTGTCTTGCCGCTGCCGATGGAGAGTAGAATTCATAAGTTGCATGAGTATTCTTCCCACTCCCAAAGATGTTAACTGGGATAGCCCACGGAGTAAGAATAGCCCTCAGAATTCCTTCGTTCTTCGGTATATCTTCGTCGCCAAGATTGAAAGAGAGTGGGAATCGGTTGCCATCATCAACATAAGGCCACCAAGCTCGTTCCGCAGCGGGAATTCCACAATAAAATCTCTAAAAAAACATGCCGAATTGATCCTCGTTGACATCGGTTCCTGGTAATGCTATTATAGCTTCCCCGAAGTTGAGTGGGGAGCGGGTTGCCGATTCATCATCGGCATGTACATGATTCTCAGCCAGATCTCTTGGAAATTGCTGGTTGAATAGGTCGAATTGAAGGCACTTGTGCATATGGGCGTTTACCCACATGTTGACGAACCACCAAGGACCTCCAAGGTTGCCGATAGGCTCACCCAGCAATAATTTTTCCGATATATGATGTAGAAGGTGATATACCGAGCTGAGGAGATATCGGCCAAGGGGAAGTCTTGCTCCATTAGCTAGGAGCTCTGCTGCAGGAAGATACATATTGGTTGGTCCAACAGTCCTACCATAGAATATGAATTTCTCCAACCACATGTTTAGGAAAGTGGCATGCTCCCTCTGGCTTACGGATCCGGTCTTATGATATTCTTGAACGTATCCGGTCCATCCGCCGATGTTGCGGGTACTTACTCGATGTTCAGGCTTTCTGTTGAAAAGGGTGGCATCATCGGCAGAAGAGATGTCAAGGCCGGTAAGCATATGCACATCGGCAAGTGTTGGGGTGGCTGGTCCGTGTCTGAATAGAAAAGTGTTCATTGTATCGGACTAGAAATAAGAGGCAGCAATCATCATGTTTTCATTCTTGGCCATATCGACAAGAGATAGTCTGATGCATTGATCTAAGTAGCGTTCTTCCCAGTAGACTTGTTGTGTCCTGACCATCCTGAGGTACCAATGTTTCCATCCTTTGGTAGGTTTTGGCCAAGAACGGAAAGTGTTTGTCCATAACCCTAGATTTAAATGTGCGGCTCTAAAGGGATGCGGTTGGTTTCCGCATTGATGATTCTGGTTGGATCAGTATTCCCCATCGTACCTAAACAACAAAGGTGTGCTTGATCGATAGGGATTACTATTTTGTTGCGCATTTCCAAGATTCAGAAAGCAAAGGAAGAAGAAGAGAAGAAATCATGAAACAGTGCAGAGAAGGAAAACCGCAAGGTGTGAAGCGAAAAGGGAAGAAATTTACCGCAAGGACGTTGAAGCTGATCGCCATCGGGACGGAAGAGTTCTTGCAAGATATGCACCTTTTGATGGAAGAAGAAGCCGCCGATTTGAATCTTACCGGAGTGTTCTTCAGGAGTGCCGGTGAAATGGGGGATGAAGGTGTGAATTCAGGGTGAAAAGAAGAACAAACGGTGGTCTTTATAAAGCCTAGGTCAAGGGGTGTTTTCGAATTTTCCTTTTGACTAAACAGGAATATGAAAGGGTATGGTGATGAATTTACACGACGGTTTAGGGATTGTAACCGTTGGCGCTGCAGTTGCAGGATATATTGGTAAATTAAATTGATCGTGCGCGACGATCGAGGTAATGACGCTGGTATTTTGGAGGGAAGATTACAATAGAGAAAATTTTGGTGCATGAAATATTTTATACTCCGAAATTGGGGGGCATGTGTTGACGCCGTTTTTGGTGCGTGTCAATATGAACTGAGTACACTAATCGGCAAGAAGATAGTCACTGTTCCCTATCGGCATCAGGGTTCTACCGTTTGTTTGCCGATGGGAGCAGAGAAGATTGCCGATGGCGAAGATGATTGAAGAAGCGTTAAGGAAAAGGAGGATGTTGCCGATAGGAAGATGCTGCCGATGGATGTAGGATAATGTGGCCGATGTCAGCAGAAAATTGCCGATGGTAATAGAAGAAGGTTGCAGATTGGAGGAGGTTTACCGATGGAAGGTTTCATTGTAAAGAAGATGGATATGGAAACTGGTGATTTTATGCTAGTATTATTATTATTAGTTTGAGTCCGACTCTTGCACGAGTCGTTTATTTCCTTAAAAATAGGAGTTTTGTTTAGGTATGGGCCGTGTCTGTTTACAACTCCTTCTACTGGAGTATAAATATGTACCGAGAGGTGGTGTAGAAGATGATTCACAATCAATCAAAGAAATCTATTATTTTCGTCTACTTTTCCAGCAAATCTACTTTTACCGCATTAGTTCTAGTATATCCACGAGTTCTTGCGAAGTTTTGACGGGCTACATCTACAAGGTCTCCGTCAGCTTTGTTAGTTCCACGTTTTGAACAATCTGAGCCTTGACGTCCGGGCGCATCGCCGTCGTCTCGTTCAATTTTGTTCTAGTTATCGTCCTTGTCGATTAACTGATCAAATCGACTGACACACCATGGATATCGAATTTTGGGTATAAGCCCGAGGTGTTCGCAGATCCGACGCTTTTTGTGTCAACACTTCTTTTGGCACACCCGGTGGGACCAATAACACATCCCGTTTTGCATGGTTTTATCCATTATAAGCTTATTATGGGTAATACTACTGATGTTGATCCGAGCAATGTCATCGAAGTCTTCGAAGCAGATCTGAAAGATGATCAGAAGCAGGCTATGGAGGAGTACAAGCAATTATATCAAAAGTCGTTCAGCCTAAGCAGGAGCGCCGACGCTATCGAGAAGCAAGATCCACCATTGCCACGGCAGGTCACTTTCGACGCCAATCCTGGTAAATTGCAAGATATGGTTAATTCTGCATTAAATCATGCGTTAATTAGCCACTCCAATGTGTTGTCCAATAATGTGTACAATGCTGTTATGCAATCTTTCAAAGAGGGACGGACACCCCAGTATGTTGGTCCAACGTATCATCAACCTGGATCGGCATCTGCTACAACTTCATCGACGGCTCCAATGGCGTCTTCCCAACCTGTGAGTTCGTCTGCCGATGAGGCCACGCCGCCAAGATCAAGCCCAGTAAGTTTCACTCGTTTGAACACAGATCCGGTGGCATCAGCAATGTCAGGCCCAGTCATGAAGAATCAAATGACTCTCGCCAGCTGGTGGGGATACGGTATGCCTCCAAGTCCATCTGCCGATTCTAGATCAATCCAAGATAACAGTGCAGTATGGAAGGCTCCCATGGCATCGGCAATATCTGCACAGCCGATGATCCCAAACTATGCTACATCCTCTCCAACTATGCAGCTGCCGTCAGAGAATCTTCAGATGGCGATACTCAAGATACCTTATGCGCAACCATCGGCAGGTTCTTTGCCGATTCAACAAGACACGACAACTGTAAGTCAGCCCATGGTATTGGCAAATCCTCAGACTGGAGTACCAGAGCACCAGGGTGGCCAGTTGATTGACTTTAGAGTACAGGAGCGACAGGCGCCGGTTAGCTATCAGCCATCGGCGAATTATATGCCGATGACTCGTAATCCTAGATGGACTAGTTAGGCACCGATTCAGCAACAGATGGTACAACCTTGGCGTCAGATTGCAGGATTTCAACAAGGCTACTTACCATTGGGTCTCCATAATGATGCATCGGCATGCCAGCCGGTAAACTTTACCTTGCCACAGTACCCGGCGAACATTTAGAACGAAGCATCGGCATATCAACCGATGAATATAATGCCATAGTATATCTCAGTGGGCAGTCATGGTTGTCCATCGGCAAATCAGTCGATGCATAATATTCAGCGAGCAGGTGTTGTGCCCACGCCAATAGCTCCGGCTTATGTGCCACAAAGATATGGGGAGGCGTATCAACCAGCTCAGCCGATTAACATCTAGCCAGTGCATCGGCAAGATCAAGATGCATACTGGGCCGATAAGATCGCTGAAGTGATGAAAGAACAATTCGGCATCAAGCCTAAGGTTAATACGTAATCCTATCGGACGCCATACCCTCAGGCATATGATTTGATTCCTCTCCCAAACCAGTGTAAAGTGCCGGATTTCACAAAGTTTTCTGGTCAAGATGACACATCAACAATGGAGCATGTCAACGATGGAGCGTCTACGAGTTCTTACGACGTCTCGATGGGCTGCATCTACACGACCTCTGTCGCCTTCGCAAGTTCCTCATTTTGATCAAGTTGAGCTTTGACGTCTGGGCGTATCGCTGTCGTCTCGTTTAATCTTGTTCTAGTTATCATCCTTGTCGATTAACTGGTCAAATCGACTGGCACACCTTGGATATCGAATTTTAGGTATAAGCCCGAGGTGTTCGCATATCCGACGCTTTTTGTGTCAACACAATCATATATATGCCATCTCGTTATATATACAATCATTTATTTCATGATATATGGTATGCTTGTAAACTCTTTGGTCACTTATAGATATATAGATAGATAGATATAGAGAGATAGATAGAGATAGAGAGATAGAGAGTGAGATACATACATATATATGTCATTTCTTTATTTCATATTGTGGCTACCATGATTCAAATTTGTGGATAGATCGAGATAGAGATAGAGATATAGAGGCTTCATATTGATAACATCGAGCATGAATTATGTATAGCATCACTTATATAGAGAGATAGAGAAAGAGAAAGAGATATAAATGTCATCCTTTGCTTGAGAGATAGAGAAAGAGATATAGATGTATAACATGACTTATGATTTATAGTACTTATAGATAGATGGCAAATTTCATATCATGTATACATGGCTTTAGAGATATAGATAGAGATACATGACTTGGCACATTTTTTGGAGATACATGATTTATCTATATACTTGTGCTACCCATAGAAATATAAAGATAGAGAGATATATGTCATCATCCTATGCTTGTATATAGGGCATCATCTTATGCTTGTATATATGGATTTTCTTATGCTACACTTATGCTTGTATATATGTCATCATCATATGCTTGTATATATGTTATCTACCTATGAGTTAATACCAATAATCGAAATTCATGTCCAGAAACATGACAATTAAGCGCCGATTCACCACCCGTCGCCCTGCGACCGAAGCCGATGACCAAGGAACTAGTGGTGGCGGTGTTGAACGTGACCAAGGAGCCGATGACAACCAGCAAGGGGATCAGAGACCTTGGAGCCCTAGCCATATGCTAAACCTAGAAGAGGGCCAAGGAGACGAGGTAATAACTTAGGTCATACCTAAAAACACGGTAGATATAGCCAGAAAAGTTTGATGGGGACTTATTTATAAATTTTGAAGCAGGTTCCGCCGGAAGGTCCAAGTGCTGGTGAGAGTTCCAGAAGGACTAAGCGTGGTGCAACAAAGCTCCCTCAGACAACTAGACACTGGCACATCTCTCAGTTCGATCAACTAGGGGAGCCGGGGGAGCCACTTAAAGCATTGGGCCCATACAAGAGTACCATTGGGGCACTTGTAAGGGACTTTATCCCGATCAAATACAGGAAGTGGAATGGAAGTGAGCAAGACCCGTGGAGGGTTCCAGAAGTTGAGAAGGAACTAGTTTGGAACAAGCTCAGAGGGTATTTCACTTTCCCTAATGATTGTGATGAAGCGACAATCAAGAAGAGGGCCAAGGAAATCATGGATCACTCCTTCAAGAATTTCAAGGGAAAGTTGCACAAGCTAATCAAGGAGGAAAAAGAACCGGATTTTGCGGGACGTGAACTCAGCAAGCAGAGGAGTTCAAGGCTTACAAGCTATCCGAAGAGGCCAAGGCATCAAGTGAAAGAAACAAAGCAAACTCGCTTAGGTCAAATAATCCTCACCGCCTAGGATAGCGTGGGTACGTAAGGAAGATTCCAGTTTGGGATGCCCAAATCGAAGCACTAGAGCGGAGCGGCGTTACGCCTCAGACAAGCGATTGGCAGCCCAGATCAGTGAACTACCTACTCGCAAGGGGGGCACAATACAATCCTGACGGGAGCCTTTCCGCCAGCGCTGAACCCGTCACCGATCTCCTCCAGAAGATTTCCACGATCACTGAGGAAGTGCATAGAGGGGCCCGCAAGTCTGATAGAGAAAATGACGTGCTCACACAAGCACTTGGAACCAAGGAGCACCCTGGTCGCACTAGAGGAGCCGGGGTAATTCCTTGAGAGAAAGCATTTGAAGGTGAATTCGCTTCCTATAGGAGCCGGGTGAGGGCTAGAACTCAAAGAGAAGAGGAGTTCCAAAGGATGCAAGAGGAGCTAGAACAGAGCATGGATACACGGATAGCTGCTCAAGTGGCGAGCGCTATGCAAACCATGTGTTCGAGTCAAGGGCCGCATGCAATCCCGACTTTGAATAGCCCAATGCCCGGCAAGGGCCGCAGTAGCTGTGGCTCAACCCCTATGCCTGACGACGAAGAGGTCAATGCTCCTCATCCGGTGGACGACATCACAGAACCTATGAATGTCAGGTTGTACATCTGTTAGCAGTGGACCAAAGACAAGGTGACGGTCGGGAAAGCATTTCCTAGAGGAGAGAACATCATTCATGGCAAGCCAGTGCCACTCGGGTATGCCAGGGTTAGCATTAATAAGATCTTGGACAAGAAGTACAATAAGATACATATTGATTTCCCAGTGGAGGAATAAAGGCCGCGTCTAGTTCACAATTTGGGCACTCATGTCGCCTAGCGCAAACGCTTCATCAAGCTAGACGAGCAGCCATCTTCGGATGATGAGGATGACAGTGAATCATCTCGGTCGCCTCCGCGAAGAGGTTTCTCTCCTCGTCAAGATCCACCGACACCTCCTCCACCGCCAAAGGAGAAGACTCCTCCTCCACCGCCAAAGAAGAAGACTCCTTCTCCACCGCTAAAGGAGAAGACTCCTTCTCCACCAGCTTCAAAGTCCTCAGGACTGGGATCTCGATGGCCTAGCTCTAGATCTGGTTCGACTTCGCAACAGAGGAGGTCATCAGCTTTGGTTGGTAAAGATCCCAAGATGACTAGTAAAAGGCTGCAGCCAGTGCCGACTAAGGACGATATTCTATGAGCTCAGATTGCAGAAAAGGCCACCAAACTTGCCTTGTATGAACGATTGGCTTATATACCTGAGAAACAGAGCCAATTTGAAAGGCAAAGCAAAAATCCGGATAATCAAGAAAGAGCTAGAGAAATACACACCTTTCAGCAGCTAGAGATACAAACCTTGGCCGCAGACCTGAACATAAGCATGGAGGCGGCCGAAGATCTCTATTTTGAAAACATCGAATTTGAAAAGGCCAAAGTTGTATACAAGTTTGAACTAGGCAAGCCTATGGTCGCCAGCGAAGAAGAGTATAGAAAATTGCCAACAAACAAGCGACAATTGCATGATTATTACATCATAGATAGTAACAACAGCAAAGACAAGATAGCAACCTTTGAAGTATGCATCCCTCCATGTTTTATTTTTAATCATCCTGAAGAAGTTGTGCATACTATTCATTATGAAGACCTCTTTCAACTCTTTCAACGACGCTCGCTGGATGTGCAGATTATGATGTTATGGACTATGTAAGTATCATACCCTAACAAGGTTATAATAAACTACGTGATCTGCATTTGAATATATCCATGCATGTTTATTTTGCAGGTCTGTAGCAAAATTTTGCCTTCAAAAAATAAAATAGCAATTTTGACTTCTTGGACCCCATCTATGTAAATGAGACAACATGCAAAGCGGGTCTCGAAGATCCGTATGTATCACAAAGTTTGAAGATTGAGTTCGAAATAATGTTCTCAGTCCAGAAAACAAACACAATGCTAACCTACAATTGCGAGTATGTGTTCTCGATCCTTACTTAAGTGTTTTTTTCTTGATATATTATTCAATAACATGAACTTTGTGATTGCAGCAACCATTACGTTCTCGTAGATATAAGTCTTAAAAATTCAACTATCAAGGTGTGAGACTCAAAAAAGAAGCCACTTAAACTTATCGAACCCCTAGTCAAAGTGTTAAATATGTAAGTGAACTCAATATCACCACAGTTTTCAATCACATATGATATTGTAATTTATGTCCTCAGCCTTCACACTTCATTTATATTGTCACATAGGATGAAGGCGTTACCTGATTGGAGAAATGTGGAGCCTAAATTGCAAAAGAAATGGAGAGCCCCATTTAGAGTGGAGTATATGAAGAAGGTCAAGCCCCTAGATCAACCAATGGGGAACAACGAATGCGGGTTCTATGTAATGTGGGCAATGCTTGTCTACTTTGGCGCAAAACTAGGAATAGGAGATGGGATGTTACGTACGCGTCGCATTTTAATTCTATTGTTTTATCTTACGTATGTACATCTCAATATCATCTTGTATCAATTTACAACGCAAAGATGAGGGTCACAATAGGTTGGTGGATTTTGAGATAAGAGGATTTCAAGATGAGATAACAACTCTTATTTTGGACGATATAGTGTATAGAAAAGGATGTCTATTCCATTGGGAAGAGTAAGGACTTCAAGAAGAACTATAGAAAAGACCGCCTCGAAAGGCTATTGTAATACGATAATTAATTCGATACTTTAAGTTTTGTTTGGATGTTTTGTAATAATTATTATAAATGTGTGATGGGTTTGTATTGTCGATAGTCCACAACCACCTTCAATTCACATTGATATCAAATGGTTCGATAGCAAACACCTCCACAATCTCCCACCCCACCACCTCTACCATAAACCCTAAACCAGAAACCCCAAATGAAAATAAAACAATTAAAAAAAATATAATTTTAAAAAATAATATCACTGCCGGTTGGTGTGCCAAACCGACAGTGATGGCTCAAACATCACTGCCGGTTGCTAACACGAACCGACAGTGATGCTGGAGCCATCACTGCCGGTTTGACATAACCGACAGTGATAACATGGGTTCATCACTGCCGAAGTGTCAGTACCGGTTCAACATTTGGAACCGGCACTGATTGTGTAGTAATGAGAGCCGGACAATCCCAACTCCAAACCAGGTGGTAGTTTCCCTCGCCTAGGAAATCTCTTCAGCAAACTAACTACCGCGTCCATCCGGATGTTTTCACGGTTTGGGTTCAAAAAAACATTCCACCAATCCTCATTTTTTCCCTTTCTTCTTTTTCCTCCCTCCTCTTTTCTCTTCATGCCCAGAACTACGATGCCAGCATGCACGGGCCTTGGTGTGGTGCGGTGCGGGCACATGCAGCCACCGGCACACGGTGAGCGGCCACGACGGCGCACGAGACTGCTCGACTGTCGGCTTGAGGCCGAGCAGAGCTGTTGCGGGCGAGGCTTGGCTGCCAGAGCACGAGCAACCAGGGTCCAGAGGCGCAAGTGAACAGCAACGTCGACGTGCAGAGCGCAGCCGCCGTGCTAGCGCGTGCAGTCGCCGGCGTGCGTGGAAGCGGGGGTGAGTGTGGTGTGCTAGGCTGCTGGCGAGCTCTCTCCTGCATCTTCTCCCTCGCGACTGGAAACAGACTGCTCGTCCCAAATGTTGAAAAGAGCTCGTGTCTTCAATTGTTGGATAACGAGCCGAAATCGTTTATGAGAAACGGTCTGAAATCGTTTATGAGAAACGGTCTCCTCTTTTTTTCCTCTCTTCCTTAACTCTAGTGCTATGTCAGCATTTTTGCCTAGTTTGTAGGGTATTTAATGTTATAAAAACTACATATAGTTTTAGGTTGCGACTGCCCTAGGAAGAGAATGGGGTGCACCATCCAAAAGAAAAAAAAATGAAGAGAGAAAAATAGCAGGAGCGGAGGATTTGGCGTTGTGAGTTGTGACATAGAAACATAGTTTTTTTTTCTTTAGTCATTTTCACTTTATACAAAACAGTTATCAGCTTTTAAGTATATGTTATTCAATTTTATTTCTTACGAAAACGTGAGAAAGTTGCGTTTCACCGTATTAAGTAAAAATGATGGTTGTTTGATTTACACCTATTTTTCCCTAGCTTCACTGCTACACGGTTGGTAGGGGGGGAGAAGAAGGTTTTAAAGGATGATGGGGGGTTACTAACGGGTACTTAAAGGTCAACTTTTAGTTTGGGTTGGTGTTATAAACCGGGATTAAAAGTTTAGTCCTGGTTTATAACATCTATTAGGACTAACGGTTGACCTTTAGTCCTGGTTAGTAATCCGGATCGGGACTAAAAGTTGTTAGATTCATAGGATCGCTAGGAGGTAGATCCAGTGGGTAAACACATGTTCGAGTAGATATAGTATGCAGTTCTTCATGATGCAGAGAGATCTAGAGAGAGATAGAGTAGTAGAGCACCGATCAGAGGAGTCGACGGGAGGTGCAGTCGCGGTGGCGGCGCCGGTAGGGTTGGTGCTGGTGGAGCCGATGCCCGTCATGGTCGTCGGCGTAGGCTGCTCCTCTCCGGCGTCGGCGGTCGCAGTAGGCGTAGAAGACGCCTGCATCCGGGTGCTCGACGGCGTCGGTGGTACTTCCCGCCGCTGGCAGCGCCCCTCAGATCGGATTAGGGTTAGAGTGTCGGTGGGGAGACTGGCGGCTCGGTGAACCTCGTACGTCGTACTGAGCGCCCCGGCCCCCACCTCATCTATATAGCGTTGTGCGACGGGGGCCCACCAACCACAAGGTTAGGCGCCCCCGATCAGGGCGCAGATCTAAGGCCCGTTAGGCCGTTGGGCCTAAACGGTGGGAGATCTAATTCCAACATTCTCCCCCTAGATCTCACATAATTCTTTTCCATTCTACAATTTTCATTATAGTTCAATATTTCAATCATTCTATTCCATCACAGATCAGTACATAGAGCATGCTTCATCGTCACAGCAATTCATACCGTTAGACTGACAACTACTACACACCTTTCTATTTTGGAACAAGGTTTTCATTATTATGGGTCCTTCTTGTTGTACGGGAATCATAGGCTCTCCCTTAAACCCATGCCGGCTATGTGTCCTCTGAACACACTGGGTGGAAGGCCTTTTGTGAGCGGATCCGCTAGCATCTTATTTGTTCGTATATGCTCAAGATTTATGATATGATCCCGAAGTTTATCTTTCACAACATAGTACTTTATGTCAATGTGTTTGGCAGCACCACTTGACATATTGTTGTGATCATATTCTACCGCTGGGTTGTTATCACAATACAACTGCATCGGTCTTTCTATACTTTCAATTATTTTCAATCCAGGTACAAATTTCTTCAACCAATTTACCTGCCCTGAGGTCTCATAACAAGCTACAAACTCAGTGTACATTGTCGAGGATGTAGTCATTGTTTGTTTTGAACTTTTCCATGATATCACTCCTTTAGCAAGAGTAAAGATATATCCCGATGTGGATTTTATTTCATCTCTAGCATAATCGGAGTCTGAATACCCCTCTATGTGCAGGGAATCAGATTTTTCATATGTCAACATGAGACCTTTCGTACCTTGCAAATAACGCAAGACTTTCTTCACTAATTTCCAATGTTCAATTCCTGGATTCTTTTGATATCTGCCAAGTAACCCGGTAACAAAAGCTATGTCAGGGCGCGTACACATTTGAGCATATTGCAAACTTCCAATTGCCGAAGCATACGGTACCGCTTTCATTTGATCAATTTCATATTGGTTCTTGGGACACTGATGTTCCCCATATTTATCGCCCTTGACAATTGGAGCAGGAGATGGACTACACGCATGCATACTAAATTTCTTCAGAACCTTTTCTATGTATGCCTTCTGCGACAATCCCAATACCTCTTTTCTTCTATCTCGATGAATCTCAATTCCCAAGACGAATGAAGCTTCACCGAGATCTTTCATATCAAAGTTCGAGGACAATAATTTCTTCATCTCCAATAGTAGATTGACATCACTACTAGCAAGTAAGATATCATCTACATATAGGATCAAAAATATGTATTTCTTATTCTTAAATTTCACATAGACACAATTGTCCTCGACATTTTTTGTAAACCCAAAACCTTTTATAGTTTTATCAAACTTCAAGTACCACTGTCTCGAAGCTTGTTTCAAACCATAAATGGATCTTTTCAGACGACATCCCATATTTTCTTTTCCTTTTTTGACAAAACCTTTCGGTTGTGCTATATAGACATTTTCATCCAAATCCCCATTTAGGAATGCAGTGTTTACATCATCTGATGTAATTCTAGATCATAGTGAGCCACAAGTGCCATAATAATTCTGAAAGAATCTTTACAAGAAACCAGGGAAAAGGTTTCATTGTAATCAATCTCTTCTCTTTGGGTAAAACCCTTAGCCACAAGTCGCGCTTTGTGTCTTTCAATATTCCCTTGGGAGTCATATTTCGTCTTATAGACCCATTTGGAGCCTACTTTCTTAGCTCCTTTAGGAATATTTTCTAGAACCCAAACCACGTTGGTATTCATAGATTTCATCTCATCTTCCATGGCCTGAAGCCACTTCGATGAGAGTTCGCTTCTCATGGCTTCTTCAAAAGTTATAGGGTCATCTTCCATATGGAATTCTTCAGTTTCATAAATTTCATAATCATCTGGAATAACTAACCTTCTAGTTCTTTGAGACCTTCCAGCTGCCTCTAGCACTTGGTCCACTATGGGCTGTTGTTGTTCTTCCTCATTAGTGACATTTGGTTCTACAGGCTCCTGATGGACAGGTTCCTCTTGTCCATTCGTTGTCGCTATGGGAGAACTCACAACAGGCGTTGTCACCACAGTGCCATGTACTACTTGTGCAACATCGGTAGCAGGTAACGTAAAGAATGGTTCTTCAACCATCGGAGTAGGTACATGTACCCGCTTCTCCTCAAGGCTAATTTCATGTGTTACCTTGCTCCCCCTGATCATATCATCCTCCAAGAACACAGTGTGTCTTGTTTCAACAAATTTCGTGTATCTATCAGGACAATAGAATCGATATCTTTTCAATCTTTCTAGATAGCCAATGAAATGGCAGTTGAGAGTCTTGGAGTCTAACTTTCCAATATTTTGGTTAAAAACCTTTGCCTCAGCTGGACAACCCCACACACGTAAGTGCTTAAGTGAGGGTTCTCTTCCTGTCCATAATTCATATGATGTTTTCTGCACCGACTTGCTTGGTACTCGATTAAGTATGTGAATGGCAGTTTTCAGTGCCTCCATCCATAAACCAATCGGTAGTGTGGAGTAACTCATCATGCTTCTCACCATATCCATTAGGGTACGGTTTCTTCTTTCATCCACTCCATTCTGCTGAGGCTCCCCTGGTGTGGAGTATTGAGCGACTATGCCATTTTCCTGTAGGAACCTTGCAAAAGGACCTGGAATTTGGCCATATGGGGTATGTCGCCCATAATACTCTCCACCATGGTCTGATCGAACTATCTTCATTTTCAAGTTGTGTTGATTTTCAATTTCGGCTTTAAATATCTTAAATTTATCCAATGCTTATGTTCTTTCTTTAATTGGATAAATATAGCCATAACGAGAGTAATCATCCGTGAATGTTATGAACGAATCATAACCATCCACGCTTTTCATTGGGAATGAACCGCAAATGTCCATGTGGATTATTTCTAATACTCTCGTGTTTCGTTTAGCATCTTTCTTTATTTTCTTAACATATTTTCCTTTGATGCAATCAACACATTGTTCTAAATCGGAGAATTCTAAGTGCGGAAGAATCGATTGTTTCACTAAGCGTTCTATTCTCCCCCTCGAAATATGGCCCAAACGACAATGCCATAGCTTCAAAGAGACGCTTTCATTTCTCTTCCGCTTCTTGTTCTCATTTGTAGATTGGGAGACATTCACATCATTCAAAGCATCACATTCATGATTCACATTCTCAGCAAGAGATAATAAATAAAGCTTGTCTTGTCGGAAGGCAAGACCAACACACTTATCATTATTATCAAATATTTCACATCTGCCATTACCAAAATGACAGCCAAATCCATCATCATCGAGTTTCGAAACACTTATTAAATTCCTACGCAAAGAGGGAACATAGAGTACATTTCTAAGCTTAAGTACAAAGCTATCTTTTAATTCTAAAGCTAGATCGCCAATGGCTTCAAGTCCAGCTTGTACTCCATTCGCAACTTTAATCGTTCTTTCTCCTCTTTGCAGAGTTCTCCTTCCACTTAACCCCTGCAAATAATTCAAAACATGAATTGTTGCTCCTGAATCAATCCACCAAGTGGTGTTCGAATAACATAAAAACAGGGATTCATCTACAAATGTGATAGTATCATCACCTTTCTTCAGTAACTTTTTCAGGTAGACTGGGCAATCTCTCTTGTAGTGCCCTCTCTTGAAGCATTCCTTGCACTGGTCTTTTTCAGCATTGCCATATTTTCTGTAGTCCTCATCCTGAGAGTCCTTTTCTTTTCCCTTTTCAATTGCATTTTCTTGTGGCTTGGAGGGAGAGCCTTTATTCCACTGGGGTTTCCCCTGTGGTTTCTTGTAATAATTCTTTCTTTTATTGTCCTTCACAAGATGAGCTGATTCACCCGGTGAGGACTTAAGTCTCTCTTCCTCCTGAACACACATTGCAATAAGCTTTTCAATGTCCCAGTTTTTGGGCAGCATGTTATAGTTCACAGCAAAGTTTTGAATTCTTTTGGCAGAGAAAGAAAGACCAAGTGAATGAGGAACTTATCATTGATCCCCAAATCCATTGTCTTTAATTTTGCTGCCATTATGTTCATTTTCAATATGTGCTCACGCACACCCCACCATTGTATTTTTCAGATACAAGTTTATGTATCATGGTGCTTGCTGTGGCCTTGGAAGACCCAGTAAACTGACTTTTCACCCTTTTGAGGTAGTCAATGGCGGTGATGCATTCTGGGATAGACCCTCGGATTTGGTCTTCAATAGTGGCTTTCGCCACCAACAGCCATTTTCGATTGGATTGAATCCAAAGCCTGTGTTCAATATCATATTTCATTCTGACCTCAGCATCATCACGCTTTCGGGCGTTGAATGCTTCATCAGTTTTATCAGTTTGCTTCTCTGGTTCATCTAGAATAGTGGGACACGGTGAAGTAATGGCAAGATCAATATCTACCTATGCAAGTTCCAGCTCGTACTTCTCCCGCCACACCCGGTAGTTGGTACCATTGAGTGGAGGAATGTTGTTGATATTCACCATTCCTTTAACTCCTGAAATTTGTCCAAAGAAAAGTGAGAAACATTCATCATAAAAATTACATGCTTTAACTCAACGTTGGTCAAAATTAAAACATACAATTCATCTATGTAAAATTTATACATCACCGTTGGGCAGAAGTAAAATAAATGCATAGCAATTCATTATAATAATGTTATTAACAACGTTGGTTAGAAAATAACAGTACTATAATTTCATCAAAATTTCAGAGAATTCATAATTCGCTCAAAATTAAATTATCCCGTTGGTTCAAATTTAATCAAGAGAGGAAATTCAATAATTCTTTGCAGCGGAAATCAATAATAATGGTCATAATCATATTTTCCAGAAAAAATTCTTTCATATTATTATTCTATGAACAAAAACATCGTTGGATAAATTTGCACAGAAAAATTCTCATCAAAATTCTGTTCAAATTCATTTGAATACAAAAGGATTCCTAACTGTTTCTGGAAAATAAAAATCGAAAAGGGTCATTGCTCATTCACGGGCTTGATCAAACGAACCGGCCTAGAGGCCAAAATGGCCTAGCCCAGGTCCCCCCACGGCACGCATGGGCTTCATTTGGCCCATCCGACTGGGAGCTCTGAGAGCCGTCGGATGTAGGGTTAGGAGATCAGACGGCGGAGCGCCGTTTTTGTGGGATCAAAACCCGGCAGGTCGGCCGACTCCCCAAACCCTAGCATCATTTCGTTCTCTCCCCGCTTTCCTGCCTTCCCACGCCGCTCAACACAGCAAAAAGAGGGAGACACCGAGGACAAGCCCGCCATGGCGTCTCGCCCGGAGAGGCAACTGCAGGAGGATTGCACCGTGGCGGGACCCCCCGCCGGCGTGCGTGCGCGCCTACGGTTGAGCGCGCCACCGTCGGGCGGCTCTGCTGTGGTGCGTGTTCAATCCGCGCAACAGCGGTCGTGTTCGTGGTGGCCGACGATTGGGGAACGAAGCGTTGTCGGCCTTGAAGCTAGGATTCGAGTTCAATTTTGATTTGCTTTTTCATTTCTCTTCCCTAACCTTCTGGTTCGTTCAGTTAGGGATAGGGTTTCGAGTTCGTGTTTTCGTCGTGGATCGGGTGTCCCTGTGTAGGGTTTCGTTTCCTGTGTTTTGGTTCGGATCCTGAAGATCCGTTTCTTTTTCATTCTGGGTGACCGGCAGTGAGGTGCTTCAGCACTAGATTGTGTTTGTTTCATGTGTCTTTCGGTCGAGTTTTTCTTATCCTGATCCAGATTCCAGAGTGTTCGTTCAAGTTCTTGTCCCTAATCCTTAACCTCTGTTCTTGAGATTTAGGGTTAGGGTTTCGTTCGGTGCGGATTGTTGAGCCGATTCGCCTTAGATCCGAATGGATCCCCTCCGTAGGAGGCGTCTGATACCATTTTTAGATTCATAGGATCGCTAGGAGGTAGATCCAGTGGGTAAACACATGTTCGAGTAGATATAGTATGCAGTTCTTCATGATGCAGAGAGATCTAGAGAGAGATAGAGTAGTAGAGCACCGACCAGAGGAGTCGACGGGAGGTGCAGTCGCGGTGGCGGCGCCGGTAGTGTTGGTGCTGGGGGAGCCGCTGCCCGTCATGGTCGTCGGCGTAGGCTGCTCCTCTGCTGTGGCGTCAGCGGTCGCAGTAGGCGTAGAAGACGCCTGCATCCGGGTGCTCGCCGGCGTCGGTGGTACTTCCCGCCGCGGGCAGCGCCCCTCAGATCGGATTAGGGTTAGAGTGTCGGTGGGGAGACTAGCGGCTCGGTGAACCTCGTACGTCGTACTGAGCGCCCCGGGCCCCACCTCATCTATATAGTGTTGTGTGACGGGGGCCCACCAACCACAAGGTTGGGCGCCCCCAATCAGGGCGCAGATCTAAGGCCCGTTAGGCCGTTGGGCCTAAACAGTGAGAGATCTAATTCCAACAAAAGTCTCTCTTGTAAGAGTCTGACACCAGAGCCATTGGGCAGAGGAACTTTCGTCCAGTCGTCCTAGCCCGGTTACCAACCGAGATTAAAGGTTTTTTTTTATTTAAGACACAAAATTTATCAAGACTATTGTACATTTTAAATATCAACCAAATACCTATTTTGTAGTGGTGCTTCTTCAAAACACCGTCTAGCTTCTTGGCATATGGCCTGCCTGTAGCAGCAGTTCTCTAATTTTGTTCTCATTATTCTTGAAAATCCTTTTGTTCCCTTCTTTTCAGATCTGTCACGATCCAGCTTGAGAGCTTCTTTTAGAACGCAATAATAGCTTCAAATTTACAAGACAAGCATATGAAATCAAACTGAATGAAAATGAAGATTCTTTTCTTTGGCGGTTAAGTAAAAATGGTATCTTTTCAACTCAATCTTTATATAAAGACATTATGGGGAGGACTAGTAATTCAGGGAAGTGTTCATTTTGGAAGGCTAAAGTGCCTTTAAAAATTAAAATCTTCTTGTGGTATCTTAAAAGAAAGGTGGTCTGAATAAAAGATAATTTGGTAAAGAGAGGTTGGAAAGGGAAAACTAAGTGCTGCTTCTATGACAAGGAAGAAACTATACAACATCTCTTTTTAGAATGTCATATTGCTAAGGGGCTATGGAATTCTTTGTTCTTAGCTTTTAATATTAAACCACCTGAGAATGTAAGCCACATGTTTGGTTCTTGGCTAAGGCCAGTCTCAATGGCGGTTTCATTGGAGTTTTATTTGCATTTAATAGTCTGTCATATGTGCACTTCTGCTGATGTGACAATGTTTTAATGAAGAGAGAGGAAATGAGTATCATGGGATGAAACTCTCTTGACACGATTACCAACTCTTTATGAGTCATAGAATTAAATGCTTATGAAACTCTGGATTGAAACTTTACATTGAGAGTGAGAGTTTCATTCAAGTTTTATTTCATTCTAGATGACATGGAAGTCTTGAAAACAGTGTAATGAAACTCTCTATTGAGACTGGCCTAAGAAGCTTTCCTCCAAGTCAAAGAAATCAAATAATAGTGGGGGTAGCAGCTATGTATTGGGCAATGTGGTTAAGTAGAAATGATGTTGTGTTTAGCAGAATGACGATTAATTCTTTCTCGCAGGTGATTTTCAGGGGGACATATTGGATCAGACTTTGGTCGCAGCTATCTAAAGAGAAAGAGGGAAAACAATTGAAGAGTTGTCTAAAGAGAAAGAGGGAAAACAATTGAAGGAAAGTTGTCATTTACTGGAAGTCTTGATGTTCGAAATCTTCAGCGTTGGTGGAGACATCTAAAAAGGATTAAAACTTAAGGGTTATGAGTTTTGTTTTAGTACCAGCTCTTAGAGATGTATGTGTTTCGAATTGTGTAACCGGTTGTCGGTTTGGCCTCAGTGCCATTTTTGTTTTGTGTGGCTGTACACATTCACCTGCTAAATGCTGGAGGCCGGATGTTTTTTCCATAATCTAAAAAAAAAATGAAAAATATCCAGTGTTCCAGAGAGGCCCCAACTAGGTGAACCAACTGCTTCCCGAACGACGAGAAGATTTGTCGTCGTCCAGACCTGGGAACTTAGGCACAATAATTAAGTGATCACTGATTTCACCTACCTGATGGCAGAGTAGGCATGCATTGTGCGATAATGTAAATGGTTAGGGCAGTCTCAGTGATGTATTAATGATAGTTTCTATCCTCATTAAATGAGGTGTCACGTAAACAAAATGCTGATATGACAACATTATTAATGATGAAAGAGAGCACAAATCATAGAAATAGTTTCTTCATGAAGAAAATCAGATCTTCACTCTATCCAATGCATCAAAAAACTATAAAATCACCATTGGGAAGAAACCACCGGTTTCTAGGGGGCTCGTGGCACTCTCGTTGGAGGAAGAAAATAGAGTTTGGAGAGAGAAAGAGAAAATAATTATTACTCGAGAAGACACCTCCATTGTGGAAGATAGTTTCTATAGATGATTTTTTATGCTATGGAAATCGTGTCAGTTTCTTTCATTGAGACTGCCCTTAGAATCAGAAACGTTTAACTTAATTAATAAGGTAGAGCTAAAACATACTAAAAGAGTACTCTCTCTCCATCTTAAAACATACTAAATCAACTTGAGTTGGATCTAGTTTATGCAGAAAGTAACAATGTTTGTTATACCAAATAAGTAACATCAGGTTCACCACGAAATGTATTTTCATATTATACTTATTCAATGTTTTAAATATTTATTAATACTTTTTCAATCAGTCAAATTAAGATAACGATTGAGGTAGAATTATCAGTTCTGGGACGGAGATAGTGCAAGATAAGAGAGGTAAACAGGAATCTATGCAAATCCGACTAGTTTTGGACCACAGAATATGTCATAAGACAATGGGTAGATATATTTTTTAGGTTAAGAACCATCCATCTTGTTAGCGTGCTGAACAGCATACGGAGTACTGTGGAACCTGCCACCGGCGCAAGAGATTGTAACGTTGACCATCACTCAATGAGGTCGTACCAACGTGGGCCATCTCTACCTGACTGTCTCACCACCAGTCTCTCATCCCTGTCGATCTGAAAGGTGCACCTTTCTCTGAAAAATGATCTTGTTATGATTACCCATGTCGTGGGTTTCGGCAGCGATAGATAGATTACAGTATAATAGTGCAGTGCTGAAGGAAAGCCTAAAACTCAGATGTAAAGCCAAAGGTGGCTCTCGATTAATTACTACTACTTCCTCCGACTCCTTTTCGATGATATGCAAATCTATGGATACAGGGAAAGCATGGACGATGATGATTACTGAACTTAGGTCCCTCTTCCTCTATAAAATGTGTCTGCGTGCAGTGTGTGTAGTCGCTAGCCAGGACATGCATGTGAGCCCTTTGTGGTGGTGGCAAACTGGCTGGCAATGGCAGCAGCAGGCATCATTGGTGCCCCATGGCAGCGAATAATCAGCTGCGTCGCAATGATGCCGATCCTCTTCCTGCTCCATCTCATCACTTGTCTTCTGCTCTGCGTCGTCCTTGCGGCTATATTTCCGATCTCGTCATGTGAGGGGTGATCTCTACATGGAGTATAGGACATGGCTATCCGTGCCATCTTTGAGTTTTCAGTACCACCATCTCTTGCTCCGGTCCTGCTGATGCAGAAGGGCAGAGGCTCACCGCATCATGGGTCCGTTGAAATTTGTCTTATATTACTTATGCTGATTAACTTATATTACTTATGCTGATTAACTAAAAGAGAAAAATAATATTAGTTCGCTGAAAAGTAGTCACTACTAGAAAACAGGTTTTTCGTCGATGGTCCAAATGAGCTTTAATCTCGGAAAATTTTACGTCCGAGACTAATACATCTTTAGTCTCGGTTGGCACCAACCGAGGCTAAAACGTCTCCTTTAGTCCCGGTTGGTGGTTCAGAACATTTAGTCCCGGTTGTTGTTTCAAACCGGGACTAAATGTCCATGCATGATTTAAAAGTTAAGGATTTTATTTATCATCAGATATACTATGTAGGTGGGGTGGTAAGTTATGCGCGAGGCTGTGCATGAGGTCTCTGGTTCGAAACTTGGGGGCGCAGAGAGTTTTATTTTTCCTTTAGTCCCCAGTTGCGGACCTTTAGTCCCGAATTCCTAGTCTCGGTTGGGAAAATCGGGACTAAAGGCCCTTACGGACCGGGGCTAAAGCCCTTTCTGTAGTAGTGAGTGTTGAATTAGCGTTGAATTTGTAAATTATTACATGGCGTCAAGGGTTTTGCCAACTCTTTTCTTCCGATGGTTTACTCAGTTCTTTGCATGGCTTGTCCTGCTAGGGGATGAATCCATGCATCAACAACTTGCTTGGTGAACTAGGCGTGTTGTTTTTCCTTGTAAGGGTCTTAGTGTGAAGTCTCAACGATTCTCTAGTCTTTACGTCCTTGGTGGTGAAATGTTATTTATTAAAGGTATATGGGTTTGTATCACATCTCAAATGACAAACGTTAGAGACACGAAAATTCCCCTCTACAATGATTGTCATCACAAATATGGATTCACGTATCTGATATGGGCACACCAGACACCCTTACACACAGACCTGTGGAATGCCTGCCTATGTTGAAGTTGAGGTCCATCTATTATTAGAGCAACCACAATATTGTGAAAAAGTAGTCTATAGTGAATTAAACAGTCTATACAGCGTGATTGAAATATTGTGAGGGTAGTCAATAGAGAAGAAATAAAAAAACTACTCATAACACTATGGGTTGCACACAAGACAATAAAAAAAATACTACTTTTACTGTAAATCTGATACACCACACTAAAGAAACAAAGAGTCTTGGCTCCAGAAGCCCACCGTGGTCCCTCTTCTACGTGCCTACTTGTTGAACTCCTCTCTTCTCTACCCCTACAAAAAAACTAAATTAGCTTGTTGTTGCTCAATCCATAGAACCCGAGATTCAACTCTGAAACACAACTATTTTCTATGGAACCCACCCCTAGAAACTTCTCAAACCTCCTGAATCAGGACTCTCCAACCCAGTACTCATCAAAGGATAGTGGCCAAATCTCACCTCCTACACTCCCAATCTTAGTTTCCCTTTGGAACATCCAATTATCTACGTAACTTCAATCCTTTTGATCCTCCATGAATCCACTCACCATATGCATGGCCATTCTCCTTCTAGATTTCAAGGTGTTCAACGGCAAGGGGGTTGGCTAAGCCTCTCTTCTGAGCTTTCAAGGATTTCATCTCCAAGTGTGTTAACTTTGGGTGCACCTGCAGCCAACATGCCACCATCAGTGCTGCAATTTGCCCATTTTGGTGGAGCTGCAGCCAACAATTCTTCCCATGGATCCAAGTCTAGTTCTCGATGCTCTGAACAACAAGAAAAGCAATAAGTCAATATTGAAAAGTTAAGTGATACAATGGGGAAGAACCAAAGAGGTGTGAATGCATCAATTGGAGTGAAGAAGAAAATGACCGGCTATTTAGTTCATAGACACATCACTCCGATGATTCTAGACGACATCGACAGGAAATCTGAGTATTAATGAAAAGTTGTAGCTGCTGAGTTGAACGACAATGCGCCAAAAAATGGCCACAAGAGGTCAGTCAAAGAATTGAAGACACACTGAGGTGATGTGAAGAGGGATATCACAAAGTTCAGTGGGGTTTATACCAAATCTATGAGTGTGTGCAGTAATGTGGGAATCTAATGACATGGTCCTAAAAAATGCATGCGAAGAGAGATATCACAAAGTTTAGTGGAGCTTATACTAAAGGTATGAGTGCACGGAACAATGGGGAATCTGATGACATGGTCCTAAAAAATACTCATGAGATGTTCGAAGGACAAAACAATGCATGGTAGATCTTTCATATATGAGAACATGTGGAAAGTGGCCATGGAGATGCTCAAATGGCACAAAATCATTCAAGAGGAGAGCACAACCAAAAGGACCAAGATATCTAAGTTAGGAGCATACACTTCTTCATCCAACCAAGACACAGAGAGGGAAAACCATGAGTAAAGAGGAACGTCTAGAGGTGACAATGATATGCCATGTATAAGTTAGCTGATGTCTCAATTGTTGAGGACGCCCTTAAACATGCAAACAACTGCATTTAGAGCTAGCCAATACCCATTCTAAATTTTGATGAACATCTACATCCAAATGGAATATTATATGTCATGAGCAGGGAGTAATGTGGTAGTATCTTCTCTTGGCACAAGTAGGACGTTTTGGACATAATATCATCATATTTCTATCTATGTTTTTTCTTTTTCTTTTTGCAAGGACATGATATGATTTGTGGTGTGTTTCAGATCTGATCACTAATTTTAATTAAATTGTTCTAGCTAAATTTGATAAATATATCATGGAAAGAATTTTAAAGACAAATCAATACGCTTAATTTTGTATGTTTTCAAGTTAACTATTTCAATGTGACTGACGCTTAAGTATAAAATCTTTACTATATTTTATCCAAAAAATAAGTATTTTATGACAGGAGGAAATAATATTTGTTTTCATTCATCAGTACATTGTGAATTGTGACTCAATTCTGATCTTTAAGAAAAGCTCTATGCAAATTTTTAGTGCTCCTGCGTTCCTCTCACGGATAAACGGTTTGGGCAAAAAAAAAAGATAAATGGAGACATAGCCATTCTGTAGTTTTCGTTCGTTTGAATGTTTGAACTATTTCCAGTTTCAGCTTATTCTCTCTCCTAAAACACTATTCAATCAATCAAAATCAACCGACTTTTATACTAGCCGAACCGTTATACGCTTACGCTTGCAGTTCAAGGGAGACGCTAATGTCTTTCTCCATGGCTATAGCTGGAAAAAAGACGTATGATTCAATAATTTGTTCAATTCGGCTTGTTAGTGGATTAATCAGTGACTTCGCTCATTGGTGGTTCAACTTAAATCAACTCATTTATAATTGTTTAACAAGCTAAACTAACAGTTTAGCTCATTGTGTCAACAAATCAACTCGCGAGTATAGCACAATCTAATTCCACGGCCCAACAACTAGCGAAACAACGTATGGACGGTATATGGTTGTAAGTTAGTGGGGCAATCGGTTTTAACCGAAATTTTAGTTCGGTGTTTTTCGTTCTTAGAAACTTAGGTCTGAGCATCTCCAACAACTCCTCAAATCCACTTGTTATTCTTATTTTTTTTGGAAAAAACATGAAAACACCTCTCCAACAACTCCTTAAATCTACTTGGTAAATATGGCCCCTGGGTGCGTAAATCTCCGCAGTCATTGTTCACTGCGTATCGCCAAAAAAAAATTCCGCCGGC